>JAJOZX010000144.1:657500-1072500 GCA_023014485.1 Bathynomus jamesi | reverse complement strand
CATACCATGCAAACTACAGACATGCAAGTAAAGAGAGTTACAGACATGCAAGTAAGAAGAGGATAAGAAAAAAAAAAGTAGGTAAAGTATAAGAGAAAGTGGGTTAGTTTACGCTACGAGCTACAACTACATTCGTGTTAGTCTAATTTTTGTTTTTTGTTTTTTAATAATAATTTTATTGCTGGCATCACACGCTGGCATGTCACAAGCTGGCATTAATCGTCAACAGACTCATTGTTTTTTATTTTAAACAACGTTAATATTTTTAAAATGCCTATCTAAACGGTTCTTAAACATATTAACGCTGGTAGAGTTCACGACTGACGCGGGAAGATTATTCCATTTATCAATTACTTTAAACGTAAAGAAGTTTTTAACGATATTAGTAATGAAACGTCTGCCACGCAACTTAAATCCGTTATTACGACTATTGCTGTTATCGAAAGTGAACAGTTTGTCAAAATTTACGTTATCGATTTTATTAACGATTTTGAAAACTTCAATAAGCTCCCCCCTTAATCTCCTAGTTTCGAGTGAATGCAAATCTAACTCTTTAATCCTATCTTCATAAGGCTTGTTGCGCAATGACGGAATTAGTTTCGTGGCACGACGCTGAACCCTTTCTAACCTATCAATATCCTCACGCAAATACGGGCACCAAAACTGAACGGCATATTCTAAATGAGGCCTGACTAGGGACTTGTAAAGGGGCAATATAATATTCTCTCTGACCAAGAGTCAGAGAGAGATACAAGAAAATCGCCAGTAGAGCGTTCCTTGCGGGATCCATACTGAGGATCTGAAAGAAGATTGTGAGAAGAAAGGTGTTTAAGAATCTTCCTATTAAGGATAGATTCAAAAACTTTGGAAAGGTAAGAAATCAGAGCAATTGGACGATAGTTGGAGGGTTGAGAGTGGTCACCCTTCTTTGTGAAAGGCTGAATGAAAGCGAACTTCCATCAGGAAAGAGTTTGCTTAGGCAGGGTGTCAGCATAGAAGCACAGTTCTTAAGAACAGCAGGAGTAACACCATCAGGACCATACGCCTTCCTAGAATTGAGCTCAGATAGGGCAGGAAAAACATCTTTAGAAGAGATTCTAATTTCAGACATAATAAATTCAGAGGGGGGAGGAGATGGTGGAACAGCACCGGAATCGTCCAGGGTTGAATTGTAAGCGAAAGTTTGAGCGAAGAGTTCAGCTTTGTCAGGAGAAGAGACGGCAGCTGTGCCGTCGGAATGGAAAAGAGGAGGGAAAGAAGAGTAAGTAAAGTTGTTGGAGAGGTTCTTCGCTAGATGCCAGAAAGAGCGAGAAGAATTAGAATTGGATAGATTTTCACAATTTTATCGGATGAAGGAATGTTTGGCTTCTCGAAGAACAGATTTTGCACGATTCCGGAAGAAATAGAAGCTGAGTGAGAGTCAGGAATGGTGATCTATGTAAAAATATGTTTAACTCTTCATACTTGTATTTAAATTATGAATGCATTGCTGATTATACAGGATATATACGAGGGCCAGTCAATATATTTTGCCCACCTTTTTTTTTTCTTCCCAAGTTTCCTTGTAAGTTCCAGAAATTTTGTACACAAGTAGATACATACCGTTTTTAAAATTTTTTATTTTTCCACATAGTCTCCATCCTTTTCTATGGCTTTCCTCCGCCTCGAAACAACGGCCTTTATTCTTTGCTGGTAAAAGTCCCCTGGGTTCCGCTGGAGCCACCTCTTAACCTCTTCAACAACCTCATCGTCACTCTGAAACATTATTCCACGAATAGCATCCTTCATTGGCCCAAACAAATGGAAGTCTGAAGGTGCCAGATCCGGGCTGTATGGAGGGTGAGGTAACACAGTCAAGCGCATTTTTGTGATGGTCTCTCTTGTTTGCAAACTGTTGTGTGGTCTTGCATTATCGTGCAAAAGAAGGACGTCTTCCAGTTTTCTCTCCGGTCGAACTCGCTTTATACGTCTCTGGAGTCTCTGTAGGGTAGTAATATATGCCTCTGAGTTGATTGTTTGTCCTTTCTTCATAATGTCCACCAGAATCACCCCTTTCATGTCCCAGAAGATGGTGGCCATAAGCTTTCCTGCAGAGGGAACCATTTTGAACTTTTTCTTGCGTGGGGAGTCTGCGTGATGCCACTCCATGGATTGGCGTTTTGTTTCAGGTTCAAAGTGGTGTACCCAAGTCTCATCCCCAGTCACAATTCGTGAAAGGAAGTCATCCCCTTCTGTCTCGTATAGAACCAACAACTCAGAAGAAATTTCTTTTCTTTGGGCTTTGTGATCTTCAGTCAGTTGGCGAGGAACAAACCGTGAACACACTTTTGAGTATTCCAGTTGCTGAATTATCGTATTCACACTTCCTTCACTAATTCTTGGCTCCAGTGATAGCTCCTTGTATGTGACGCGCCGATTTGATGGAATGATGCTGTCAGCACGTTGTACAGTGTGACAGTGTGAGATGTCACAGCCGATGCCGGGCGACCGCTGCGTGGCTCATCATCGAGGCTCATCATCGAGGCTGACTCTCCTTCTCTCCGATGAGCTCACACGTTTAGACCAGCGTCCAACTGTGCTTCGATCAACAACAGCATCTCCGTAAACGTTTTGTAGACGTTTGTGAATATTTCTAACTGTTTCCAACTGTTTTCAACTGTTTTCCAACTATTTTCCAACTGAAGCGCAGAAAGTTCAAACTTACGGCCCAAAAGACATTTCAGCCCTATGACCTATTATTTAGCTAAGAAAAAAGGGTCGGGCAAAATATATTGAGTGCCCCTAGTATATACACCGTCTGCCAAAAAAAAGTGTTCACTCTAAAAACATCCATGGAATCAACACTTTTCAAACAATTAGTATGAAACTTATACACGTAAAAGATACATAAAACATCTACCTGTAAACTAAATTTTAGTTCGAAGCTATTAAAAATAACGATTTATTAAATATTTTTCTAATAATACTACAAATGATGCTCGACAAACTAATCAAGAATCCTTTATTTCCATTTTCACTTTTCTAAATATACGATTTTTTTTGCAGCGTTATAAAATATAGTGAATATGCCATTTTCAGAGGAAGATAAGATTCTAATTAAGCATTATAGACTAGAAAAGGGATATGGACGAACGAAACTACTCTCCGAATTTCCCAACAAAGGATGGACTCTTGGTGGTTTGGGAAAGCTTCTAAAGAAAATTGACGAGTCTGGGGATATCAAAAGAAGAGAGGGAAGTGGGCGACCAAAAACTGTTCGCATACAAGACAATATTGACGACGTCGAAGAACGTATAAGTCAGGAAAACCAGCCAGGAACCCATATGACACCAGCTCGCATATCAAAAGAGTTACAATTATCAGAAACTAGTGTGAGATGCATAATTAAACAAGATCTTCAACTTAAACCTTTCAAAAAAGTGCACGGGCAAAAGATTACTCAAACTGATGAGCAGAAACGAGTTCAAAGCTCAAAACAAATCTTACGGCGAGTAACATGTGATAAACTTTCAAAGGCTTTTTTCACTGATGAAAAGAGATTCACTGTGGAGCCACCTCGGAACAATCAAAATGCCAGAGTTTACTCGCATGTCCAATGTAAGAATGAAATACCTGATAGCAGACTTTTTGCAACCAGAAGTCATTTCTGTTGTCAGTTGGCATATCAAAGTTAGGAAAAACATCCATTCATTTTTTTGAGCCTGGTGTAAAAGTCAATGCCGAGTACTATCGAAATACTCTGCTGCGAAACATGCTTCCCGAAATGTAAAATCTGGCCAACGGTGGTTATTATCTTTTTCAGCAAGACGGAGCAACGTCCCATACAGCAATAGCAACTGTGGAATACTTAAAACATAATGTCCCAGAATTACTTGAACCCCAAAATTGGCCACCTAACAGTCCTGACTTGAACCCTGTTGACTATGGAATCGGAAAATTTGGCACAGAGAGTTTACAGGAGCAGGGTGAGAAATGTTGATCACTTGCGTCAACTTCTTGTGTTCTTGTGGAGAAGTGGGAAGAGATACCATAGGAGCAGATCGATCGAACCATTGATGAATTTCGTCCAAGATTGAAGAAAATTGTTGAAACAGAAGGGAAACACATTGAACAATTTTTTTAATAGGAATTCCAAAAGAGTAAAATGTTAATTTGATTTCTTTTGTAAACTTAGGATTTAAATTCTGTTTCGAAATTCAAAATCCTTTTTTTCATTTTCATGGTTTTTTAATGGAGGCATTTCCTATATTTTATAAATCTTATGTATTTTATAACTAAAATGACAATAAAAATTTTATTACCAAAGTTTTACCGCCTTTGTGGACTCTCAGAATTCAAAACTGGAGCGATGTTCACTAACAAAATTTGTTGAACATAAACAATCATCATTAAATCATTAATTTTGAATATAATAATCTGAAAATTGCTGTACATATATACTGTTTACATAGGTTTGCTCTGTATGAGTTTCATTATGATTGGTTAATAAATGTTGATTTCATGGCTGATTTTGGAGTGATCCCTTTTTTTTGGCAGACGGTGTATATTAGGGTGGATCGATTTTACATTTTTTTCGATTTCCATATTCTAATAGAGACAAAAACTTGCGTATGCATGAGAAAATAGCCTCTGCAAAATCTTAGCTTAATAGGTAATCATCTTCTGCCCCCGGCAGAGCGATGAAAATCATATTTTAGTAGTCAAAAACGTATTTTTCTTATAATTTTTAAAATATTTCAATATGCGTGTGTGTTATTTCATGCCTAAGCAACGATATAAATGCTATGGGAAATATATAAATGCATTATTTAAGACAAAGAGCCGATCTGAAAATATGTATAATTATTATACATATTTTCAGATCGGCTCTTTGTCTTAATTAAATAATGCATTTATATATTTCCCATAGCATTTATATCGTTGCTTAGGCATGAAATAACACACACGCATATTGAAATATTTTAAAAATTATAAGAAAAATACGTTTTTGACTACTAAAATATGATTTTCATCGCTCTGCCGGGGGCAGAAGATGATTACCTATTAAGCTAAGATTTTGCAGAGGCTATTTTCTCATGCATACGCAAGTTTTTGTCTCTATTAGAATATGGAAATCGAAAAGAATGTAAAATCGATCCACCCTAGTGTATATTACACACGAGGTGTGTTCAAAAAGTTCACGAACTGGTTATGCTGCGCGCGCATCACATGACGTGTATGCGCGCCATGTGATGCATGTTGTAGTGTGATGCAGTCTATGTCCAAAGACGGTTACCGCTTGTTGATACCATATTTTCTTCTCTCGATATTTACTGTTTTGTGAAGTCATTTTATGTGTTTTGTCGCATTTTGTGCATTTGAATAATGGCTACTGTCGCGCACTTCCATTGCGATGACTGCTGTTTTGTCTCAACGTCATACCCGTACACCCACGTCTCGTCACCCGTAACGATGTTTCTGAGAAAATTTTCATCAAGATTGGCACATTGAAGGAGGTCTTGAGACGCAACAACACGTTGCTCTTTCTGCTCGGTAGTCAAGAGTCTTGGCACAAATTAGGCTGACACACGACGTATCCCCAAATTCTCTCTCAGTATCGTGTGGCATGATCCTATCGAAATGTCCATTTCGTTTGCGACTTCCCTGACTGTCAGTCTACGGTTCCCTCGAATCATTTCACAAAAACAAGCAACAGCGTCATCAGTTCTTGAAGTGGAATGTCGTCCCACCCTTGCATCATCCTCCGTCGACGTTCGACCTTACTTAAAGCGCTTTTGTCACTCAAAAGTAGTTGTCCGACTTAAGGCGTCATTGCCAAATGCTGTGTTCAGCATGGCATGGGTTTCAGAAGCAGTTTTGCCCAACTTAACGCAAAATTTTACACACACACACGTTGTTCTTCAACATAGCCATTATTCGAATGCACAAAATGCGACAAAAGACACAAAATGACTTCACAAAACAGTAAATATCGAGAGAACAAAATAAGATATCAACAAGCGGTAACCGTCTTTGGACACAGACTGAGTCACACTACAACATGCATCACATGAAGCGCATGCGCGTCGTGTGATGCGCGTGCAGCATAACCAGTTCGGGAATGTTTTGAACACACCTCGTATATATATATATATATATATATGTTATACATGTTATAATTTATAATCGAAGTCGCGCCCTGATGACTGTTTTGGTGATTTCATTCATTCAATATTTAACATGCTAGTGTATGACTAATTTCCTTCCGAACGGAAATCGCACGCCAGTGACGCGAACGGTTTCTTTGATTTCACCTGGGAAACACAATGGATAGTGAGACGCTCGCTTCTCCAAAGTTCTCAGGTGACGTCAACCGCTTGCGTGATGGCGTTGCCAGGTTCCGTTCCTTTGACTATATAAGAAGGGGATCAGCGCCCTTACGGCAGATCCCTGGAGGAGGGTCTCCGGGCTGACGAGGGAAAGTCAGCTCGTTAGAGAATTGCTTTTGAGAATTGGAAGATTGGGTATCAATTTGAAGTCTGACCGTTTAGAGAGAAAGATCGGTAGTTTGGAATTGATTCATATAAGTTTGTGGACTCAGAACGGACGAGAGGGCGTCTTAGAAGGGGTCTCGACTTATTTCATATCTTACAATGAAGATAAAGTAACATTTTTTAATTATGAAACCGTTATTATTTTATTATTATTATTACCCCCTGTTCTATATAAAAGAAACATCTGATTCATGCCAATCCATTATATTTATCTTGCCTATATTCAAATTAAAAATCGTGTAAGCCGTTGTGTTTATTTTCTACTCTTTGGACTTTGATAACTGGGGTAAAAGAAAAACACGGGCCCACACAGTACTCCGCGATTGTGGGAATACGAAGAGTAAACTATTTCTGCATCCAGGAGTGCTAAAGTAATAACCCTCTCTCTAGTAACATCCTGACGTTGCCCGAACTCGGAGGGAGCAGGTTATTACATTTTATGCACACACGTTGTTCTTCAACAGTAGCCATTATTCGAATGCACAAAATGCGACAAAACACACAAAATGACTTCACAAAACAGTAAATATCGAGAGAACAAAATAGGATATCAACAAGCGGTAACCGTCTTTGGACACAGACTGAGTCACACTACAACATGCATCACATGACGCGCATGTGCGTCGTGTGATGCGCGCGCAGCATAACCAGTTCGGGAATGTTTTGAACACACCTCGTATATATATATATATATATATATATATATATATATATATATATATTTATTCCATTACATCTGACTTATTTTGTGAAGACAAATATGTGTAATGTGGCTACAAAAGTGTTGGTACTTATTACAAATTTTAAATACAAACATTTACAATGTAAACTAACTAAAAACAAAATTAGAATGTAACCCAACCGAACAAAATTCCACCCCACGCATTGCAACCGAACCGGACACATTTAAACCTAACATTTAAACCTAACATTTAAACCTAACTGAACTTTGCATAACTCTGCTAATCATGACAATACGTTACCCAATTGTATTAAACTTTTATTTCATGTCCCACCCACCGAAATGGGATGTGTTAAAAACTTAAAAGTGTGAAAGGTAACAACAGCCCGGAAAAAAATTTCCCCACGATATGGGGATCAATGTGCCCCAAATTTTGCCTTTAGTCGAGTAATGATAGGGTAAGCGGCCAACTCAACTTAACGCAAGAGAGCCAGCGAGTCGGGGTGAACCAGAGCCTCATCGATCAGTCCGCCACCGTAACCACTGAACCACTGGGCACCCGGCTTCGAGAACGTACTGTAATTAATTTTTATAATGCGAGGTACAGAGACTGCTCTTCTGTGAAAGAAAATAGAAAACTTACTCAACACAACAGTCCTAAAACTGTTTAATATCCCACCGAGGAAAATGCGTAATCAACAAAATATTTAATTAGTCTAACCTAACTGGGAAATGTTTTGCATATATATATATATATATATATATATAGTACCTATATATATATTATTTCACGAAAGTAACACGTGAAAAATATTTATGATGAATAAAACCACGAAGGAAAGGAAACACAGAATGATGCTCAAGCGCTTTCGTCTAATGACATCCTCAGGAACACTGAAGTACATAAAGAGTTACAGCCTATAAATAGGTTACAGGAAAAAAAAAATATATATAATATAATATATATATATATATATATATATATATATATACAATAAACGGAGAAATAAAATTAAAATTAAAAATTAAAGGATTGTGGGAGGAGCATACAAATTTGTAATGAAAAACTATCGATTTTTAGCACAAGATCAAATGAAATGTTTCCAACCAATGTTAAAAAAAAAAAAAAAAAAATATACTGGAAATCTGCCCGGGTTTTAGCACTCTGCCCTTTTTGTATATAAAAATAAATTGAAAAATAAAAGTTATTAGAGTAGCATACAAGTTTACCAAAGATTTAGCTTCAGTTTTATTTCACTCTGGCATTGTTAATAGAAATATTCTTGAGTCTGCCATTATCCAACTTACAAATAACTTCAACATAAGCAAAGGTCTTTTTCAACTCGATCCTGTTGTTTTGAATTCCTTCAGAACAGATTTAGATAAGAAGGGTAGAACGCTAAATCTTTGGTAAACTTGTATGCTACTCTAATAACTTTTATTTTTCAATTTATTTTTATATACAAGAAGGGCAGAGTGCTAAAACCCGGCCAGATTTCCAGTATAATTTTTTTTTTTTTTTTTTTAACATTGGTTGGAAACAATTCATTTGATCTTGTGCTAAAAATTGGTAGTTTTTTTTTTTTATCTATAACATTGGCTGGAAACAATTCATTTGATCTTGTGCTAAAAATCGATAGTTTTTCATTACAAATTTGTATGCTCCTCCCACAATCCTTTAATTTTTAATTTTAATTTTATTTCTCCGTTTATTGTATATATATATATATATATATTTTTTTTCTGTAACCTATATATAGGCTGTAACTCTTTATGTACTTCAGTGTTCCTGAGGATTAGACGAAAGCGCTTGAGCACCATTCTGTGTTTCCTTTCCTTCGTGGTTTTATTCATCATAATTATTTTTCACGTGTTACTTTCGTGAAATAATTTTCATATAATGAACACGCGTTCCTTCGGCTTGCTGTTCCCTCTCTTGTCTCCGTTTGTGTCCGTGTTTTCTTCTACATTAATGAAGGGGCATGCAATTCGTATCCGACGAAAGTTTCTTACTAATTGTCTAGAGGAGCAAGTTCTTCCCAAATCCCTGCTTCCGATTCGCCTCAGACAAATTGACGACCATCCGTTCAACGACTTCAGCAGATTAATTTTAAAGAAACATATTGAAGTCACCAGACAAAATGAATGGTCCGCCTTCAAAAATTTAAACATCGCCAAACATAATTTTGTAACGTTATTCCCCAACCGTGGATCCAACCTTTGTTTGATGAAATTTACAACGAGTTGCGTCGGAGAACTTCTTCACTTCGTAACATTTTGGATCGAAAAATTAAAAGTCTCATTCGAAATAGTCAGTGGAGTAAAAAAGCAAGTTCAAAGTGTGTTTTGAACCTTTCTTCGAAAAACATTAGTGACGATGCAAAAAGTGCCCTTGGATATGGTATGTCCTTTTTTATTGTTAAAAAACCTTCGGCTTTACAAATTTGTTACAGTCTCCCTCGTTTTGAAAAACAGTGTAATCTCCATCAGTATTTGTTTAACATAGTTAAAGGCCTTGTTTATAGTGCGGCGAATAGTAATTACGAAGATAACTTTCCTAAACGTTTTCGCAATAGCCTCTCACAATTAAAAAAAGATGGGGAGCTCCATATTACTAAAGCAGACAAGGCTAACACCATAGTTATTATGGACAAAGTGGACTACATCAGAAAGATGAACGAGCTTCTCCAGGACCCCGCCACATACAGCAAACTTAGGAAGAACCCGCAGGATGACGTCATCAAATCATTTAATAGTGGCTTGAAACGCATTCTCAAAGATCATAAGGACTTAATTCCGCTTTTCATGTCCACTTCACCTTCTCTGCCCTACCTTTACGGTCTTATTAAAACCCACAAACCTGGCAACCCTATGCGCCCTATTATTAGCTCGGTGGGCTCTATTACTTATAAACTCTCCAAATGGCTTGTCAAGGTCTTGTCCCCCATTCTCGGAACTATCTCTGATTCACATGTAAAAAATTCCATGGATCTTACTGAAAAATTGAATAATGCACGTACTGAAACTAACGATAGATTGATCAGTTTTGACGTTTGTTCATTGTTTACAAAAGTGCCGATTGACGATATGCTTGACTTTCTCTCCCAAGAATTACATAAGTATGACCTGCCACTACCTTCACACATTGTTTTGGAACTTATTAAGCTTTGCATCAAAGACGGTAAATTCACTTTCAATAACGAGTATTATCAACAAGTTTTTGGGATGGCCATGGGCAACCCCTTATCGCCCCTCCTCTCCAATATTTATATGGAGTTTTTCGAAATTACTTACATTCCGAGAATCCTGGGGGTTGGCATCCCTTGGTTGCAGTACGTCGACGATATTTTGTGTATCTGGCCCATGAATCGTGACCTGGATAACTTCCTCCTTCAGTTAAATGATCAAGTCCCCTCAATTAAGTTTACTTTAGAAGTGGAACAAGACAATTCAATCCCATTTTTGGATGTGCGTGTACATAGGGAAAGCCCAGGTTTTAAGTTTAGTATCTATCGGAAAAAAAAAAACAATTTGTCCTACGTACACTTTTACTCGGGACATGACACCCCCACTAAGAAGGCCATTTTTTCTTCAATGTTTCTCCGCGCCCTTAGGATCGCCAGTCCGGAATACATCGATGCCGAATTAGAAAAAATCAACGGTATTGGAAGTGATCTGTGTTATCCATCTGCGTTTATGGAATCTTGTCTCAACAAGGCAAAACGAACTAACTTTCTATCGTGTCAATAATAACACTCGTACTTTGTCAAAAAATATTTTAGTACTTCCATTTTTCCCGGGCTTTTTAGGCATTGCTAATGTACTTAAACTTTTGGATATTAATGTAGTATTTTCATATAACAATATTGTGAAAAATATCAGTAAAAAAATAGCCCTACCAATAATTCAGGCATTATCTATAAAATTGGTTGTAAACAATGTGATTCCTTTTACATAGGTCAGACGGGAAAGGATTTGCACACACGTATAAAACAGCATCAATATTCCGTTAGAACAGGACAGTTGTCCAGTGCCCTTTTTGTCCATTTGTCAGAGTTATCTCACTGTATTGATTGGAATAATGCTTCAGTTTTATTTCACTCTAGCAACATTGTTAATAGAAATATTCTTGAGTCTGCCATTATCCAACTTACAAATAACTTCAACATAAGCAAAGGTCTTTTTCAACTCGATCCTGTTGTTTTGAATTCCTTCAGAACAGATTTAGATAAGAAAGGTAGAACGCTAAATCTTTGGTAAACTTGTATGCCACCCTAATAACTTTTATTTTTCAATTTTTATATACAAAAAAGGGTAGAGTGCTAAAACCCGGGCAGATTTCCAGTATAAATTTGTGTATTTTTTTTTTTTTATTCTATAACATTGGTTGGAAACAATTCATTTAATCTTGTGCTAAAAATCGATAATTTTCAATTTTTATATACAAAAAAAAGAGCAGAGTGCTAAAACCCGGGCAGATTTCCAGTATAAATTTGTATATTTTTTTATCTATAACATTGGTTGGAAACAATTCATTTAATCTTGTGCTAAAAATCGATAGTTTTTCCTTATAAATCTGTGTGCCCCTCCCACAATCCTTTAAGTTTGTTTCTCCGTTTATTGTATATATATATATTTTTTTTTTTTTCTGTAACCTATATATAGGCTGTAATTCTTTATGTACTTCAGTGTTCTGAGGATGTCATTAGACGAAAGCGCTTGAGCACCATTCTGTGTTTCCTTTCCTTCGTGGTTTTATTCATCATAATTATTTTTCACGTGTTACTTTCGTGAAATAATTTTCATATATATATATATATATATATATATATATATTTTACATGTCGTTGCCCATAGCTGAGTGGGTAACACCGTTTTCCTATAAGTGAAGTGGAGACGATGATGTCGGGGTTCGAATCCCGATGGTGGTCGTAATAATAAAAGAGGAGTTAAAGCAATTTTTAAGGCATGATACATTTTCTTTATCAATAATAATTTTAAAACATCTTAAGCAATACATATTTAAATGGACTAAGCTGACCAGTGTCGTAACATCGCTTCCCGTCGCTCAGGGAAGTCAAGCGACATTGGGTCTGGAGAGTAATTGGATGGAAGACCATTCTCTACGTCCAGATTAAGTAGCGACCGGTGGTTCGGATCCCATGGAAAGCTGTAGAACCCCTCTGTCATATGACGTTTGCTCTTATGAAGGAGGTTAAGTAACCCCCCCCCCCCACACACACACACACGTTTAAACCGACTGAAAGATTCTTCACAAATTGAATTCTGAGAGAACACCTCATTAAAATTCACAAACTAAGGGATTATGAAATTTCTGCATTGTTGTTATTGCAAAATTTTACTGAATGACGAGTTCTTTACTTTAAAATAGCGATGTTAATAAAAGAGAAGAGATAATTGAACTGAGAAACCTCCGTAATCCTTGTATAAATTAACAAAAGAGAAAAGCCACTTCACAAAATCCCTCCTCAAGTTCAGAAAACATGTTCAAACTTTATTTTTATTCTAATAAAACTGAAATGAAGGCAAGAAACAGCGTTTCATCTTGAAAATCGTGTTTTCCATTAAGTTAATCTTTTCCCACTTAATTACAGGCGTCAAATTCGCATTATGAACATTAGGGAAACTCTCCATTCGTCTCCCGATCACGGGAAGATAATACACCGAATTAAGTTGAATATTTTTCCCCATTTATCTTCTTTCAATGATATTCAGGCCCACCGAGAGGGTGGAGATACCGTGGAAAAATCCCCCGGGCCCGGACCTCTAGGAGGCCTGGAAAGATGGGAGATAAAATCTAAAAATATTAATAAAGCAATTGATTAAATAACAGAGAGGAAATATAATTAATGAACAATAATTAAGATGAATCGATTTTACATTTTTTTCGATTTCCATATTCTAATAGAGACATAAACTTGCGCATGCATGAGAAAATAGCCTCTGCAACATCTTAGCTTAATAGGTAATCATCTTCTGCCCCCGGCAGAGCGATGAAAATCATATTTTTTGGTAGTCAAAAACGTATTTTTCTTATAATTTTTAAAATATTTCAATATGCATCAAAATTATTCCTAATAACTATAAAGTCGATGAAAAAGACCTCATGTGATCGTTTTTCCAAGTGCGTTGTCCTACGTTAATATCTTTTGCCCCCGGCAACAACGTCAAATGTTGAAAAAATAGGTAATTTATATACATATTTTCAGATCGGCTCTTTGTCTTAAATAATGCATTTATATTTTTCCCATAGCATTTATATCGTTGCTTAGGCATGAAATAACACACACGCAAAATTTTATGACTCTAGAGTAATATCTTCTGTCCCCGAGAAAAGTCTAAATGTGGATTATAATTACGTTAATGCGATGTTATAAGTACGATAAGTACTAAGTACAGCTCCTCGCTTGCTAATTTTATAAAATTAGCAACCCAGAACTCACCACGAGGAGGTGGCTGTACGTCGAGTTCTACCCTATCCAGCCCCAACCACCCTTCCTTTGGCTGCATGTCGATTTACATACGGTAATCTTTCTTAGAATCAAATCGTGGAATTTTTGTTCGGGAGTGAAGACGGGAGCGGATGAATCCGTCCCTCTCTTCTATTCCACTTACACTGGCAGAGGCTTCGGTTACTAATTTGATGAGTCTCTCGACCGCTTGAGTATGACAAGGGAATAGTGGGATCAGTCCATCAGGCTGGTCTCCCGTCTCAACAAACTCTTTTATTCGGGTATCAGGTATTGTTTTTGTAACGGGGGGTTCGGTCACCTCAGCCGTTTGCCAGTTGATCATTTCGTAATAGTTTTGACTATCGTAGAGCAGCTCAGGCATGGCGAAGGCTCGAATTTCCCCCGCTGGTGATTGTTTTGATCGTGCTTTTAATATTCTTCTCCATCCCAATTCTCTTATGTGTTGCTCATCGGCATGTAGCATGGAGATCAAAATATTTTCTGGGTGAGCAAAGAAAGAATTTCTACGGAGGACTTTGTTGGCGATTGTCTTAGATCTTTGAGGCATGGTCTGAGAGAGACGCATCATTTCGAAAAAATGTTTTGCGCCCTCAGTGAAACTGGAGTTTTTCTTTATCTTAAACCAAATTGGTGCGTAAACTGTCATAATGAATCGCACAATTTCGTTGAAGGTGCTGGAGGGTTCACTGGTTGAAACATAGAGGCGCAGAAATCTATTTGCTGTTGTCAGCCACCTGGAATGCGCCATCTTACCTGGATTTCGAGCCGCGATAGCTGAAGAGCAGCTACCGCTCGACACTGCTCTGTAGATGCCTAACAAATATTTTTGGTCAGTGCTCAACTCGGCATCATCTATGTCAATGTCGGGAGATGGAATGGCATCGAATTCTGTAATTGGAAGTTTTTCGCAGTCGTTCAGTTGTTTTCCAACTGGTCCAGTAAAGCCCATTGGCCCAGTTGTTTTGCCGTCCAAGTCTTGAATGAGGTGTCGCAGTGATAATTCATTACCGTGTAATAGGCATATGATCCACTGAACTGGCCTTTGTAGTTTCATTTCAATCATACGAATGCCTCCACCCTTTCGACCCGTGTTCACTGCGGTACCATCACAGCCGATAGCCACAATATCGTCCGTGCTAATATTGGTAGTCTCTAGAAAGTTGATGATACCTGATGTTATTGCAGTGGCAGAACCTGATGCAGGAGTGAAATGCCCCATGTACTGGGATTCTGGTTCTTGAACTAAAACTATATGCTCTTCTACCACAGTCCTTCTATGCTTCACATTGTCTATTTCTTCTTGTGTCATTGTTTTATCTTTACGTCCGTCAAAGAAAATGCCCTGTAATGGTAGCGTGATCTTGTCATCTTGCTGATGCTCAGAACGAACTCTTTTTCTGGCTCTTCTTATCTTATTTCGATCAATCACTGAACTGACATCATCTTCTCGTATCCAGCCAACATCCTCTAACAACGAAGAAGCAATAAATGAAGCAGCTCTGTCTGAGACGCCCGTACGATCACAAGCTTCAGCAAGTACCTGGAGTTTCATTCGTGTTTTTTCCTTCATGTCATGTTTATCTCTCGGTGTTAGTTCATACGATGACGATGATTCTATAGATGTATCCTCGGTTTCACTAGAGGCTGACGAAGAAGGTTGTTCTTGAGAAGTTTCTTGTCGTTTACTAGTCGACGGCTCTTGATGTTCTGCTATTCCTTCTTGTTTCAATATCGCCAATCTTCTTGCAAGAGTCATCTCGTTTTTATTTGTTGTTTCAACATCCAAAGTTCCTATTGCCATTTTGCGATCACTTCTTTGGTCGAGTAAAAACTGTTGCTCTTTCAGTGGTACTCGTCGTTCACGAGGGCAGCTGCATTTTGTCAAATCAGGGCATTTACAAGCCGATATGTCAAATAAGGTGGTCTTAGTTGATTTCTTGAAGGCCTCAAGATTTTTCTGTAACGATTCGTTCTTCTTTTTCGCGTTCAGTGATTTGATGATGTTAGCCATTTTATCAACTTTTCAACATTTGATTTATCCGTGCTGTCGAAACTGTTGGAATGGAAGCTAATTTCCACAAGTATTCCAGTCTCTCCGTGACCACAGCGGCGATGTCTTTGAATGGAGGTTCCTTCTTTGATGATCTCAACTCAGTTCTCACATGATGGTAGTATTGCATCACATCTTCACATGTGGGAAAACATCGCAAATTCAAATCTTTCCCAGCACCAAATATTGGACACGTAACCGATCTTCTAGTTGTAGCGGTAGCCATCCTGTAAAGATTAAAGAATAATGTATTGTTCTGTTACGCAATAAAATCGAAAAAAACAGAGTTATGAGAAAAACAAACAAGGATATGAGCAGAGAGATTGAGCACACTGAGGACTCTGAGTGAGGAGCCACACACACACACACACTGAGGACTCGAGGAGCCAGCTGCAAAATACACACCTGCCTTCGACGCTGTCAAAAGGCAACTGAGGGAACTGCGCAGTGCGTACTGGCGCGTCAGTGGCAGCTGCTGCTGGCAGCACTCACCAGAGATGACCTTTAAACCCTAGCCTAGAGTCATAAAATTTTGCGTGTGTGTTACTTCATGCCTAAGCAACGATATAAATGCTATGGGAAATATATAAATGCATTATTTAAGACAAAGAGCCGATCTGAAAATATGTATATAAATTACCTATTTTTTCAACATTTGACGTTGTTGCCGGGGGCAAAAGATATTAACGTAGGACAACGCGCTTGGAAAAACGATCATATGAGGTCTTTTTCATCGACTTTATAGTTATTAGGAATAATTTTGATGCATATTGAAATATTTTAAAAATTATAAGAAAAATACGTTTTTGACTACTAAAATATGATTTTCATCGCTCTGCCGGGGGCAGAAGATGATTACCTATTAAGCTAAGATTTTGCAGAAGCTATTTTCTCATGCATGCGCAAGTTTTTGTCTCTATTAGAATATGGAAATCGAAACAAATGTAAAATCGATCCACCCTAAATTTGAACATACATTTTATAGAGATTATCATAGTCAAACTGAAACAGATAAAATATTATCTGCGGTCCACCAATGCCCAAGACCGACTGAGAGATCTGGGAACCATTGTAATTGAAAGCCAGTTAGCCCGTACTTTAAATTTCATCAGAATCATTTACCACTTTGCTAGAGAGAAGGCAAAGAAAGTACACTTCTAATTATGAAAATCTTGCAGTAAACATTTGTCTTGCCTGTATGGACTGGTACTGCATTTGTAAATTGTATGGTAGAATTAATATAATTGATTCGAAAAATAAAATGGTCATTTTCTTCTGAGTTGTTTATTCATACTGTATGTGTTGAAGAGTGTCTTGGACATATAATCAGTTTGCTTGTTATGTACACAAAAAACATTCATAATAAAATACTGAGTAAACAGGGGGGGCCCATATACCAATCCTTCCCCGGGGCCCGGGGCAGCTCTCGGCGGCCCTGACGACATTAATATTAATATTTAGGTAAAAACTAAAACTAAAAATTAAACGTTGAAGGTATAATTTTACTCATGTGTCGCTTTTACACGATTACAATTCTGTTCTAACGAAAACATCGGCGTCTGAATTTAATTTAAACGACTTTAGGAATGGAAAAGCACGTCAAACGCCGTAATTCTTAATTCATTCTAACGTTAGATTTCTTAGTTGTATTATTATGTGTGTGTGTGTGTGTGTGTGTGTGTGTGTGTGTGTGTAGACAGGTGTCGCTATAGAGATACACAGAGATTGGAGATTGGACTCGAATTCTTAAGGGCCCGGATTCGACTTCCTTCTCAGTCACCCGACCCACCTACTTCTGGGATTGTAATTACTTGGATCAAGGAGAATCTAAAGTTCACGCTCTTTGGTGTCTGATTTAGCGTCATCTAATTTGTAGGGGAAAACTTATTTGGTATGATAATGATAATAATAACCTGTATTTACTCGTACCTCCCTTACCAATCACGTATCCCAAATTTTTAACCATTCATATGGCTCTTCTCGAAGACTAAAAAAAAATAAATAAATAAAAATCTGGCATAAGTTAGAATAAAATCAATAAAGTGAACGCTAAGCAGCAAAGGGTTAAGTATTTCCACATTTTTTCTCTTCTTTCTCCATTTACAGTAAAACCTCTATAATTCTGCACAAGAAAGGCCAAATTATGGCAAATTTCGAATTATGAACAATACCTTTTTAAAATGCCTTAGAAAACAAATACAAAACAGTGTACTCACCATAAAAGGGCATCATCCAGGGGAAGTTTTACTGTGGTCGCCAGTGGTTTTGAGGAGGTACATTGGGTCGTTAGTACAGTACAGCACAGTCCAGTACAGTACATAAATTACACTAGTGCACATGTATACAGTACACATGTGAACACTACACGTACAGTACTGTATCCACATATTTACATAGATGAGTGTTGTTTACTCACTATCACTATCAGACGATAAAATGTTTGCGGGTAACACTTGTGTATAACTTGGAATTATGTGCTATAATTCGGCACTGATGTCGAATTAAAAAATATTTTCGGCATATCTTAAACTAGCCGAAATAAAGCAAATTCCAAATTATAGAATGTCGAATTATAAAGGTTTTACTCTATCACAATATGACTGAATCTCTTTCTGTCAGTTAAAAATTCTTTTATTCAAGTTTACCTTCATAGTAATTGACATTAATTAATCTATTATCGTGTGACATAAACATTTGTCACCATTGAGATCAGTGGTGATCATACTGAAAATGTTTTTCCTTAAAAAAAATTTAGTTGGCATAAAAATTAGTTATTGTAACTATTGTAACTCATATACAGAAATAATTATTAAAAAATAAAAAGTCAGCCCTTTCGTGAACGTCATATACAGTATGTATTGTATGTACAGTATATACATATAATAATGTGGATCTTGAAGTGAATACTGAACGATACAAATGATATATATATATATATATATATATATATATAATATTTAGGAGAAATCCAATGACAAGGAGAAATGTAAATGCCATGAAAAGTCTTCTTTAATGCGCAACGTTTCGAGCAATACGCTCATCTTCAGGCTGTTTAATAACAATGTGAAATTAAAATCAATATTGAATGAAAAACAAAACAGAAAATTTCTATAACCTATTCGTAAAGACAAATTTTAAAAGACTGAGAAAAGAGGGTTAAATTCTAAGTTATACAGATTTACATATAAAAATTAAGAAGTTATTTTTAAATACATGTAGTAAATGTGAAATTAATACACTGGAAAAATTACCAATAGTACACTGGAACAATGGAAATATCTACCTTACACTGCAGTATCCGAGGCTGACTAATTTGAGCAGAGACAAAGAACGGGAAACACGAAGGATGGCGAGGGCGATTGGGGAAGGAGGGATTATAAGGAATTGGGGAAGGAGGAGGGATCATAGCAAATTGAGAGGGACGGCCGATGAGTCAACATTCAGACTAGGGGACAATGCTTTAATGAAAAGGGATTCTAAAATTCTTAGTGAGTTGGGACAAGTATTACAACCAAGAATTTTAAAATTGTCTAAAGTGACATCAATTTTACATTTAATGCTGTGTTCACGAATACTCGAGGCTTCTTTAGTTTTTAAAATTTTACCTGTTCGGCCACTTATTCCCATATGCGAATAAAATCTAGCCCTGAGAGAGCGAACAGTGCTGCCGATGTAATTCCCAAGGAGACACCTGGGGCAGGTAAATAAATATACAACACCGCTACGCAACGAGTCAGGGGTTCGATCCTTCGCTGAGAAAAAGCTACCTAAAGACGTTTTATTAATAAATATGATGCGGAAATCAGTATGATAAAAAAATTTCCTTAACAATTTTGTAAATTTAAGCTTAAATTCCTTATTCAAAGGACCCATTTCAGGTACCAAGAAATATTTTATATCCTTCGGCACTGTAATACATGGAAGTTGAGGGCTATAAACATTATTTAAGAAGGATCTAATTAGTTTGTCTACATATTGAACAGGAAAACTATTATTAGTAAAGTATGATCTTAGATTATTAAATTCATCATTAAGTAAGGTAAAATTAGAGGTCAAATTATATCCTCTGAACAGGAGAGTTTTAATACAAGACATCTTATAGTTGAAATCAGTAAAACTAAAAAAATTCATGCCCAAACCAGTGAAAGTGGGTTTCCTGTAAACTGATGTAGTAATAGAATCACCGTTTTTCGAAATTAAAAGATCTAAGAAGGGGAGGGAGCCATTTTGCTCAGTTTCCATTGTATACGTTATATTGGGGTGCAAAGAATTTAGGAAGTTAAAGAATTGTTGCGCTTGTACCGCATTATCAAAGACTGCTATCGAATCATCAACGAAGCGTCGATAGAAAATTGGCTTGAGATGAGTGTGAGATTGTCTAAAAATTACACTTTCTAAATGAGTCATAAAAAAGTCAGCTGCTAACGGTCCGACTGGTGATCCCATCCCTACCCCATCAATTTGTTGGTAAACCTTATTGTTGAAAGTGAAATAGCATTGTTTGAAGACCAATTCTAAAAGTTCCTTCAAATGAGACAATGAAAAACCATGAAAATTATCAACTGAGCTAAAAACCCTATCTAAAATAATGGCAATAGTTTCAGATACAGGTACATTTGTGAAAAGTGACTTTACATCAAAACTGACAAAAAACTTTTTTGAATCGAAGTTTTTACCAAGGAGGTCTTTTTGGAATTCAAACGAGTTATTTATAGTGTAAGCATTTTTCGCAAAGGGGGACAGGAGACTCATTTAGAAAGTGTAATTTTTAGACAATCTCCCACTCATCTCAAGCCAATTTTCTATCGACGCTTCGTTGATGATTCGATAGCAGTCTTTGATAATGCGGTACAAGCGCAACAATTCTTTAACTTCCTAAATTCTTTGCACCCCAATATAACGTATACAATGGAAACTGAGCAAAATGGCTCCCTCCCCTTCTTAGATCTTTTAATTTCGAAAAACGGTGATTCTATTACTACATCAGTTTACAGGAAACCCACTTTCACTGGTTTGGGCATGAATTTTTTTAGTTTTACTGATTTCAACTATAAGATGTCTTGTATTAAAACTCTCCTGTTCAGAGGATATAATTTGACCTCTAATTTTACCTTACTTAATGATGAATTTAATAATCTAAGATCATACTTTACTAATAATAGTTTTCCTGTTCAATATGTAGACAAACTAATTAGATCCTTCTTAAATAATGTTTATAGCCCTCAACTTCCATGTATTACAGTGCCGAAGGATATAAAATATTTCTTGGTACCTGAAATGGGTCCTTTGAATAAGGAATTTAAGCTTAAATTTACAAAATTGTTAAGGAAATTTTTTTATCATACTGATTTCCGCATCATATTTATTAATAAAACGTCTTTAGGTAGCTTTTTCTCAGCGAAGGATCGAACCCCTGACTCGTTGCGTAGCGGTGTTGTATATTTATTTACCTGCCCCAGGTGTCTCCTTGGGAATTACATCGGCAGCACTGTTCGCTCTCTCAGGGCTAGATTTTATTCGCATATGGGAATAAGTGGCCGAACAGGTAAAATTTTAAAAACTAAAGAAGCCTCGAGTATTCGTGAACACAGCATTAAATGTAAAATTGATGTCACTTTAGACAATTTTAAAATTCTTGGTTGTAATACTTGTCCCAACTCACTAAGAATTTTAGAATCCCTTTTCATTAAAGCATTGTCCCCTAGTCTGAATGTTGACTCATCGGCCGTCCCTCTCAATTTGCTATGATCCCTCCTCCTTCCCCAATTCCTTATAATCCCTCCTTCCCCAATCGCCCTCGCCATCCTTCGTGTTTCCCGTTCTTTGTCTCTGCTCAAATTAGTCAGCCTCGGATACTGCAGTGTAAGGTAGATATTTCCATTGTTCCAGTGTACTATTGGTAATTTTTCCAGTGTATTAATTTCACATTTACTACATGTATTTAAAAATAACTTCTTAATTTTTATATGTAAATCTGTATAACTTAGAATTTAACCCTCTTTTCTCAGTCTTTTAAAATTTGTCTTTACGAATAGGTTATAGAAATTTCTGTTTTGTTTTTCATTCAATATTGATTTTAATTTCACATTGTTATTAAACAGCCTGAAGATGAGCGTATTGCTCGAAACGTTGCGCATTAAAGAAGACTTTTCATGGCATTTACATTTCTCCTTGTCATTGGATTTCTCCTAAATATTAAATTGAAGCTCTGTAGAAGCAACCCGCATGATTATATATATATATATATATATATAAACAAACAACCACAGGGAAAAGGAAAAAGAAACACGAAATCCGAACACTTTCGTGATATATTCACATCTTCAGGGACAAGAAAGAAATGAATATATGAAGATGTGAATATATCACGAAAGCGCTCGGATTTCGTGTTTCTTTTTCCTTTTCCCTGTGGTTGTTTGCTTATTAATAAGATCACGTGTTATTTTGTGATTTTACTGCATATATATATATATATATAAACAGGAGAACCCATATATTTATCATTCTTGTTTAATATGCATCTGTTTCGAAAAATAATGTTCCAGCTTTAGTTCTCTAAAATTATAAAACATTAAAAAGGTAAAAGTCAGTACAAAATATTAAACTTAAAAGGTAATGTGGAATGGAATTAACAGTACTTCCATTTTTACTGTTAATTCCATTTCACATTATCTTTTTAGTTTAATATTTTATACTGACTTTTACCTGTTTAATGTTTTATAATTTTAGAGAACTGAAGATGGAAAATTATTTTTCGAAATATATGCATATTAAACAAGAATGATAAATATTTGGGTTCTCCTGTTTATGCTTGAACTACGCTTTCCCTGGAGCAAACCTTTCAAGGAAATTGTGTGTATATATATATATATATATATATACAGACCTGTAGTGGGAAGGCCACATTTATCATCTTTCAGTATGCACTTCAAGATCCACATTTGAAGAAATTTTACTATAATAATAATAATAATAATAATAACTTTTAGTTTTTCATTTGAAATGTATTTTTAAAATGAAGTACGAGCTGTTGCACAAACACAAAATATGTACTGTCTTCATATCCAGTGGTTCGCTTGATTAGGGAGCCGATCGATGAAATTAGTTACATCGTGAGGGCGTCAGTTCAAACTCTACTTTATTCAGACGTGTTCGAACCCCTAACCCCAGTGTCAGTTGAAAATGGGACACGGGGTTCCTTCTCCGTGATTACTCTTTATTATTTTCCGAATTTCTTCTGAAAATAAATCGCGAACCTCTTCAGGAAGGCAGAAGCAGAAGATAGACCATGCAAAGAAACTGCACAAGGATATTGAGGGAATAGATTACTATTTTTCCGATAAAGCAAACAAAACTTTTTTACAGTTTTAAGCTTTCTTTTTCGAAAACCTTCCTGTTCGAATTTTTACAACCTAATAAACCTCACATTTGATTTTAAAAATGTATTTTTAATTTCCCAAAGGATAAAGTTCAGGTAGGTGTTAAAACTCTATGGATTTGTACAGTTTTCATTTTTGCCAATGTTTGTAGAAACTCGAGGTTAACCAGTCTCAGAGCACGTACATCAGCAAGAAAGCAGTCTCAGTGAAAAGAAAGTAATAAATGAGTATTTGCGAGGCGTAAAAAGCCGAAGATAAAGTAATTCAGATTTGTAACTGATACAATAACAAGTTATCAGTTACCACAAATTTAAATGTAATGAAACTTAAGTTGTATTTCAGCGACTTAAAACCTTAGAGTAAAACTACAGAACGAAAATAACTAATAATGAGTCACTCACTACAGATAACTAAACACGCTATTAAGTTAACAAATCAAATTTTAGTTATATAACTGAAATATTCACAGCTCATTCTGTGTGCATACAAATAAGAATAGTCTACCGTAATTTATAAGTAATAGCAAATAGCTGGCAAACATTTCACTGACAGCGTGGAATACTCTGAGGGAAGTTATGGTGAGATGAAAGTTATATACGCAACACTTAATCTGTAAATTTACAGATGAAGCTCTTCCTAGAGATACAGGGGCAACTACGGGACTTTTAATACTGAAGAGACACCATCCAAACGGTTTCCTACTATCACGAATGCTCCATTCACAGTCAATAACATTTTTTCCAAGCGCCATATTTTTATTTATTTTACAAGAACAGGAAAAACTAATATCAACATATTAAATTAGATGTTCTCAATATTATATGCATTTACATATCAATTCAGTATATTATATAACGCCATTAATGACAAAAAATACAGCTTCGAAAGTGCGAGTGTTTCCGTTATTCTGTCCAACTCACGTATGTATTGTACATATCACGTGATAATGTCCAGTATAGGCAGTATGCCTATGTATGCCTATGTATGCCAATGTACTATGTATGCCAATCTATATAATAAATTTTTTATTATTATTATTATACTTACTTCATAGTTAATAAACGGAGGATTTCCCATGTAGATCTATCTTACGTAAGTATCAGTTGTAATTTTAAAGTGCGTTGACGCCAACCAGCTTCTGTATTTTAACCAATTTTTTTCCTGTCACCTGTACCCTCAGATGCAAAAAACAAAAACAAACCTATATTGCTTGTTGGTAAGGAGGCTACAACCCAGCTGCAGCGTAATTTTTCTATGCAATTTAGACCATTTTTAATATCTCGTATTTATTGGCAAATATTTTTTGTTCAAGTTATAAAAAACATATTACACCATTTTAAAGCCAATTAAATTATCTGGCTAACTGACTGTCAAAACTGAGTATATATATACCGGGTGTAACAAAAGTCCGTTCTCATAGGGAAATAAGATATAACAGAAGTAAAGAGAAAATATTTTAATTATACTATACATTACAAGCAATACAATCAACTTACCAATTAATCCAGTACATACTAGTAGTGTGGGCGCAAAATGGGAGAGTGCAAGAATGTTGCAATATTGATCAATGCTGCAAGAGGGGGATTAACAAGGGGAGGGGGTTATACAATGATGGGGGGAGGGGCTATGCAAAAAAATCAGTGCTGCAAAGGGGGGAAGGGTTATGCAACAAATCATTGCTGCAAATGGGGGTGGGACTTCGGGGGGAGAAGGGAGCATGACCTCCCCCCAAAGGGGTAGCCTTAACCTAAGAGAGGGAGAGAGAGGAGAAGGAGGAGGGTCTTTGCGGGAGAAGGTGGGATGTCCTCACCCCCCCAAAGGAAACCTAACCTAAGACTTAACCTAAGAAGGAGAGAGGGGTGTTCGCCTGGCTCCACTCAAACGCATAATGAGCATCCAGGAGATCCGCATCTGTTATATAAAAGGTCGTGAGTTGCCAGTTACCACTTATTTATATATGGAGGGGTTACCAGAGTGAACTATATATTTATTTATATAAGGAGGGCTACCAGATAACACTATTTATTTAACACTATTTATTTAAATTTTTATTTAAATGAGTTACCAGTTATTGTTTTTAATTTTTAATTTAATTGTATTCAGGTGTACCTTGTTAGGGTGAGTTGCCACCTTACACCATTTATTTTAATTTTATTTACATGTGTTGCCAAATAAGTTTTTTTTAATTTTAATTATGTTCAGGTGTACCTTATTAGGGTGATTTGCTATGCAAAACCATTTAATTTAATTACTTATTTATTAAAAGCAAGAGCGACTTTCACCTTAAATTTGTTCAGCAAGAGAACTAATTATTTAAACGAATCCCAATATTAACAGTAAAAGATATACAATTAAACCGAATTAAATAAAACACCATTACACCATTCTGTTTATTCAGACGAATTAATGGAATCAATTTCACGAAATATATAGAAAATAAATATACAATCCTATAAGAATGATGGAATATATATGATAAAAAATAAAATTAAAAAATAGTATAAGAAATACGAACGATAAATATATAAGCACACCGGACAAAAAATTAGTCACCCCTCTCAGAATGTACCTAATAACGTGTGACGGCGCCTCTGGCCTTGATAACCGCACGAATCCGGCGAGGCAGAGACTCTACGAGGTTGTGCATGTACTGAACATCGATTTGCTGCCACTCGTTCATCAGCCGGGCCCGAAGTTCCGCCAGAGTCCGTGGGTGTCTATTCCTGCGCTTCACTTTCTGTTTCCAGCCTGAACAACACCTTCGACGCATTCAGGATTAAAGGCTTCATTGGACCTGCGATGTACTCGTCGCCTCCCATCATTGGAGAACAAACAAAAACGGGACTCATCGGACCAAATTACACGTTTCCAATCTGCCGCAGTCCAGTTTTTGTGCCTCTGAGCCCATTTATAACGTGCCAATTTGTGACTTGCTGTTAACAGCGGCCTCTTCCGTGGTACCCTGCTCCAGATGTCCATCGCATGCAGTTCTCGTCGCAATGTCCGTTCGGAAATTGGTCGCTGGAGAACCTCATTGGTTTCTTGGAGCAATTGTTCTCTGGTTTGAAAACGATTTGCAGTTACTAGACGAGAAACGTGGCGGCGGCCCCTATTGTCGAGAATTGTTTTCCGGCCACAGTTACGCCGTCGATTGTCAGTTGATTGCGAACTACACCACTCTTTGTAAACTCGCTGGACAGTACGCGTTGACACGCCAACAAATTGGGCTACTTCAGACATTTTGTGTCCGTGGGCTCTGCCAAACACGATGGCTCCTTTTTGCCACTGAGTAACGTCTGCCTCACGACCCATTTTGCAGACTATATCCAACACACACTTTGTTCTTCACCACCTCACGAAACAGATCTGATCCTGTGTGCTACGTCACCGCTACTTGTCACTTACCAATGCTACATCAGCGCCCTCTGTGTGACCTTGAACTTCCTACTATCGGTACTACTAGGGGTGACTAATTTTTTGTCCGGTGTGCTTATATAATCAAAAAATAATATAAGAAATACAAACCGATGGGTGTATAACCATCACTATAACAGTATAGGCGAAATATATACAAAATTATATTAATTAATTAAATATATTGAAAATAAATGTACATCAAAATACTTTACGTTCTACTGCGCTTAAATAAAACACTAAACTCGCACGTGATCGAGTCTACAGTCACATCATTATTGCTTTGCACTACAGAGTAAATACGATTTAACATTATTTCACCGCTCAAGTTATAGGGATTCCTATATTCGATATAAACGCCTTCATTTCGTTCAATACTATTTTTGTGCCTGCTTTACTTTCGGTTGGTAAGTGATCTTTAAACGAATTCATTCAAAAGCACGCACAAAGAGATTTTCGTTAGCCAAAACATCATTATTAAATACAAGTTTATAAACACTCCTTTCCAATCGAGGGTTTATTCTTACCGAGCCGAGCTTTTCAATCGTGAACTCTTCTTCACATTGCATAGCGGCAGTTGAAATAATCTAAGCCGTAACGACAGCTGCTCATTATATAAAGAAACAGTTCTTCAGGGTGAACGGTGTAGGTGAGCTCATTGAATCTGTATAAGTTTGTTTCCTCTTTTCAAGGATCATCTGTAAATAACTCACAGAAAACAAAAATAACAGTGCACTTTGTATATATTTATATATTAAACATTGAAATTTTAAATAATTTCTCCGATAGCGTCTATATACTCTTTAAATTATACTTTTAAAAGAAAATCTTACAGTAACTAACGATCTGTATGGCATAAGGAAAACTTTTTAAAATATTCTTAACCACTAAGTCACCCAAGGTGCCCATTTATCTACCAATCAATTGTGCGGAAGGACGATCGTTTACCGCGCTCCGGCTACCGTCACCGGGCAACGAACCCGGGACCGACGGAATCATAGTCAGCGTTCGATGTATACTACATTATTTAATATGCAATGATAATTCCAATATTATGTATAATAATTTCAATATTATTCACGATATTTAATTGTTAAACATTATTTTAATAAAATTTTTCTATTTTCGTTTGTTGTAACCGTTCAAGAAATCTAGTTTCAATTTGAAAAAAAAATTGATCTTAAAAAATCGGAATGAATCCCATGTTATCTTTATAACAATAAATCTCTCACGTCAGCGCAAGTTCTTTTACGGAATTCTTTTTTCGATGCATAACTTGCATTTGAAGTATACAGTAGCTAATAATTTACAATACACGTTTACCACTTGCCGGAACAAGAAAATGATTTATAATTCCGTCGAATTAAGGGTAATATCCTGTAAGCCTTCCCGTTATCTTAACCGTAGCAGTGTCTGACTCTGACGATGAGGCTCTGGTTCGCTCCAGCATGACGGCTCCCTGGTTGGGTGGGTACTCCCTTTGTTACTGAACGATGGAAAATTTATCCCTATCTACGTTGTAAAACCCTTGTTTTGCAGGAATTATAGCTTCAATAAAGAGCAGAGATAAAATAATCAAGTTGCAATTACAAAGCAAAATTCCTAAAATACTCAGTACAGAAGCACGAAGGCATGCAAGCAAGCAATCAATCTGAAAGTGAAACTTTTTTGTGCTACTATAGCGTGATTCCTACCGATGACTTCGATACTATAGGGCGATTCCTACCCGTTTTGGTTCGAAACTACAGTACTGTAGAGTGTGATTCCTATCCAAGGTATAAATGAAAATATAATAAATATAAAATGCTATTTATTATTCAATTTTATTTATTTAAAAAATAGTTTCGGTGCTACTATAGTATGTGGTCTACCTACGATTGGTTAGGTTTAGTCACGATATTTTCGTTAAAACTAACGAAAATATCATGACTAAACCTAACCAATCGTCAAGGGCGATGGACATTGGAATGTAAACAAGCAATTAGTAAACAAGGTAAGAAGCTATAATTAAAAGGTAGACCTCCGAATCGAGGTAGCAATCACGCTATAGTAGCACCAACTTTTTACTTGTACAAAAGATCTTCAGTCTTAATGTTTCCACTTCAGTTATCCCTATTAAAATTTCTCTCAATTCTAATCAGTAATTTATTAAACTTTTCACAAATTTAGGTTATTTATAATAATAATAATTAGTAAGTAAATTGCGTTCATTTATTTTTGTCATTCCTCTCTATATAAAATATTTTCAAAACCAACTTCTCTTCTTATTCCACAATAATGTGTAACGATGTAAAACTCGATTCGGAAAGGTTCTCCTTTCCAGTCAGTGGCGTATTGAGGATGTTTGGGCAATGGGGTCAAATATTCTTCCGACCCCTCAACAAGATAAATCTTCAAGTCACGTAAATTAATAAAACCATTTAATTCTAAATCAAATAATTCAAGTTTTACACATATACCAAGCTACAACAATTACACCAAACCAATTACACAACTACCAGTACACTACTAATCTACTGTAAAAAAGTTGATCACAAAATCATCCACCAACAGTCTACAAAAGTTTTCTGCGCTCTTTCATATCACAAAGATTTCCAATCACAAGCTCAGTATTTAAATTCTGTAAAATCACACACACACACACGAAATCCAAATTTGAAATTTAATTGTTACTCATCACTATTCTATTTTTAATTAAGAACTGACGTTTTCTGGTACCTTCCATCAAGGACTAATTATATTTAAAACCTTCCGAAATAAAAATTTGATTTTTATCTGTCACTTAATTTTCACAGCCTCATAAGCTTTGTTCTTCCGTTTTTAATGGTGAATTGTAATAAAACTTAGAAAAACTTTTATATTAAACCATATTTTTTCCTTAATTTCTTTGGTGTTTTATGGAATTATTTTAGCGTTTTTTTATTTGCTAAATCTATCCAATGCGGGAAACAAAGTATTAATTAATTTTGTAACGCGAATATTCGAACTTCCATAAACTACAAAAGGTATACCCAGTCGTCGGAATGTGAGATACCACACACACACACACATTTTGTACATCGTTTATATCGAAATGTCATCTTCCCGCTTCACATTTAAACTCATTTTCCATGTTGTGGTTATTCCAAACGCTGGAACGAAAGATGTAACACACCGCTTGTATTTCTCTTATCTTTATATGATCCATTACGGTAAATTTTTGTAAGAGAAAAAAAAAAATTTTTAATTTCATTTACAGTTGTAGAAAAAAATTCATTACCAAATGTGGACGATTCATTGTTAAATTACACTGGTCAACAAAGTTTTTGTCACAGAGATATTTTTACTTGAACTATGTGTAATTTTTTACGTTGATTACAAAAATGAAAACAGAATTTTTCTATCACCCGCAATTTTAGAGTGACACACGAATTTACATTACTTAGGATTTGAGTGAGAATAGGAAGAGGGCGGAGTCTGCCCCTTCCTCTTCCTCTGCTTATAAGTTGCTACACGTCACTGTTGACTTTCATTTGTCGATTACTCATTTGATTTCACTCAGTGAACATCGTGCATTTTATTCGTGATTTTCCTTAATCATTTTTTGTGTCAGTGCGTTCATATTGTTTCATGACAGAATGCCACGCAAGTGTGTCAACCATCCAAACTGTCTCTGTTATGTGTGCAGAGAGTTAACACTTAAATTTCGAAGGTGAAATTTCACCCCTCTCCTCAAAAAAGCATACGAACTTTATTTTGGTTGCAAGGTAGGGGATCAGAACAAGACATGGGCACCTCATATATGCTGTATTACGTGTTTAAGACTTCTGACAGGCTGGCTAAATGGGTCTCGTCAAATGCCGTTTGCTGTTCCGATGATATGGAAAGAGCCGAAAGACCATTTAACGGATTGTTATTTCTGCTTAACAAATATACTAGCCATTACTGCGAAATCTAAACATATGGTACAATACCCAAATTTACCATCAGCCATAAAGCCTGTTTTACATAATAAACATTTGCCAGTACCAAGGCCACCGGAAACGTGGAGTTTAGATGATGAAAATGAAATTGATGTACAATGGTAATGAAGAAGCTCAACATGGTTTACTGACGGACGATGTTGATCCAATGTTTGAACCATCTTGTTCATCGACAGAGCCTCACTTAATATCTCAAGCAGACCTGAGCGAGCTTGTCTGTGATCTGAAATTGTTAAAAGATCAATCCGAACTTTCGGCTTCCAGGTTGAAAGGTTGGAGTCTTCAAGAAAAAGGCACTAAGATATCTTTTTACCGCAAGCATCAAAGAAACTTTCTACCCTCTCATGAAAACCCTTGGCCAACAACATGATCCAAACGAATGGCGCCTATTTATTGATTCCTCGAAGTTGAGTTTAAAAACTGTATTACTCCATAATGGAAATAAATACCCTTCAGTTCCATTAGCACATGCCGTACATATGAATGAATCATACGACAATATGCACCTGCTTGTGAAACATATCCAATATGATAAATACTCTTGGCATATCTATGGAGACTTGAAAGTGATTGCACTTCTTCTTGGTTTACAACTGGGTTATACGAAATTCTGTTGTTTCCTCTGTGAATGGGACAGCAGAGCACGGGAAAGCCATTACTCAAAGAAACAATGGCCACTTTGACAAGTGTTGATTCCAGGGCAACACATCTCACCAGTTCACCTCTTCTTAATCCAAAAAAGTTATTTGCCACCACTACATATTAAACTTGGTTTAATGGAAAATTTTGTTAAGGCTATGGATCAAAATGGCGGAGGGGGGGGGGGTCTCTACTTGAAACAGACATTTCCGAGGATCAGCGTGGTCAAAATCAAAGAAGGGATATTTGTGGTCCCGCAAATTAGAGAAATCATGAGAGACAGCGTGTCTGATGAAACTCTAAGAGAAGTTGAAGGATCAGCTTGGAGAGCATTTAAAGTAGTGAACACAAATTTCCTCGGAAATTTCAAGGCCGAAAATTAAGAGTCACTTGTTGAAGAACTTCTCAAGACCAACAAAGACGTGGGGTGCAACATGTTGAAAATTCATTTTCTTGACTCACATCTCAACTTCTCAACAAACTTGGGCGATGTTAGTGATGAGCATGGGGAACGCTTTCATCAACAAATATCCACGATGGAGAAGCGATACCAAGGCAAGTGGAGACCCAGCATGTTGGATGACTACTGCTGGACATTGTTAAGGGATGGCCCAGAGGCGAAATACAAGCGTAAATCATCAGTAGCCACATTTTACCTGAATTCAATATGCATTTTCTACTTTGATATTGCTATTACGCCTATAAATTAGTCCAAATTTCATTTCTGATTCACTCAATATTGGTGGGTGATAGAAAATTTTTGAGGCCATTTTTTAAATCAGCAGTGAAAAACCTATAAGATCCACCCATTTTTGTTCATGTGACAAATAAAAAGTTCGATTTTGTCAACCAATGTTATCAGTGGAGCTTAACCTCGTTTACCACCATATGGTTTTCCAAAAAAAGTTTACGTCATAGAATATACCCTCCATTTTATTTTTCCGTGTAGTTACTAATCTATGTCATTACCCGCTGTCTAACACGGTTCAGACAAAAGATATTCATTTTACTTGTGCCTTTCGCCTATCAAAGGTTCCGCCCGAAGATTCCTCATTTCACGAAGGTTAAGCTCATCGAACCTCCTTTCGAGTTGGCCTGGTGAAGTAGTGACTTGGCTTCTTGTACTCTCCACCACACACGTACACCAAACTGATCGGGGATTGTATGTCCAACCTTCTAATCTTCTTTTGCACTTCATGGATTTTAGATCCTACCTTTTTCCGTATCGTACCAGTAGAAAATAAATTTGACAACGCATGTAAAACTCTCATATATATATATATATAAACATCAGATTTTGAGTCTACTTCCTGCTTACCAATATAAATGTTACAGTATTTTTCAAGCTCTTAAGTAAACGTTGTTTACTGTAATATCCTATAGCACATTCATTTTATCTTCCACCTAGATAATATTCCATGCCATTACCGTTATTTTAAGCGATTCAGACAAGGACACTCATTTGTATCTTTCGAATGGATTTTCACATCTCCGAACATATTTCGTTGTAAGGTACACGAGTTCCATAAATCATGTCAAATGGATTCTTCCACTGATCATTTTATAAGATAAACACCCCATATGCGACACAGTTTTTCATTAGAAGTGAAACAATAAATTATTCTCTCTCTCTCTCTCTCTCTCTCTCTCTCTCTCTCTCTCTCTCTCTCTATATATATATATATTATATATATATATATATAAAGGTCTATTTTAGTCATAGCATTTTTTTTCAGTTTCTTTTATATTAATTAAAATAAATACTGAATAACTTAAACCATCATGGCCTTAACTGCACCTCTAACCTAACTTAACTCGTCGACAAATTACAGGACTATGTTGTGGTCAATGTGGTAACATCACTACCCATCAATAATAAGGTAGGTTGATTTTCCGCATTTTTTTAGATATCGACTTTGGACTAGTCGAGATAGTCAGGGCTTAATATGATAATAACTGACAAAAAATTTCAGATCCCTAGCTTTAACCGTTTTTTTAGGAAACCGTTTCAAAAACCGTCAAAAAATCGTACCGAAAAATACCGCATTTTCGCAATTTTCGGCCGAAAAAACACTATTTTCATAAAAAAATCCTGAAAAAAGTTACAATTTTATTGAAAAAAAGTAAAAAAAACATGTACAGAGTCAAATAGACACATTTAGATCCCAAGATCATCATAATTTTCATGGTAAGAGCCCTTAGAAGCAAAGGAAGGCCTCATCTGGCAGCTTAGGGCTTTGGCCAGAATGTGTTTGTGCTTTGATTCGAGTCCATAAACAGTATGGGAAGCTTCAGATGTCAGCTTTACGGCCCTTTCAACACTCTGAGAATGTGAAGGCAGATCAGGCAGCTCCAGCTTGGTGCCATTCAGCAATGATTCTTCAAGCTCCTTGTCAGAAAAGTCTTCTGTGAGAGCAGGTTCACAGATGCCACTTTGAGAAAGGTTGATTAGTTCTGACCAGTGGGTAGCTTCAATGTTGATGGCTGTGATCTTCTTCAGCCTCTTCTAGGCTGGCTTCCCACTTCTGAAAGAATAATAATTTATTTATTTTTTATTCCAGTTTAAGATTTAATCCCTATTAGTCTCAGAATTTCTGATTTAAATTAAACTTAAATTAAAAAAAAAAAAAAAACGAGTTCTATAAATCCCCATAATCGAAATTTTTTTTCAGAAAGAAGACAAGATTATTTCCATTATCAGAGGGGAAGGGAGGAATTGGGATAAGAAAATGTGAAAAAAAATTCGATTGTGGGGATTTATAGAACTCGGGCCTTTTTTTTATTAAATAAATCCTCATAATCAAATTTTTTTTTCACATTTTTTTAAATTAATAAATGCTTACCTGATGGACAGAATTTTCTTGAGAGCAGCTTCTCTCACTTCCAAGTCATCAGACTTCATCATGGAGTACAGCACATTCTCGGGCAGCAAGGCAAAAGCATTGTACTTCAGGTTCTTGAAAGCAACACCCTGGATTTCTTCAGACTGCTGCTTGATCCTCTGGATCATGTTGAAGATGTACAGCTGCTGATTGTGGAACTTGCTGGCCCTTTTGATCTCAAACCAACTGACTGCATACACCTCCACAATGAACTTGATGGCCTGGTAAAGCTTATCCTGTAGTTCTGGAGGGTAAGCACCTCTGGTCCACACACACATCAATCTAATTGTCAAAGTCAACCATCTTGCATGGTTTAATGGTCCAATTTTCCAGGCAGCAAATCTTGGGTTGACTTTGCCCCTGGAAATTCCAAGCACGTACTCCAAAAGAAACCTCTGGTCGCTACTGAGATCATTCAGTGTCTCCTCAGCAAATTCCATGTCATCCAGGGGGCCACTGAGTTTGTTGAATTCCACTTGTGGCAGATCTTGGTGGTCAATTTCACAGAGTTTTCCAAGCGGACCAGTGAAAGCAGTGGGACTTTTGGTACTGCCATCAAGATGCTTGAAAACAACTCTGAAAGGAAGCTCATTCTGATTGAGTGAACAGCCAATGGTGTGCAATTTTCGCTCAATTTTATTTCCCAGAGCTGTTACAAGGCCTCCCTCCCTGCCAGTGTTTGTATTTGTGTTGTCAAGAAGGACAGCTTTCAGGGTATGAACACTGTTAAACTCCTCCAAGACACTAGCAACTTCTTCACCAAGAAGAACTCCAGTCGCACCTTTAATTGGGATGACTCTGTGAGTAAGATATGTTCCACTTTCAGTTCCCGGCTCCTTTGTGAAAGTCAAATGGTGCTCTTGTCCCTTTCATTTCTTCAGCTTAGTCTCCCCATTTTCATCCTTAACTTCTCTGTACAGCAAAGTGTCCTTGTCAACTTTCCCATCAACCCCAATACAGACTAACTTTTCCAAACCCTCATTGTGCTTTTCATCACTTTTCACTTTCATTCTACCTTTTTCCCTGTCCATTTTCGGTTTATCAACTATTATCTGTTTCACATCAAGGCCAGGCTTAAGCAGGTCCATAGTCTGTAAGTCCAGGAGGAAGGCATTAGCAAGATTTGCCCCAAAGATTGGAAGAAACATCACCCCTGAACAGTTCCATGGCATATCTGGGGTTTTCAAAAAGCTGTAACCTACACTTGGGTGCCTCCTTGGCTTGAACTCTTCAGCTTCACCACCAGATGGCTGAAATGAAAATAAAAAATAAATTACTAAAGCGAAAATGGGGGAAAATAGGGGAAAAAGTAGGGAAAAACATGGGTAAAAATCGACGAAAATGGGCGGAAATAAGAATAAATTACTTAAACGAAAATGGGGGGAAAAAAAAGTGGGGAAAAAGGGGTGGGGGGGAAATGGGTAAAAATTCAGGTAAAAAGTCGGCGAAAATGGGCGAAAAAAAATAAATTACTAAAGCGAAAATGGGGGGAAAAAGAGGGGAAATAGGGACAAAAAGTAGGGATAAATTTGGGTAAAAATGGGATGATATAAGAAAAAAAATATATATTACCTCTCCTGATTCTCCTGAGCTGGATTCAAAAGAAATATCTTGCGAAGGTGTGGAGGCAAAAGTGGCCAAATCCACTTCCTGCTGCTGTTGAATCTGGCTCTGTAATCTTTCTGCTTCAGCTGCAGCCCTCTGGTCTCTCTTCACAGCAGCTTTATCCACAGATCCCAGCTGGAAAGAGCCCTTGGGTCCTATTTTGGCCCTCTGATCTCTCAAGTATTCCCTCTCCTCTACTGGAACCTGAAATATTAAAGTATATTAAATAGCGGATCTAAAATAAGAGATAAAATCCTGAAAAAAAATTGATTATTAATTTCTATTACCAGGGGGGGAAAGGAAGATTACAGGAGGAAAATGCGGATATTTTTCAATTACAAGCAGTGAATTTCCTTCCAATTAAAAGGCACCTAATCGCACTAAGTTAGGCCAGTTAAAAGTTAAACAAATAATAGCATTACCTTCTTACTGGGAGGACAAGTGCAGATTATGTGCTGTGTTTGACAATTTTCTTTCTTGCACTTCACAGCATTGTCATCACAGGGACGAACCGGTAGCTTACAGGTGCAAGCAGAAATATCAAAAAGTTTATCCAGCTTTTCCTCCAGATTCTGCTCCTGGACTGTAGAAAGAGATTTCCTGTTTATCTCTTTTGCTTTCTTGAAGCACACTTTATCCACCAATTTCACTACATAATATTCCTCATACAGGGGCAGCCGCGGGTTCACTGCCTGCCAGATCTCAATCACATCCTTTGCTATCATTTTAGCAATATCATAGTCTTTCAAGTCCGGGTGGCTGTTTTGGAGGAAATAACTGTACTGAATAACTTGGCGGAGGGTAGAAGGCTGTGTTTTATCCAAAGGGGAAGGCTGGCCACTGAATTTTTTGGCACTATCACTTCGAGTTAACCTGCAGACTTCCGTTTTTTACCCATTTTTATGAAATATCTGAAAATAAACCCAATTAAATGAACGCATCATAAAATAACTTAATTTAATACACATTTTATAGGTAAATATCATTAAAAAATACAAAATAATACACTAATAAACATCTATAATGCATTTACAATAAGTTTCAAGCATCGTTTTGTTAAAAAAGTTGAATTTTAATTGATTATTTTGATGAAATAAGGTCCGATATTTTGTTTGTTTACATTGCGCGAATGCCGCACTCGCGATTTTACGCGTAAAGTTTGACAATTTTACAACTTAAAAATAATTAACAATCCTCAAAAAATACAATCATTTTCACAAATATGAGTTGCTGCAACGTTTTTTTATACATTAATACCTTTTTATCTAGACTAGTCCAAGATCACAGATCCAAAATCAACCTACCCTAATCAATAAGCGAAGTTAAATGACATTGGATGTGGATAGTAAATTGCTGGAGATCGCTCTCCGGAAATAAGTGAATGAAATAACTTATTTGTCATTGAACGTGGAATTCTGTACATTGGATTCTTCCACAGTAAATAAATTATATTTCCTTTGTAAACGCTTGCGTGCGTGAAATAATTAAGTGACTAAATTTTTAATTAAAGATAAAATCTAACACTTAAAACTGTGGCTCATGGGTACAGCTTTTCACTCTTACATTTTTAACTGTCGTTTGTTTCACCAAATGGTAGACTTAAACAAGCATTTTAGTCTGATGTATTCGTAGACATGAAACCCTATTTTACTTGCATATGAATTAAATTGTACACAGCAAGGTTAAGAGGTGTAGGCGATACGAACACTGTTTCCCTATAGGCCAGATGAAGACACCGAGAGTCGAACCGCCGACCTCGGTGCACGATATGGGACGCAAGGCTTTTGAGACACTTCTTGTAATTGGTACTCCCTCTCTCTCATGTACATATTACTTCCTGCTACTAATTCAGAAACTCTTTCCAAATTTGGTGTGAAAGAAGAATATGTAAAAAGTGTAGTGGAAAAAAAACAGCTTCAGAGTTCATTCACACCATGCGTACACTTTGCTCGTGTACACAATGGAAAATAAAACAAACCAATGAAAATCTAGACACACCTAAAATAATCTAAAGAAAGCAAGTATATATATATATATATATATACATTACATTTTATATGTGAATTTTTTTCCTACATCGTATTCTTTCAGCTCTCCAGGACTACTTCTTGGACAATGATACCAAACCGTTTCCTATAGAATCGCAAAGTTAACCAACATTGGATCTGGATATTAATTGGCTGGGGGACCGTCCTCAGCGCCCAGATGATGTAGTGACCCGTGGTTTGAGTGCCACGTAAAGATGTAGCCATCCGTCATATGACTTTAGATGTTGCGGTGAGCCTAAACAATCCATTCTTTATTATTTTCAGATCTCCGAAATGTCTTTACAGAATTTATTTTTTTGTTATATTTGCGTTTTTTTGTTCAGTTTCGCATGTATTGTTCAAGATCCTTAAACCCCTTATATCTATATATATATATCTTTTATACATTTTTTATTCATATACACAGATTTAACGAGATACACTATTGATATGCGTGAAATTCTCATTTTATTTTGAAAATGTAATTTAAAAATATACAACGAAGCGGAAATAATACCATAAAATTTAATTTTTAATGAGATCAAATATGTAGAATTAATTAATTACATCGACAATTTCATCAATATAATTTTTATCAAATATTACCGTCGACAATCTCCAATCTGTGTGATATTTTTCACCATTCGTACTCATCGTCTGTGAAACCTGTGTGATAGATTTTCTTCCTCCTTCTGAGACGGCTTATCCTTTTTTTTTGGTGAAATTTGAAATTCGTCCATGCTGTCATATCCGTTAGCATCCAGCTTTCGTTTCCTCTGGGTGTGAGAAGTAAAAGAACAATATTCTTAACTCTTATGGAATAGTAATAATGTTTTTCACGAACAGAATATTCGAATTATATCTTGAACTTTTCCTTTACAATATCCTTATTTTAAAAATGCTGTACACGAATTAAGATAATTATGTACTAAATAATGGATGTCGAATTAGAGAGTGTACTGCCACTGATGGATGTATATGTATCAACTTACGATGTACAAGGCTTGTTTAATCCATCTGCATTCTCGTTGCCTCTAGTTGGCGCGTCTGTTTTTGCGCATCCCCAGACGTTGCCATCGTAGGAGAGGGATCAACAGAATGCTTCGACTGACCAGTTACACTTTACACTGAACTCTGTTGTAGGGGAAAAATATATCTTTTCTATAGCATGGGAAAGCATATATATATATATATATATATATATGCCATTGTATGGAAAAACGTACAATAAAAAAGAAAACTCTCGAATCTCAATTCACCCGGAAAATACGAGTTGGTAGAGGGCATAAATAATGATTATTAAAGCTAGCCAAATTTGGATACTTTTTTCGTTATTTATCTTCAACATTGTATTCTTACGCAGTTATTTTTCGTCCCCAAACTTTGTGACGAGTGACGCATTCAAAATTAATATACTATTTTTGATAAATCGCGTATCCCGTATATAAAACGTATGCAAAGAAGTTTTATTTAACTCAAACAATATTTATCGGCAGATTAAGGAGTATCTCAACCAATTCTAAATTGCTATATTACGCATACCATACAAAATCTTATCACAATATTTTTATTTTGACTTATACTTTGTGATGGATTTTATTGCTAATTTACCGAAAATATTAAAAGCTACTCACGGATTCTGTTTGCCGCCGTCTGAGGTTAGATCAATAACTTCGATATTCACATGTGGTAGATAAGTACCACACCCATATGGAGGGGGCTTAACCCCTGCACCCAGCTCCATAGCATGTATAATCTCCATGTCTTCTGGCATATATTCAATAATATATGCGTTCTCTTCTACGGCTGGCTCGTTGGATGATACATTCCGTCGCTCAATTGATGATAAATTCCCAAATATTCTGTGGTGCGAAGCGCTTCTCGGGTGCTGTCAAATATGCTGGGAGCTGTTTAGCATATTCAACTTTTTCTAATTCATCGATAATTGTTAGCTCTTCGGCTGAGAACTCCACAATGTAGTCGTCATCGTTGCCATTGTCTGCTAACTTATCGGGTGGTTTGTATAACGGGTCATTCTCCCTCTCATCTGTATCAACAGTTTCGGCTACCGTAAAACCTTCGTCGGTGCGTGGTTTTATAATATAACTCATATAAACAAAGAATACCGCGTTATTGTGAAAGGTTTTAGCTAGTTAACATGTTCATACATAAAAAGGGCATGAAATTCTAATGAGCGCACTTTTTAAATACGAGTGTATAATATGGGCGGGGTGGTTTCTAAGATCATGATCATTCATTACCGTATTAGCATCTCGATGTCTTCGTCAAAATCTGTAACCAGCATTTTTATGCGATCAACCTGTGATTCGGTTATTGTCAAACTGCTTTCAGGTGTTTGATTCTCCATGGATCTGAAAATGACGTGAAAAGAAATTATAGTATTAAACTAATTCGTGTGTAAATTAATTTATTCACCGGAAACGAATTAAAGATATCGTTTACTTTCTCGAGAAAGAATGTGAAATAAGTTCATCATTAAATATTCAATCTATATATATATATATATATATATATATATATATATATATATATATATATATAGATATATATAGATATATATATATAAAGGGTGATCCAGAGAAATAGGACCCAAAAGAAACCCCTGTAACTCTTAAAGTATAAGTCCTTTTATAAAATCATACGCATCATTCGAAAGAGGATAGTTACAAGTTTGTACAGGATTGTATAGGTTTTGACAATACAAGACAAGATAAGATACAAAACAAAATAAAAGTGTTAGTTAAAACTAACCCTTCAAGATGACTGCATGGACTGTGGAACAGCTGCGTTTCATAACTGAGCAATATTATGAGCATGGAAGAAGTGTAGTTTCAGCTCAAAGATCTTTCAAGACAAATTTTCAGATTTCAAAATCACCTTCTAAGAGCTGAAACTACACTTCTTCCATGCTCATAATATTGCTCAGTTATGAAACGCAGCTGTTCCACAGTCCATGCAGTCATCTTGAAGGGTTAGTTTTAACTAACACTTTTATTTTGTTTTGTATCTTATCTTGTCTTGTATTGTCAAAACCTATACAATCCTGTACAAACTTGTAACTATCCTCTTTCGAATGATGCGTATGATTTTATAAAAGGACTTATACTTTAAGAGTTACAGGGGTTTCTTTTGGGTCCCATTTCTCTGGATCACCCTTTATATACAGTATATACAGGGCGTCCCAAAAAAATGTATACACACTTTAAATAATTATAAAGGCAGTGTTTATTAAAATACATTTCATTTTCAAAATATAATAGAATCTACAGACATTATTTAATTGTTTTGTCAACGCCTGTTTTCAAACTGACGTCCGTTCTGGTCCAGGCACTGCTGATAACGCGAAGCAATGGAATCGCAAACATCACGAAACATTTCGTTTGGTATTTGTGTGCATTCTCGTTCAATGGCTGCTCTCAATTCAGCGACTGTTGCAGGTTTTATAGCGTAGACTTTGTCTTTTAAGTATCCCCATAAAAAAAGTCTAGTGGTGTGAGGTCTGGTGAACGCGGAGGGTATTCTACGAAACCCCTTCGTCCAATCCACATCCACATCGTGCCAACTACCACTCGCAATACTCCACTCTTCGGTCCGGATCATCTTCATTAATAGCATGGACTAATCTTGGAATGTAACTTTTCCATTGACAGCGCTTCAAAATGCGTTGGACAGACGATTCTGAAATTCCTACCTCACGACTCGCTTGCCGCACAGATTTTCTTGGACATTGGTGATACGTTTCCAGTACTCTTTCTTGCTTTGTGGGGCTTGTCGATGTCCGTGGTCTTCCGGAACGCTTCTTGTGGACATTCTGAACAGTTCCATCGGCTTCAAACTTATCTCTAATTCGAGTGATGGTAAGTCGCGTTGGTGGATCTGTTTGAAACTCCCTCCTAAACTGTCTTTGCACTTCAACTGCGTTTTCACACTTCCAGTAGCATTTTAGAATGAATTTCCTTTGTTCAAAGCTTAGTCTGACTGCCATTATTAATTCTAATGGGTTTAACTTGGAAAGAAAGAAACATCAATTGAGCTATCAGCTGTTAAAGTGTGTATACATTTTTTTGGGACGCCCGGTATATATATATATATGTGTGTGTGTGTGTGTGTATATATATATATATATTAGTATATTTACTGCGTGGTTATTAATTTATATTTTAAAAGAGAGAATACGGATACACATCTTAACTTTAACTGTCTGTCGATAGATAAATCTAGTTGTGAATATAAAACTAACCAGTCTTGAAATATGTTTTCTTTAGCTGACCAACTTCTGACGAAGTGACAGTCAATCTGTGAATTCAAAGGAAACGGATCATTAAACGTTGTTACGTGCGTTTATATACTCCAAAACTTACCCTCGGACAGTTGTTGTTAAGTTGTATATATATATATATATATATATATATGCCTATCGGAGCTCTTTCCTGCAGGTGAGTGGGTATACTCCATGATGTATGGGGTAAGTCATTATCAGAAATCCCTCGGGGTTGCAAAGTGTATATATGCATAACGACTGAAACCATACTTACGTCAGATCATTGTTTGTCACGGAACCAGAAGGTCGTTGGTACAACATGGCCGCTTTCCACAGCAATGGTTATAAAGAAAGGTAGGTTGGTTTTTTGGTAAACTTATATCTTTATCAATGAAATTGTATTTGTCATATTAATTAATGCATACATTTTGTGTTGAATGTTCATTCTAACGTACGTTTTTGATTGTGTAATGTCGATAACTCATTCTAGAATTTTAAAATTTACTTTTTAAAAAAAAAATTAATTCCTGCATACTGATCTAATTTAAATTCGTGATGTATGAGAGAATGTTACATTTCACGTAGCTAACAGTTTTAAAGGACCGCATGACATACGGCACATTTATGTATAATCGGCATAAATACAGGTTATTACACTCCTGCTTTTACTTACAGTTATCCCAGTGTTACGAGGATACATACTATTTTGCCGACTTGAGTGGTGAAGACAGCGATAATGACGATGACATAGAGCATACGAAACGGAAGCAACGAGTAAAGAGAAGCAAAAAACGCTCAAGGTTCGTTAATAATTCTGCGTCCTTTATAAGGAGCTTGAAAGTACAGTCAATTAAAAATGTTCTAACGTAAAGATGTTTATTTTATTATAATGGGTATTTGAATATATACCACACTTTAATTACTTGACAATGATTATTAAATAATCATGTATCAATTAGCTTTTCATAAATTTGTTTAATTTCATGCAGAACAATATACTAGACAAACCTGTTTCTTTCCGTATATTGTTAGCCTCTTTTGGATCAGACATATCGGTGTATTTATGCATACATTTTAATTAGCTATGCGTCTAGGAAAGGTTTTATGTGAAGTATAGTACAGTGTTAACTGTTTTAAGCTAACCAAATTATAACAGCGTATATATTAATTGCGTGCTTATTATTTCATTTTGAGATCAATAATTAATAGAATGCAATGATACCTATTTATGCTAACGTAAAATTGAATTATTAGGAGCGAAATTTCATATTTTTATTACCTTGTATTTCAGAGATTCAAATTGTGTATTTGAGGGGCTACACCCAAGTATTTCAACACCTTGTAGAGCAAACCAGCCATTGCGACGGAATAGAGACGAATCATTCTCCACAGATGATACACTACCAAGAAAGATACCAAGGTATAAAACTTCTGTCTTTAAAACTATAATTACATTATTTTTATGAAAATCAATAGGCCTTTTATTAATTTCCATGTAAAATACATACATCTTATAAGCAGAAAAGATGTGTTATTTTCATGGAAAAGAAATTAAATATATTAAGAACATGTGACGTGCATTTAAACCGTTTTAACATACCTATTTTTCCAACCTTTTAGGCTGAATTTTTCAGACATGAACGGAGAAGAGCCTTTATCAACACCTACATCTTGTTCATGGGGGTCATGTGACGTAAACCGTTTACAAGCATCGTCCATACTTTCACCATCATCAGGTTCGGAACTCGAGTGGCTATATGCAAGTAGACCGCTATCTCAAGATCTGATGGTACACCATATTTGTCCTCCTGCAGGGGACGAATCCCCAAGTTCTGATGGGCCACGCACGCCAATGTTGAGACGTAAAGATTCAGTGCAAAAGCAAGCTAACTCGAGCTTGTCGACGATAATATTTGATGAAAATTATATTGATGAAATTGTCGATGTAATTAATTAATTCTACATATTTCAACACATTAAAAATTAAAAAATAAATTACTATGGTATTATTTCCGCTTCATTGTATATTTTTAAATTACGCTTTCAAAATAAAATGGGAATTTCACGCAAATCAACAGTGTATCTCGTTAAATGTTTATATATGAATAAAAAATGTGTGTGTGTGTATATATATATATATATATATGTATATATATATGTAAGGGGTTTAAGGATCTTGAACAATGCATGCGAAACTGAAAAAAAACGCATAACAAAAAAATAAATTCTGCAAAAACTTTTCGGATATCTGAAAATAATAAGGAATGGATTGTTTAACCTCAATGCAACATCTAAAGTCATATGACGGATGGCTACATCTTTACGTGGCACCCGAACAACGGGTCACTACATCATCTGGGCGCTGAGGACGGTCCCCAAGCCAATTAATATCCAGATCCAATGTTGGTTAACTTTGCGATTCTATAGGAAACGGTTTTGTATCATTGTCCACGAAGTATTCCTGGAGAGCTGAAAGAATACGATGTAGGAAAAAAATTAACATATAATATATATATATATATACACTTACTTTCTTTAGATTATTTTAGGTATATCTAGATTTTCATTGGTTTGTTTTATTTTCCATTGTGTACACGAGCAAAGTGTACGCATGGTGTGAATGAACTCTGAAGCTGTTTTTTTCCATTACACTTTTTTCATAGACTTCTTTTACACCAAATTTGGAAAGAGTTTCTGAATTAGTAGCAGGAGGTAATATGTACATGAAGGAGAGGGAGTACCAATTAAAAGAAGTGTCTCAAAAGCCTTGCGTCCCATTCATACACAGAAGTCGGGAGTTCGACACTCGGTGTCTTCATCTGGCTTATAGGGAAACAGTGTTTGTATCGACTACGCCCCTTAACCTTGCTGTGTACAATTTAATTCATATGCAAGTAAAATAGAGTTTTATGTCTACGAATACATCAGACTAAAATGCTTGTTTAAGTCTACCATTTGGTGAAACAAACGACAGTTAAGAATGTAAGAATGAAAAGCTATACCCATGAGCCACAGTTTTAAGTGTTAGATTTTCTCTTTAATTAAAAATTTAGTCACTTAATTATTTCACCCACGCAAGCATTTATACAGAAAATATAATTTATTTACTGTGCAAGAATCCAATGTAGAGAATTCCACGTTCAATGACAAATAAGTTATCTCATTCACTTATTTCCGGAGAACGAGCTCCAGCAATTTACTATCCACATCCAATGTTATTTAACTTCGCTTATTGATGGGTAGTGATGTTATCACATTGACCACACATAGCTCTGTAATTTGTCGACGAGATAAGTTAGGTTAGGGGTGCAGTTAAGGCCATGATGGTTTAAGTTATTTAGTATTTATTATAATTAATATAAAAGAAACTGAAAAAAAATGCTATGCAAAATGCTGTAGAATGTAGGTCTAAATTTGACTAAAATAGACCTTTATTATATATATATATATATATATATATAGAGAGAGAGAGAGAGAGAGAGAGAAGAGAGAGAGAGAGAGAGAGAGAGAGAGAGAGAGAGAATAATTTATTGTTTCACTTCTAATGAAAAGCTGTGTCGCATATGGGGTGTTTATCTTATAAAATGATCAGTGGAAGAATCCATTTGACATGTTTGATGGAACTCGTGTACCTTACAGCGAAATATGTTCGGAGATGTGAAAATCCATTCGAAAGATAGAAATGAGTATCCTTGTCTGAATCACCTAAAATAACGGTAATTGCATTGAATATTAGCTAAGTGGAAGATAAAATGAATGTGTTATACGATATTAAGTAACGTTTACATAAGAACTTGAAAAATACTGTAAGATTTATATTGGTAAGCAGAAAGAAGACTCCAAATCTGATGTTTATATATATATATATATATATATATATATATATATATATATATATATATATGTGTGTGTGTGTGTGTGTGTATGTGTGTGTGTGAGTTTTACATGCGTTGTCAAATTTATTTTCTACTGTTACGATACGGAAAAAGGTAGGATCTAAAATCCATGGAGTGCAAAAGAAGATTAGAAGCTTGGTACATACAATCCCCGATGAGTCGGGTGTACCTGTGTGGTGGAGAATACAAGAAGCCAAGTCACTACTTCACCAGGCCAACTCGAAAGGAAGTTCGATGAGCTTAACCTTCGTGAAATGAGGAAACTTCATATGGAACCTTTGATAGGCGAAAGGCACAAGTAAAATGAATATCTTTTGTCTGAACCGTATAAGACAACGGGCAATGACATAGATTAGTAACTACACGGAAAAATAAAATATAGGGTATATTCTATGACGTAAACATTTTTGGAAAACCATATCGAGTTAAGCGAGTTTAAGATCCACTGATAATTTAACAATGAATCGTCCGCTACCCTGACTTATGAGCGCAGGACAAATGAGCGCCCACAAATGTGCGCCGACATTGAGCGCCAAGACAATTAAGCGCAAGACAAATGAGCCAAGACAATAGAGCGCAAACGAATAACCTAACCTAACTACATTATTTTTAACATCCTTAATAAATATTGTTTTTTTAACATCCTTAATAAATAATTGTTCAAGCTTATTTTGTTTCTTCTATCCAGTTTTTATTTGCTTACTCTCGCTCAATTGTTTTGCGCTCTTTTGTTTTTGCGCTCAATTGTCTTGGCGCTCTATTGTCTTGCGCTCTTTTGTCTTACGCTTAATTGCCTTGGCGCTTAATTGTCGGCGCTCACTTGTCGGCGCTCATTTGTCCTGCGCCCAATTGTCATGTCACGGAATCGTCCACATTTGGTAATGAATTTTTTTCTATAACTTTAAATGAAAATAAAAAAAAAAAATTCTCTTACAAAAATTTATTGTAATGGATCATATAAAGATAAGAGAAATACAAGCGGTGTGTTACATCTTTCGTTTCGGCGTTTGGAATAACAACAACACGGAAAATGAGTTTAAATGTGAGATTAATAGCGGGAAGATGACATTTCGATATAAACGATGTACAAAATGTGTGTGTGTGTGTGTGTGTGGTATCTCACATTCCGACGACTGGGTATACCTTTTAGAGTTTATGAAAGTTCGAATATTCGCGTTAAAAATTAATTAATAGTTTCCCGCATTGGATAGATTTAGCAAATAAAAAACGCTAAAATAACTCCATAAAACACCAAAGAAATTAAGAAATTACGGAAAAAATATGGTTTAATGAAAAGTTTTTATAAGTTTTATTACAACTCACCAATAAAAACGGACGAACAAAGCTTATGAGACTGTGAAAATTAAGTGACAGATAAAAATCAAATTTTATATTTCGGAAGGTTTTAAATATAATTAGTCCTTGATGGAAAGTACCAGAAAACGTCAGTTATTAATTAAAGAAAATAAAATAGTAATTAGTAACAACTAAATTTCAAATTTGGATTTCGCATGTGTGTGTGTGTGTGTGTGTGTGTGTGTGTGTGTGATGTTACAGAATTTAAATACTGACTGAGCTTGTGATTGGAAAACTTTGCGATATGAAACAGCGCAGAAAACTTTTGTAGACTGATGGTGGATGATTTTGTGATCAACTTTTTTATAGTAGATTAGTAGTGGACTGGTAGTTGTGTAATTGGTTTGGTGTAATTGTTGCAGCTTAATATATGTGTAGAACTTGCATTATTTGATTTAGAATTAAATGGTTTTATTAATTTACGTGACTTGAAGATTTATCTTGTTGAGGGGCCGGAAGAATATTTTGACCCAGGTGCCCAAAAATCCTTAATACGCCACTGACTGGAAAGGAGAACCTTTCCGAATCGAGTTTTACATCGTTACACAGTATTGTGGAATAAAAAGAGAAGCTGGTTTTAAAAACATTTTATATATAGACGAACGACAAAAGTAAATGAACACAATTTACTAATTATTATTATTATAAATAACCTAAATTTATAAAAAAGTTTAATAAATTACTGATTAGAATTGAGAGAAATTTTAATAGGGATAATTGAAGTGGAAACATTAAGATTGAAAATCTTTTGTACAAGTAAAAAGTTTCACTTTCAAATTGATTGCTTGCTTGCATGCCTTCGTGCTTCTGTATTGAGTATTTTAGGAATTTTGCTTTGTAATTGCAACTTGATTGTTTTATCTCTGCTCTTTATTGAAGTTATAATTCCTGCAAAACATGGGTTCGACAAAGTAGAGTGAGGCAGATTTTCCATCGTTCAGTTACAGAGCGAGTACCGGCCTAACCATGGAGCCGTCTTGCTGGAGCGAGCCAGAGCCTCATTGTCAGAGTCAGACACTGCCACGGTTAAGATAACGGGAAGGCTTAGGAGGATATTACACTTAATTCGACGGAATTATACATCATTTTCTTTTTACGGCAAGTGGTAAACGTGTATTGTAAATTAATTATTAGTTACTGTATACTTCAAACAGCGTGCAAGTTATGCATCGAAAAAAGAATTTTGTAAAAGAACTTGCGCTGGCGTGAGAGATTTATTGTTATAAAGATAACATGAGAATCACTCCGACTTTTTTAAGAGCAATTTTTTTTTCAAACTGAAACTAGATTTCTTGAACGGTTACAAACGAAAATAGAAAAATTTTATTAAAATAATGTTTAACAATTAAATATCGTGAATAATATTGAAATTATTTTACATAATATTTGAGTTATCATTGCATATTAAATAATGTAGTATACATCGAACGCTGACTATGATTCCGTCGGTCCCGGGTTCGTTGCCCGGTGACGGTAGCCGGAGCGCGGTAAACGATCGTCCTTCCGCACAATTGGTTGGTAGATAAATGGGTATCTTGGGTGACTTAGTGGTTAAGAATATTTTTAAAAGTTTTCCTTATGCCATAGAGATCGTTAGTTACTGTAGGATTTTCTTTTAAAAGTAGAATTTAAAGAGTCTATAGACGTTATCGGAGAAATTAGTTAAATTTTCAATGTTTAATATATAAATATACACAAAGTGCACTGTTATTTTTGTTTTCTGTGTGTTATTTACAGATGATCCCTTGAAAAGAGGAAACAAACTCATACAGATTCAATGAGCTCACCTACACCGTTCACCCTGAAGAACTGTTTATTTATATAATGAGCAGATGTCGTTACGGCTTAGAAGATTATTTCAACTGCTACTATGCAATGTGAAGAAGAGTTCACGATTGAAAAGCTCGGCTCGGTAAGAATAAACCCTCGATTGGAAAGGAGTGTTTATAAATTTGTATTTAATAATGATGTTTTGGCTAACGAAAATCTCTTTGTGCGTGCTTTTGAATGAATTCGTTTAAAGATAACTTACCAACGGAACGTAAAGCAGGCACAAAAATAGTATTGAACGAAATGAAGGCCGTTTACATCGAGTATAGGAAACCCTATAACTTGATAGGTGAAATAATGTTAAATCGTATTTACTGTGTAGTGCAAAGCAATAATGATGTGACTGTAGACTCGATCAAGTGCGAGTTTAATGTTTTAGTTAAGCGCAGTAGAACGTAAAGTATTTTGATGTATATTTATTTTCAATATATTTAATTAATTAATATAATTGGTACTTGTAGGTTATCTCCCCCCCCCTCACCACGAATTTTGACAGGATATTTTCGTTAAAACTAACGAAAATATCACGACTTAATTTAACCAAATATCAAGGGCGTACGGTTGATCTATTAGTAAATAGTAAATACTATTCCAGAAACAAACAATGTTATAATAAATAATAGATCAACTGTACGCCCTTGATAATTGTTTAGGTTAAGTCGTGATATTTTCGTAAGTTTTAACGAAAATATTCCGACAAAATTGGTGGGAGGGGGGGAGATAACCTACAAGTACCATAAAATTGTATATATATTTCGCCTGTACTGTTATATTGATGGTTACATTCCATCGTTTCGTATTTCTTATATTATTTTTTGATTATATATATATATATATATATATATATATATATATATATATTTCTCGGTCGTATTTCTTATACTTTTTTATTTTATTTTTTATCATGTATATTCCATCGTTCGTATAGGATTGTATATTTATTTTCTATATATTTCGTGAAATTGATTCCATTAATTCGTCTAAATAAACATAATGATGTAATGGTGTTTTATTTAATTCAGTTTAATTGTATTTCTTTTATTGTTAATATTGGGATTCGTTTACATAATTTGTTCTATAGCTGAACAAATTTAAGGAGAAAGTCACTCTTGCTTCTAATAAATAAGTAATTAAATTAAATGGTTTTGCTAAGCAAATCACCCTAATACGGTACACCTGAACATAATTAAAATAAAAAACATTATTTGGCAACACATGTAAGTAAAAAAACAAATGGTGTAAGGTGGCAACTCACCCTAATAAGGTACACCTAAACGTACTTAAATTAAAAAACATTATTTTGCAACTCATTTAAATAAAAATTAAAATAAATGGTGCAATCTCTCAACTCACCCTAATAAGGCACACCTGAACATAATTAAATTAAAAACAATAACTGGTAACTTATCTAAATAAAAATTAAAATAAATGGTGGTATTTGGTAACCCTCCTCATATAAATAAATAAATATATAATGCTCTCTGGTAATCCATCCATGTATAAATAAGTGGTAACTGGCAACTCACGACATTCTATATAACAGATGCGGATCTCCTGGATGCTTATTATGCGTCTGCGTGGAGCCAGACGAACACCCCTCTCTCCTTCTCAGGTTAAGGCTTAGGTTAGGTTTCCCTTTGATGGCTGAAGAAATCCCACCTTCTCCCCAAAGATCCTCCTCCTTCTCCTTTCTCTCCCTCTCTTAGGTTAAGGCTACCCCTTTGGTGGGAGGTCATCCTCCCTTCTCCCCCCGAAGCTCCCACCCCGCTTTGCAGCATTGATTTTTTGCATAACCCTTCCCCCCCTTTGCAGCATTGATTTGTTGCATAACCCCTCCCTCTTTGTTGTATAACATCTTGCAACATCCCCTTGCAACATTGATCAACATTGCATTGCAACATTCTTGCACTCTCCTATTTTTCACCCATACTACTCATGCTCAAACCGGATTCCATGTAGCCGTTGACGCATTTCTACTCGCCTTTGTAAGCTGCCGGTTATGTTTTGAAGTGTTTCCGCACTAATTCTGTTACACTGATCTGTAATTTTTTCTTTTAACTGCTGGATCGTTCGAGGTCTTGACTCATAAGCAACGGACCTCAAGTGGCCCCACAAGAAGAAGTCAAGTGGGGTCAAATATATACAAACTCATTATGATCAATTCTGCTATATCTTATTTCCCTATGAGAGCGAAATTTTGTTACACCCTGTATATATATATATATATATATTATATATATATATATATATATATATATTGGCGTATCATATATATATATATATATATATATATATATATATATATATGTACGTATCATATATATATATATATATATATATATATTCTCGAGTATAATAGTAACAACACTGGAATACAAAATAAAATGTCGTGATTGTAATAGGTTTTATGCTGGAGAAAGTAATGATTTTAAAAGAAGGAAATATGAACACGAACATAGTAAAGGGTGATCCAGATAAATGGGACCCATAAAAAAAAGCCAAATATTCTTAATATTTAATTCCTTTCATAAAAACTATATATCATTCGAAAGAGTAGTGTTACAAGTTTATTATGAAATATTTATTTTTTTTAAATGACTCCTTTCAAATGTGCTCCATTAGTTGCCAAGCATTCCAGTGTTCTCGCTTGTAAGTTCTGCATCACTTTTGCAAGAGTGTGCGGTGGTATGGACTGTATCTCATTTGTGATGGCGGCCTTCAATTCTTGCAAGGTCGTTGGGTTATTTCTGTAGACCCTACTCTTTACATATCCCCGAGATAATAATCTAAGGGAGAAAAATCCGGAGACCTTGCGGGCCATTCAACGTCTCCAAATCTTGAGATTAACTCGCCTGGAAACGTTTGACGCTAAACTGCCATGCTTTTATTTTGTTTTGTATCTTATCTTGTCAAAACCTATACAATCCTGTACAAACTTGTAACTATCCTCTTTCGAATGATGCGTATGATTTTATAAAAGGACTTATACTTTAAGAGTTACAGGGGTTTCTTTTGGGTCCCATTTCTCTGGATCACCCTTTATAAGAAGTGTTGATAGTTCCTCTTATCTTTACTCACATCGAGTTGAATATAATTATGATTAGATTAAAAAATTCAGCCGTTCTTTTAATTTTTTCTGAAGAGGAAAGAGAACATGAACACTCCTTTCTTATAAATAACACTGAAAACTTTCATAACAAAGGATCTTCTGACATAAACAATATTTTAAATAATGTTTTACTCCGTGATCCTTATTTTAATAGATTTCTTAAGATATTTTAGGAAACAACCGCAACAACCGCCAGACAAAGCGGAGAAGACGATATAAAATTGAACGTTCATTTATGTAAGGGAAACTGTATTCAGGGTTAAATTGTTACAATCGATAACATGTTACAATTACATCTTTTCTAAAGGTTGATAATTCTTAAAAAGAGGATGAATCAATTTAAGATAATCTTATTTGGGTATGTAAGTAAATCTTACGCCTGGCAGCCTCACACGGCAACAGGGGGTCATCGGCCGAAAAAAGAAGTTATCGTATATAAAATCAAATCGTATTAAAGCAGTGAAAGAGAATGAAATTTATATCAAATTACTCTTTACCTATTGCCGAATAACGTACCATAAAAATATGTTAGTTAATAGATGGGAGTAATGTGTTTATTAAAATAACGCTCGAAGCGACAGGCACCAAATGAAACAAGGAGAAGCAACCATCCCCGCTGGGGGAGATTAGTGCGGCTCTGAAGTTGAAACGACAAAATCATGAAAAGACTATGTGTGAAAGTATGAAGTAAAAGCCACAATTTAGTTCACCCTACACTTTAACATAAAGGAAATGTGTGGTTCATAAAGTTGAAGAAGTTCAAATAAGTCTTCCCCTATAAGAGTATAGAAAACGGACCTAACGCGAATAACTCTTAAAGCGAATGATTTGGTTAAAGTAATTCAAACGCAAAGTAGTCCTCCCCTAAAAATTTAACGGAAGAAAACGGAGACACTCCATGCAGTCTGGTTGTGTCCGTAAATACTAAAAAATGGTATATCCTACATTCTCCGTTTAGAAAACGGACTGAGTTCTGGTAAACAATGTAACTAAGTATGCATTAGACATTATAATAGGGTAGTATACATTATAATTGAAATGGTCAAATAACCAGATAGGATTCAAATAATTCTATGAAAATGTATTATGTCGATAGTTAATACGGTCAAAAGGCCGGGTAGAGAAATAATTGTTACTCTAAAGATAATTCAATCAAAATTATAGTATGTATGCGTTTATTAATTTGTAATGGCATTGCGTATTACAATACGGCTATATTCAGTTAAATAACTACCAATTGTAGATTAAACTGGCCTAACATTCAAACTTAAATTGCTTGTGCAGTTTACTTAATTTTATTATTATTGTCTTCCCTAAATAAACAAATATTTATCACTGTCAACAATTTCAATTTGCAGTGTAAGTTGTTTAGAAAAATATGTGACGAATACATTATTTTTGCAAAAGGCTTTTCAATTATTCCCCTACAGTCCAATGGTGGCGAACCTATGGCACGCGATCAAATTTCCCTGGCACGCCTAAGCAAAATACAATAACGTTGCAATAACGAGTATAAAGTATCATAATAGACTTAATGTTTATAGTTTGGTGTAATATATATAAACTTTGGTGGGCACGTGAATTTTTTTTTATGGTTTACATGTTTGTTATAGCACGCGACTGTAAAAAGGTTCGCCACCTTGCGGGCCAACACGGATTGACAGAGAAATAAGACTATATAACAAGTTATATATATAACCTTGGGTTAAATTTATAAAATGTAGTTGGAAGGAAAATAGACTTAAATAAAAAATATAAATCATACAATAAACGTAAACTACAAAACCACGTCATATAATAATAATAATAATAAATATATATATATATACACATACATATATATATATATACTTCTGCATGTTACAGCATTAATCCATTTATTGAAAATGTGTAAAACTTGAAAGAGAATTTTATTTAAGAACCGTCTTGAAAAACTTTGAAAATATTGACGATTCCTTCTAACCAATGGAAAGTGTCTTTCTTCACCATTTTTCCTAGTACATTTCGTTATTTGTTAGGTCAATATTGAAATTTCACTCGTCAGTAAATATAATTACCATTTGCAGAGGAATGTCAATGGACCTGTTTAAACAGAGAAAAAATTCTTTACCCCCAATATACCTATTTACCTATATATATATATATATATATATATATATATATACAGGGTGCCGCAAAAGTCTGGAACCATAGGCAAATTTTAATAATTTGTGTTTTAATATGTGTTTTGTTCTTTTCAGATTTGTTGTTGAACCTATGGCACAGAAATTGACAATAGATAAACGGGTGGAGATAGTTTTATTGTGTGCAAGGTGTGGTAACACACACCCATCAGTTACTACTGCTTTTAATGACAAACACCCTGAGAGGCCGCCAGTTGTTCAGGCATCAGTTGGAAAACTGTTCACTCGCTTCAAAGAAACGGGAAGTGTTCATGATCGGCCGCGTAGTGGCCGGCCAAAAAGTTCAACCGATGCGGCAACATCACTAACGGTACTCATTCACCTCGAAAACAGCCCACGTAAGTCCTTAAGAAAGTTATCCCAGGAAACGGGTGTCTCCATTCAACGAATTCTTACAACAAATCGTTTCCACCCCTACAAAGTCCAACTCGTTCAGGAACTGCACGGTGACGACACAGACCGTCGTGTAGAGTTCTGCCAGGGGTTTCTACAACATCGACAGCTTCAACGAAGGATCATGTTCAGCGACGAAGCGATATTTCACCTCAGCGATCGTATCAATAGGCATAATGCATGCTATTGGGCCAATGAGAACCCCCACTGGATGGAGGAAGGACATGTGCAATTCGATCCACGAATTATCGTGTGGGCTGCGCTCTGGGTGTATCGGTTAATTGGTCCGTACTCTTCTTTTTCGACGACACTGTAACAGGTGAAACATATCTGCATATGCTGCAAACATTTCTAATGCCCGACACTCATCTAGTGGTGAAACATCGGGGATACTAGCCGGCCACATATTGGGTTCGATAAAATCCGGTGTTTCGTTCTCAAAGAATGTGACAGTTTGGCGTGCTCTGTCAGTAGGGGTTCCATCTTGTTGGAAACTATATCTTTCACTCTATCTAACTGATATTCGACGAATTAGTGGTGAAAGATACACTTTCCAACAAAATGGAGCCCCTGCTCACAGAGCACGCCAAACTGTCACATTCCTTGAGAACGAAACACCGGATTTTATCGAATCCAATATGTGGCCTGCTAGCAGCCCCGATCTTTCACCACTAGATTATGGTGTTTGGGAAGCCCTGAACTCCAAAGTTTACATCCCTGGTACCAATATAAGAGAGAGATGAACTACGCGAAAGAATTCTGTTCGGCTGGGAGAAGGTGTCTCAACGATATGTAAACAGGTGTATTGATCAATGGCGTCCACGTTTGGAGGCCTGCGTTGAGCAGGAAGGGGGACACATCGAGCAACTTCTCAATTAGGGCGAACAACATGCTATGGTAAGCATCTATGAAGTTTGGGAGCTCTAGGCCCCTTACTTTTTTTAATATGACAGTTTACTTCTAAGGGGTCACTTTCTCTTTACCCACCCTGTGTATATATATGTATATATATATATATATATATATATGAGAGAGAGAGGGAGAGTGAGAGTGAGAGAGAGAGAGAGAGAGAGAGAGAGAGAGAGAGAGAGAATCTAAATTAAAGTTAATATTTAATTAGTACCGTAATAATAATTTAGTTAAGGGAGCGAGAAACTGGCACAGGGCTCAGGCCAGGCGAATGAGGCCCATTGCGCTAACACCTGGATTATTATTAACTAGCACTATTGGTGTTCGATCCGCCGACCTCAGTTTCTTCACTTCCATTATAGGGAAACAGTACTACCAACAGAGTTATATGGGTGCTGGTTTTACAGTAACAATTGCACATGACTGATTTATGTGCAGATAAAATAATCCTAAATATTCAGCATAATAATAATAATAATAATAATAATAATAATAATAATAATAATAAGAAATTAATACATTTTACAAAAAGAGAATTTCTTGGGTGTGACGTGTGTTTGTGTTCATGCATGAGATCCTTCAGAAATTGAATTGATAATTCTTAGTGTTGAGAGTAAAAAAAATTGCAAACTATAATAAGTATTCAAAATTAACATAAGTAAAATCGTAATAGAAAATTGTACTATACTTGTACGTAACCGTGAATAGGTTTAACATGTACAGTTTGGGATAACAAAACAAAAAAACAAAATCTTTATTTTCAAAAGGATACGAGGGATAGAGTTTTACTGTATTTTACAGTCAGTATTTTTATGTACAATTTAGATATTTGATATGGTAATAGTATATTCATAGTATTCTCATCTGAATATGCCGTTGGAAGCATGGAAGCTTTTTAGGCAAAATTAATGGGATTCACTTTATTTATTGGCGCATGCGCCACTGTCATTTTAGATTATGACAGGCTTTCCGACTAATAGGGTTCTTTATTTTTATTAACGTCAGAAGGCGCCTATAATTTCTTTCAATGGCGCACTTGTGAATCCCCGACCGCCAAAAATAATGTTTGGAATTCAATCTCATAAATTATCTTACTTTTAATTATAAATAAGTCTATAATAATAATAGGCAGTTTCTGTCCTTCTGTCTGGGATTCTGTCTGTCCAGCGTTTTCCTCAGAAACAACTCAACGTTGGACACTCATCCTTACATCGTTGAAAAGGTCTGTTCTGGAAGGATCCTGATTATATTTATTTTTTCGTTTGCACAAGCGTGCGCGCATGCGCAACTTTTAAAAGGAGCCAAATAAAGAAAAAGTTCATAGAAAGAGAAAAGTCAGGTTAATAATAAATAAAACAATAAGAAGAGTAAAACATATACTCGGAAAGCCAAGTGCATTTTTGTACAAAAAAAGAAAATTACTAATCTAATCTAACCTAGCCTAAGCTTATTGTTAAATCATGAAGCAGCTCTTTTAGTTTCATGTGAAAACAATTTGCAACAATATCTGGCCTATATTCTGGTCTTTGATAAGCTTCAAAGCTTTCAGTGATTTCAGTTCAACTTGGATTGCAAGTAAACGTAATACATAGATCCGGCTTCCAAAATTTTGTGACAATTGCCATAGCGTCTTGATAATTCTGCTGCATTCCTCTCGGGATACCTTGATAAAGATACTAATTTGACCGCAGAGGTTTTATATTTATATTCCTAAGCCTGTTCCTACACATGGACAGTAGGGTGTATCAATGTATCATGATCATGCTCATTGAAGCGCGAATTTCAAGATTGGAAGTATGTATTCATATGTAAAATTAAATTTTAGGAGGGGTTTGTTTTCTTAAACCTTTGCTAAAAATCAAGTTTAAGTGTTCAAATTTCCACTTTTTCGTTTTCTGGTTATGTTGTTGTTGTTTAGCCGATCAGCCAACCCTGATCGAGCAAGCCGGCGGCACGCAGGTAACCGATCGCCCTCTCCGGAGTGGACCAGAGGTTCAGCGCACTAGTGATGTTGTGTTGTGTTCGTTGTTGTGCTACAGCGGTACAGTCTGTCATAATGTGTTCAATTGTTTGTGGTGTGTCCTGGCACAGGTGGCAGGTGTCGTCTATGGAGTTGTCTAGTCTGTGTTTATATGTCCGTAAGTTGGGGTGATGTCCACATCGGAATCATGCTAAGTTAACTCGATCCGATCTGCTCAGGCTGATCTCTGACCTGTTAATGGGTGGCGGCCTCGCGCCTAGGACCGCATTCGGACCGAGTCGTGTCAGTGCTTTGTGGGTTAGGTGTGTGTGTATGTGTTTTCTGTACTGTGTGATGTCTGTGGGGCGTGGTATGGAATGGAGTATTTCGTTATGTCTCTCTGGTGTTACCTTAATGGTGCGAGGTGTTGGTGCATGATTGTACATGTAGTGGCAAGGGTGTTGTGGGTTAGTTATCGCTGCTGCCGTAAATTGTGTTCCCCTCATGTCTAAATGTTCGCTAACTTCCAGTATTTTTGTTTCTGTGTGCAGGTGTTCTATTGGTGTTGTTTGAGTGCATCCTGTAATGATACGAAGTGCGTTGTTTTGTATTGTCTGTAAGGTGTTTATGTGTGTGTTTGAGATAATGGCTGCCCAGCATAGGCTAGCATAGTCCATAACTGAGCGAATATATTGTTCGTATATGAGTGATGTTGTTTCTGCTGGTGTCCAAAGTTTGTGCCTGTTAGTACCCTAAGCGTGTTAAGTCTTGACGTACATTTGTTTTTAATGTCCTGAATGTGGTTTGCAAAAGATAATGATGTGTTGTATGTGACCCCAAGTATTTTGGTCCTGTGAGTGTGTGGAATGTTGATGTTGTTTAGTATAAGCTGTGGAATTACCTGGTGTTCTTTTGTGTTGCTTGTAAGCAAGGTGATGGTTGATTTTGTGGGCGCTACTTTGAGTCTATTGTGTGTGAGCCAGTCTTGTATACTGTTTATGTATGTTTGTAGGTTATTTGTAGCGGTGTCGATGTTGTTGTGGGTGGATGTTAGAGTGATGTCTTCTGCATATGATGATAAGGTAAGCTTGTTATCTATGGGTGTTGGAATGTCATGCATGTATAAGTTGAAGAGTGTTGGTGAGAGAACAGAGCATTGAGGGACCCCGTTCGGTAAAAGCTTGTTTTTGGATGACTTGTCATTAAATGTGACATGTGAGTATCTTCCTGAAAGATAGTTGCTCATCCACCTTTTGGTGTTATTGTGCATGTTTGTGTTGAGTATTTTGTTTATGAGAGGGAAGCGTGGGATAGCATCAAATGTTTTACTAATGTCTATTGTTGCTAATAGTATACGCTGAGCTGGTCGTCTGGAGTTGATGCCATCCATGATGTGCTGCATGAGGTTAGTGAGTAATGTCGTGGTTGAGAGGTGAGGTCTGAATCCATGTTGAGTAGTCGATAGTGGTATGTGTTGGTTGGTGATTTGTAAGATTAGTCTTTCTGTTACTTTGGAAGGTGTGCATAGTAAAATAATGAGTCTATAGGAAGCTGCTGGTTCTGTTGGATTTTTGTTTGGTTTGAGTAGTGTAATAATTTTACCTTGTTTCCATATGTCATGAATAATACAGTGTTGGTATGAATATGTGCTGATATTCGTGAGAGCTAGTATTCCTTGTGGGCCCAAGTGTTTAAGGCGTATGTTAGATATGTTGTCTGGTCCAGTAGCCTTCGAATTCTTAATGTTTTTGATGATCTTGGTGGTCTGGTCTGTATTGAAGGGTGTAATGGTCGTGTCGAGTCTGTAGGTTTTCTTGTGTCTGGCTGTTTGTCTGTCTGCGTGTTTCTGGTTGTTTTCTCTGTTTAAGTGACTTATCTTTGCGTAGTGAGTAACTAGAATGTTAGCTTGTTGTGTGTATGTTGGGATATTATTTTGGCTGCGAGAGATAGCCGCGTGTGAGGTGTGAATGCCGCTGTTAGAGTGGGTAATGCTGTTTATAGTCTTGTATAGCCTGGATGTATCTGTGGAGTGGTTTAGTGTTGTTATGAATTCCCTGAATGTTTCTGTTTGTTTTTCTTTGAGTTTGTTGTTTATTTCCGTGTTGAGTTGTTGTATATGCTGTTTTATGGCTTCTGTGTGTGGTGTTTGTGTGTTATATTTGAGGTTGTTACGTTGCCTTATGAGGTGGGCTATTTCTCTAGTGTAATTTGGGTTGTATTTCCTAATGTTGCCCTTGGGTATGTATTCGTTTGCATTATTGATGATCTGATTAAATGTCTTGAGTGTTGTATTGATGTTTATGATGGGTGTGCTGTTTAATTGGTGAATTGTTCCTCAGTCTGTATTTTGAACTGTTCCCAATCAGCTTCCTTGTAATTTCTGTAAGTGTGCCTAAGGCTGTACAGAACAGCTGTGCAGAACATACACTGTAGTACAAATGTAACAGACACGTTTCTTTGTTTCTTTCCGCACAAAACCATTGTAACAGCTGTTATAGGCTACTAGACTTTCACTGTGATAATTTTCTATGTTTCAGATACAAAGTTTGGTGAAGATTGGGTAGCCACCATGGCTAAACAAGGACGAAAGACCAGAAAAAGTTCTGGTTAAAAGCTGAGTGATCTGGTGGGTCCAGGCAAGCAGTTATTTCCCACAGAAGTTCCAACCTGGAGAGCTGTGTTTCAGAGAGGAATCCTCCTCCAGGAAGAGAAGCTGCTTCTGGATGATATGAAGAGAGCTCAGTACCCTCTGCAAGATTTGGCTAAGGACTTGGCATCACTGGTACTGGCACAGTGGCGCAAAAGCAATGCCAAGTTCACTCCTGTGACCATTCAAGAGAGATCCATTGCCAGGAAGATTCTTGTCAGGTGGAATGAAATGATTGACCTAGTGAATGGCAGAGTGAAGGCTGCAAAGAGAGAGAAGAGAATATCTGAACTTGATACATTGTTTGACATAACAACCTGCAGACATGATATCACTCTCTGTGGCACTGAAGCATCTGGCTGCTCTGGCTGTGCTGCTAGAGTTCATGTCAACTGTGACTGTCCTCTGCCTCAGAAGATTCCAAAGCTAGAGCTAGAGTGGCTCCATTACCAGAGGATCAAAACCTCAGAAGTTTCTGGCTTCTGGATGGCATTTGTTGATGTGAAGGAAACAGTGAAGCAGGTGAAGGCTGCTAAGGGGAAGGAGGAAGAACAGAAGGCAGCTGAGAAGAGAAACAGAAAAGAGGAAGAAGAAAAGGAGCTACTGCTTAGAGCTGATGATGGTGATGATGATGAAGATGAGGTGACTTCCTTGCAAGAGTCTTCAGGCAGAGCAGCTCCTACTGCTGACACAGATTTTTCCAGTACTGCACCAGGTACAAGCTCCAGTGTCAACACTGACAAAGTCTCCACCTCTGCCAGGAGGAACTACATGGATATCTTAAGCACTATTGCGGCTGCAGTCAGGTTGAAGGTGGAAAATACTCCTGCAGCAGCCATTGCAACTGGTTTCTTGTAAGATCTCATCAAAGCTGGCCATCTATCTGCTGATAAGGCATATCTAGCTGTTGACAGGATGAAGATGTGGAGGGGCATGGAGTCTGTAATAGGTGCCTCGGTGGAGGCCATGGAGAAAAGGACAGAGGGAGAGGAGATCAAGGGAATTTTCTTTGATGGAAAACAAGATAAGAAGACAAAGATCATGAGGTACAATGAAGAAACTGGCCGTTTCCATCCTGATATTACAACTGAAGAGCACTATAGTGTTACCTGGGAACCTGAGAGGAAGTATCTCTTCCATTGTACACCAGGAGAACCTGAAGGTAATGAGAAGCCTGCACTGAAGCTAGCTCAGGCTCTATTTGAGTGGATTAGTGCTCATGGTGCTAAAGATACTATTGTGGTCCTTGGTGGTGACTCCACCAACACAAACACAGGACCTGATGGAGGAGCCATCATTCACTTGGAGAGACTGCTAGGTCACAAGTGTCACTGGCTGATATGCCAGTTGCATATTAATGAACTCAACCTCAAGCACATGATCATCAAGCTTGATGGTCCCTACACGCATAAGTCTGGGTTCAGTGGCTCAGTAGGAAAACTTTTGGAGAAGATCAATGACATACCTGTCAACTTTAGCTTCAAGGCTCTGCCAGTAGAAGAAGATATAATTGAACTGCCAGAAGACATTGTACAGAACCTTAGCACTGACCAGAAGAACTGTTACTTACTGATCAAAGCTCTCAAGGCAGGATATTTGAGCAAGGAAGTTGCTGGTCTGAAGTGTGGCCCACTGAATCAGTCACGCTGGCTGCCTACAGGTGGGGCTCTGTTGATGCTGTGGATGAGGCAGCATGGTCTGAAGGGGGAGGTGTTGAAGAAGCTGGAGGTGCTGCTGAAGTTCTGCCTGGACTTCTACTTCAAGATGTATTTTGAGATCAAGGTGAAGCACCACATGAGGTATGGACCTCACCATATTGTGACCGCTCTGGGACTGCTGAGAAGCCAGACCTCTGAAGTCAGGAACATAATCACTCATGTGATAGTTCGTAGAGCGTATGCTCACAGTGAGAACCTCATTGCCTCTCTCCTGTGCAGTGGGATGAGGAGGAGAGGGCATGGGGGGGGTTGAGATGATCAAGAAGATCAAAGGTAAGTCTGAGTATGGAAACATGAGTCTGAGAACTCATAGAAACCCTAAACTGAATTTTGATGCCACTTCTCCAATTACTCTGATTAATTGGGATAAGGAGAAACTGTGTGAGCTACTCTTCCTTGTAAGATGTCAAGAGTAGAAGTTGAGGAGCTTCTCAGATTTCCACTTGAAGTTGAGAACTTCTCAGTTCACACTCAAAGCTGTGAAAGAGCAGTCCAGGAAGTTTCAGCTGTAGCTCATGCAGTGTATGGGCAAGAGAGAAGAAATGGTTTTCTTCGTGCTAGGATCGATCACAGAGAATTGTTGCCAGTTTTCAAGTCAAAGCAAGACATTATGAACATGTTTTAGATCTCTACAAGACCTGCTAGACAAATCAAGATGCTTTCAGAAGAAAAAATCTCAAAACATTCAGTTGACCAGCATGTTATTACAAGCTGGGGGTGGAGGACAATGTTCCCTCTAAGGTGTGCGCGTGTGCGCGCGCACACGCGTTGTGAAACCCGCGCACACAGCAAAATAAAATGCGCACAGGCTCAAGCGTATCATGAGTCACGACAGTAAATGAAGTAATTTCAAAAATATACCGTCACACAAGGTCTGACCATTTGCATCAACATACTCTATAGTCGCTCTTTTAAGTATTAACCCCTTCCGCCCGACTTCGCCGACGTCCGCGCAATTACGCAATACAGATTTTTTTACTCTATGTATTTGCATTTTTTTTCTTTTATACATTAACGCATTGAATATAAACCTTTTCTTTCTTATTTTTGCATAAAAACGAATAGTAATTATCTCATAATTCATAAAAAATAAAATTATTTTTTATTTTATTCCTATTTTGTGAATGGATAAAATCATGTATTAATGTTGATAGTTATTTTAAATTGCTAAATGCTAAAAATTGTTTTGAGAAATGATAACTAAAATAGTCATTTTCAATTAATGTTATTTTCATTTTATTTCTTTATTTTGTTGAATTTTATTTTACTATTTTTTATTTTATTCATATTTTTAGAATGGATAAAATGTTTTCTTTTTTAAGAATATATAATATTGTAAACAGTTTTTTAATATCCATTTAATAGTATCGTAATGATCAAACTATCACCTTATGGAAATAATATTTATTAAGTATTTAATATTTAAATATATTTCATTTTGAAGATAATAGCGCTCAGAAAAGTTTGCACAATTTTTCACCATGAATCTAAATGTATGCACAACGAAAATTTCTTGCGCACACGGACTAAAAAAAATTATAGGGAACATTGGTGGAGGAGGGACTCATACAAATATTAAAGAAGAATTGCAATTGCCAAAAAAAGGTTGAACGTCACAGCAGCTTGCGGAAAGGTGGGGGCAGCTGCCATCACACTCAGTGATGCCGAAAATAAAATAAATAAAAATTGGTGAAGTCGTTTCTAAAAAAAAGAAAATGCAAGACCAAGAAAGAAGAACAAAAAGATTCTGCCTGATGAAGAGAACAGCCGTGAAATGTGGTGTATAGGAGACTGAAAATCATACAATTCCTTAGTTTTGGGTCATTTTTGGTGATTTTGGTTATTTTAGGGATTATGAACCACTTTGGCTGATCTTAAATGGGTCCAAGCCTGCCCCTAAAAATGCTAAAGGGTGTATGTGAACAATATGGAGGTCATTTGAAGCTACCAAGTCTTTGAAATTGTCAAAAAATCCCATTTTTCGACAAAAAAGTACGATTTTGAACACTTAAATGCGATTTTTCGCAAAAGTTGCAGAAGACGAATCCCTCTTAAAATTCACTTTTACATACTGTAGGAATACATACTGCCAATCTTGAAATTCGAAGTGTTTCAATATTCGACCTGAGCATGATACACCCTAATGGACTGCTTTCTGTAGCTTTTTCTAGAGTGAGAAGTTTGGATTCTCTCGGTCTTTGGTGAAACAATATCTAGAAATCCTCTATTTAAAGAAGTGATGTTGTAATAAAGATACTAATTTGACTGCAAATGAGGGGTCCCGCGTCTTAAGGTACCTAAGCGCCAAAATTAAAATTCGCCAGAAATCGCCTCCAAAGTTCAGCAATATTCTAGCAATAGTATCTCTGTTATTAATTGAGCTAGAACGTTCATTTTTGGCTAATTTAGAGTTCTAAGTATGCTAATGAAGATGTTGATGAGTTTTTGGAATAGATTTTCATATTTTATATTTTATATATATTTAAAAAAAAAAATTATTTTCTTATTATGCTGAACTTTGGGTGCGATTTCTGGCACAGAATGATTCCATTGATTTTTCATCACTATCACTAGCACGGTGAGACATTGCTGCACACGTTGATAATAGTTAGAAACCGGGTGAATAGAATAATCCACGCAATATTCAGCAATATGAGCACGAACACAGGACGCCTGCTAACAGCAACGCGAGTCTTAAGGCACTGGCGGGATGTTTGTGTCGTGTCCCTCTCGGCGCGTGGAGCGGGTGGCCAATCAGAAAGCAGGGCGGCGTGGCTGCCATGTTTTCATTGGCTCACGCTCCTCCTGCTGTTCCCGCCACCCAGAGACCGACCGTCCCAGCTGGCGATAGATGTGGAAAAAGTAGTTCGCTTCATAAGGTTTTCAACCATACTTCTAGTGTCGTAAGGTCATTATGACCCAAACCACGCGATAGAGGAAGGGTGAAAATAGTGATATCCATCAAAAACACGTTTTCGCCTGTGGTGGCGCTTAGGTACCTTAAGACGCGCGACCCCTCAAATGTTTTGCGGGTTTCTACTAGTAGATATATAAATATACCTTGGTTTAACCTTGGTTTTGCTTCCGCCCGAATTGTTCATCCTGACGAAGGTCAAGCTTGTCACTCCACCTTAGACCTACAGTTTAACGTGGAATCCGAACCACGTCCCACCAGCAGGCCAGCGTCTTAACCACTAGGCTACCCAGGGTACCCATTTATCTACCAACCAATTTCTTTATTGGATAGAGGGATGAACAGCTGGGTTTTGCTGCGCGCCGCCTGCCGTCACCGGGTCTCGATCACGAAATCGATTTACTCTGCTCTCGTGGTGGCACAACACCGCGAAGTATGAACAACTCAATATATCACTTGCCACATAAACACCTTTCACGGTGGAAGACCCAAGTTGAATATTCCCGACATTCAAAGAGTTGACAGACACATACAGTACATGACAAACATCCAATTACAGAAAACACGCTCACACACTCAGATATAAAAAATATTGTGAATGTGAATTCGTTTAAAACCAAGTTGAAATCCCGATTAATTATGGCATATTAATAAAAGTATAGGATTAATGTACATTACTATTGTTTATTCATTTCTCGTGTGTAATCTATGATTAAAGAGACATTACTTGTGATTGTTCAGTTCTTATCTCTCATGTATAATACTGACTTCTTTGTATGGTATTGTTATAATACCTTCAATAATGACCTTAATTTGTCATATCGATAATGATAATTATTTAAGATTAATACATACTTTAACTATTAATAATACTTATTTATTTATTTATTATTAATTAATTAATAATAACTATCTGTTTTATTTTTAATAAGAGCCGAGTAAAGCCGAAAGCTTAAGGGGTAAATTAAATCAAATAAGTAGTTAAGCTTCACAATTATTTATGTCATTTTAAGTTGTAAAACCAATGTATTTATTTTTTTATTAATAAAGGTTAGTCAATATTCAAAACACTCGCTTACCTTGTTAATATAATAGGCAAGTGTTTCATGGAAATGCATAGTATTATCTGGGTCATCGAACGCAGAATATGATAAATCTTCGGTATGGTGGCTTTGGCAGGCCACAGAGAAATGCTGCAACGACGAAACGACTTCTTGTAGATAATAAATAAATAAATGAAAAATCCCTTAAAAAATGCGTGGCGTAGATTAGATTAGTAGCTTAGTATTCATGCTGTCCTTTATTTTTCGCTGTCATCTAATGGGTAACTGGGTACACGAGATAAGTGTACGCATGGTGTAATTGAACTCGGAAACTATTATTTTCATGATACTTTTTCCTACTTCCTATAAATCTTCTTTCACCACTATTTTCTGTCAGCAGTGGCTGGTGGAGGAGGGAAAGAGCCTTGTCTGTTTATATTTTACTATTACTACTATTCCTATGTGAAAGATTTACACGTCTATAAATGTAAACATGGTATAAGTTTTCAGTGTTCTTTTTTCATTGCTATTTCTAACTTTTCTACCTCCTTCTTGGGCTAGCCTAGAGTGGAACTTTGGGTCTTTGTTAGCCTGTAACTCTGTATCCCCGAGTGGATCTTAAGATCCACTGAGGTTAGCCGAAGGAAACGGAAAGAAAAGGAACTGTGCTTACGCTTTTTAACCGCAAAATTTCATACGGAATAGAAATGTTACTAAAGTATTGGCCAGGTGAGACTCTTCATCTCCCGTCAGCCACTTCTGGTAGGAAATAGTTTGGAAAGAAGAGGTATAGAACAGTTGAAAAAAGTGTAAAGAAAGAAAAAATTGCATATAATATCCACACATTGCGTATACTTATCCCGTGTACGAAGTTAGTCAAAAAGAATAGTTTATTTTAAGCTTTTCTCAAACCTAATCTTTTATTGGTTTGCATTTCAGTTTCATTCTTTATCACTGTTTACTCGCATCAAATAAAATTTTGGATTATCTGAAGATCACGGCCCCCAGCCTTCTCTAGTTAGCTTTATAAGGCTAACTAACGAAAATATCACGACCTAACCTAACCAATCGTTAGGTCAACTGTACGCCCTTGACGATTGGTTAGGTTAGGTCGTGATATTTTCATTAGTTAGCCTTATAAAGCTAACTAAAGAAGGCTGGGAACCCTGATCTTCAGGTGATCCAAAATTTTAAATTACGATGTTATCACTGATGACGCGTTGTGAAGCGACAAACTGCGGTTAACAGCGCTTAACAAGATATATAAAAAAGAAGATCTACAGTATGTTTGCAAGTTATCTACGGACATGGCCACGCCTTGTCCGATTGTATTTATGTAGTTATCTGATCACGCCTGAGGAGCGAGCTAACGAGTTTGATAGACCTGACATAAAATCGCCAAGTTATTGTGGGGTTAGATTAAGTTAGGTTAAGTGTGGTTAGGTTAGGTCAAGTTAGTGTTTTAGGTTGTCGATGTTATGTCTCGTCGCCACCGTCCGTAGCTCAGTGGATAACACCGCGAAGTGAAGACACTGCGGTCGGGGTTTCGACTTCCGATGGTACTGGTAATAATAATAATAATAATAATAATAATAATCCAGGAGTTAGAGCGATGGAGTGCATTAGCTAGCCTGAGCACTGTGCAAGATTCTGTCCCTCCTTACTGATTATTATGCCTCGTCGACCAAAATGCTTATAGGTTCCTGACAAGAGGTTTTTGTTATGTTCTCCATTAACTGAGAAAAATGAAAATTGAGTTTCCTTAAAATTTTGTGGTAAAATGGAAAATACAGATTTTGAAACAAATTTGTTTTCGTTTTTTTTTTTGGTTTGCGGCAATTCTGCAGCAGAATGTTTCCCAATAAATAGGTAAATACTGATATTTCCCTATAAATAAACGAATTTAATATTTCTTTATATTTTACTATGAATTTACTGTATCTGACCCGAAACACAAACATTTACAAATCCAAAAGATATCAATGTAAAGACTCATTTAACAAATAAAATAATAAAAATATTAAAGTTGTAAGGATTATAAGATAAAAAAGTTTGCGCAACTTTGAGGTTGTGTTCACACTTTCATAATAATATTATCAAATTTGCTTTACTTTTTTTCCTTAGATAAAAGCTTAAAAATAATTACGTTTCTACGTTTCTTTACTAAATTTTGTATCACAACTGACTGTTCGCGAGGCGTTGCATGGAAGAGAATGATAATGAAACTATTGAATTCTTTCCAAATCGTCAACATTCTTTACAGAAAAAGAAGCGTATATAAACGCTTAATTACATTTTTTAGAGCTGTTCTTACTCACACGAATAGAGCAATGGATACTTATATATATATATATATATATATATATATATATATATATGATGAATAAAACCACGAATGAAATGAATGAATGCTGCAAATCCACAAGGATAAAGAAAAACGATTATAATTATATCAAATTTGCTTTACTTTTTTTCCTTAGATAAAAGCTTAAAAATAATTACGTTTCTACGTTTCTTTACTAAATTTTGTATCACAACTGACTGTTCGCGAGGCGTTGCATGGAAGAGAATGATAATGAAACTATTGAATTCTTTCCAAATCGTCAACATTCTTTACAGAAAAAGAAGCGTATATAAACGCTTAATTACATTTTTTAGAGCTGTTCTTACTCACACGAATAGAGCAATGGATACTTATATATATATATATATATATATATACAGGGTGTCCCGTAAGTCTGGACCCATAGGGAAAAATAATAAATTACAAAATAGTCCAAAAATTTATTACATAATCTGTTCAAAGTGTCCGCCGTTGTGTCGCACACATAGTTGAAGACGCAATCTCCACTGCGACAGCACTTTCTGAATCACAGTCGCACAAATTTCTTGACACGCCTCCACAATGCGTGCTTTAAGGTGGAAAATGTTCTGAAGTTTGACCTCGTACACTTTGGCTTTCAAGTGGCCCCACAAATAAAACTCCAGCGGAGTAAGATCATAATAAAAAAATAATAAAAATATAATAAATAATAAAAAATATATAAAATAAATTTTTGGACTATTTTGTAATTTTATTATTTTTCCCTATGGGTCCAGACTTACGGGACACCCTGTATATATATATATATATATATATATATGATGAATAAAACCACGAATGAAATGAATGAATGCTGCAAATCCACAAGGATAAAGAAAAACGATTATAATTATATCAAATTTGCTTTACTTTTTTTCCTTAGATAAAAGCTTAAAAATAATTACGTTTCTACGTTTCTTTACTAAATTTTGTATCACAACTGACTGTTCGCGAGGCGTTGCATGGAAGAGAATGATAATGAAACTATTGAATTCTTTCCAAATCGTCAACATTCTTTACAGAAAAAGAAGCGTATATAAACGCTTAATTACATTTTTTAGAGCTGTTCTTACTCACACGAATAGAGCAATGGATACTTATATATATATATATATATATGATGAATAAAACCACGAATGAAATGAATGAATGCTGCAAATCCACAAGGATAAAGAAAAACGATTTTTTCTTTTTCTTTTTCCTTGTGGGTTTGCAGCTATTATATATATATATATATATATATATATATATATATCTATATATATATATATTATATATATATAAGGTGGGGTGAAAATTTTCAATTATTGCTTCACTGGTAATAAAGTGGATTGAAGGGTGATAAAAAAATATGAGAATTACAAAATTTTCAATTCATCCTAAGTACCCCATTTCCCTTCCCCCCCCCAAAAAAAATGGCCGCCAGCCAGTCATTATACGCTTCATAACTCGAAAAGTATTCTTTTTACAAAAACGTTTGCTGAAGCAAAAGTTATTTATTTCACATTTTCTACCTCATATAAATGTTTCAGATGTTTAATGAATTTTTTTTTATTTTTCAGGTTTTTGTTGGATTTGGAATTGGTAATTTCTGATAATTAATACCAAATATGGCTTCTGCTTCAAACATTAGAGCTACACGGAGTCAATCAAAACCACATTTTATATTTGGAACCGCACAAGAGCTTCCTCTTTCAACATTGCCAACAAATAAACAGGTGGGCCAATACCATGTTCTTTTAAAAGAAGCCACTTCAGTGACTTCACATAACTGATATTTTCAACAAAATTACTGAAGATATACTCTGTATTTGGAGAAAAGCTTCAATTCCTGCAATAGCTGACAAATCAGTTTATATCAAATTAAAGCGGTTCATCGGCAAAGCAAACGATCTTAGTAGACCAAAAAGTAGTGTCAAAATGAGAGAAAATTTTAATGACACCTTGGAAGAATTATTCGATATCAGTGCCTGCAAATGCCCTTTTATCTCCCATCAAGACTTTGGCTGTCCTGAGAGCTGCGAAGATGTTCACATAAGATGCACCTGTCGAAGAGAACTGAAGGTACCAAAAGAAGAGCTTCTGTTTTTACAGGATCAGCGATCGACGCGTACAGGGTGTCCCGTAAGTCTGGACCCATAGGGATTTATAATATATTTTTTTATTATGTTATTATTATTATTTTATTATTATTATTTTTTAATTATTTTTATTATGATTTTTATTTGTGGGGCCACTTGAAAGCCAAAGTGTACGAGGTCAAACTTCAGAACATTTTCCACCTTAAAGCACGCATTGTGGAGGCGTGTCAAGAAATTTCTGCGACTGTGATTCAGAAAGTGCTGTCGCAGTGGAGATTGCGTCTTCAACTATGTGTGCGACACAACGGCGGACACTTTGAACAGATTATGTAATAAATTTTTGGACTATTTTGTAATTTTATTATTTTTCCCTATGGGTCCAGACTTACGGGACACCCTGTACAATGAAAATAGGGGGCGTTGATAAAGTCATGACAAAAAGAATTCAAAAAATGCAGTCTAGGAAATTGCGGACAGAAGAAGGAATGGTTAAAAGAAGAAGAGAAATGAAGGACTCATATTTTAACTGAAATAGAGTGTGTTTCAGATGTAGAGAGTACTTCCACACAATATGAATTAGACCCACATCATAGTGAATCAGACTATGAGTCATTGCCATACAAGGTCAAATGAGACTTCCATTGCCTACTGTAGCGATGGAAGCCGATAGATTTGGAATTTCAGATCGAGCAGCAGCTGCTTTGGCTTCAGCTGCTTTAGTTGATTATGGAGCAATCACTAAAGAAGAGAGTACGCTTTTGATTGACAAGAACAAAATCCGACGGGAAAGAGGGCAAATGAGAAAACGTTTGGTGACGGGGAGTAAAGCTAATCCTGCTGTCGTACCTGCTATATTTTTTGACGGAAGAAAGGACAAGACTTTGGTGAAGGTGAAGAAAGGAAACAAATGGTACGGAGACTCCATTAGAGAGGAACACTATGTTTTGGTGTCTGAGCCAGGAAATGAATATTTAACCCAAGTAGTTCCTTCTTCTGGTAAAGCTCAACATATAGCTGATAGTTTGTTCTCCTTCTTTCAAGAGTCAGCTATTAATGAGAGCATTCGTCTCATAGGATGTGACAGTACAAATACCAACACAGGTGCCAAGGGTGGGATCATCCACCTCAGAAGAAAAACTAAAGAAACCGTTGCAATGGAGCATTTGTATGCTGCATACAAATGAACTTCCCCCTCGACACTTATTTGAACATTTTGGTGGTAAAACAAAAGGTCCAACATGTTTCACTGGAAAAATCGGAGTAGCACTGAAAGAATGTGAACAAATGCCTGCAGTCAATTTCAAACCAATTAGAGAAGGTATTGATTTAACACACATATCAGAAGAGGTTATCGATGATCTTAGCCAAGATCATCAGTATTTGTACAAAATTATTGTGGCTATAAGAAGTGGGAATGTCCCAAAAGATCTGGAAAATACAAAACCCGGACCGCTGAACCATTCTCGATGGTGACATTAGCAAATCGTGTCTGCCGCCTATACATTGCAGAGAAAACTCCTTCACTGGCTCTTTATTCAATAATTTTCTTCACTGTTACAAATTATGGACCAAGCTGGTTCAATATCAAGAGTAGACCATATATATGGAATGGACCACATCACATATTTGGTACACGGTCGATTCGCCGACGGACGTTTTGCCGACAGACATTTTGCCGACGGACGTTTCGCCGAACGGACGATTCGCCGAACAGATGATTCGCCGAACGGACGATTCGCCGAATAGACTGTCATTAATATTTCTATGACAAAATACACACACACATGTTATTAAAGGTTATTATTAAATGTTATTGAATTATTTTGTTAAAATATTAAATTATGTTAAATTGACAGTTATAGACGCTTGACGTAAAAACATAGATACCTTTTTTAAATAAATTTATATCGATAATACTATATAAAATGTTTATATATATATATATATATATATATATATATATATATATATGGGAATGAACTCAGAATGGTCCCATGAGTTTTTTATGATACACACAGACAGTGCATGGAACAAGGAACTCTTCTGGGATAATTAAATCCACTATAGTCCGAATAAGTAATGGTAAATGACAAATACCATAGTTTTTCTTTTTCATGATGCTAGCCCGACGTGGGCAACGGGTCACTCGCAAAGAGGTCCCATAAATATAGCTTCCCTCACCAGTTATCTGCAAAGCAGACAGGATCCAGCTTTGGGGCATGGATCTAGGGTTTAAAGCACCTAGCCCTGCTACATTTAGAACCTCAATATAAGCAGCGAATCTTTTGCTTATATTGAGGTTCTAAATGTAGCAGGGCTAGGTGCTTTAAACCCTAGATCCATGTCCCAAAGCTGGATCCTGTCTGCTTTGCAGATAGCTGGTGAGGGAAGCTATATTTATGGGACCTCTTTGCGAGTGACCCGTTGCCCACGTCGGGCTAGCATCATGAAAAAGAAAAACTATGGTATTTGTCATTTACCATTACTTATTCGGACTATAGTGGATTTAATTATCCCAGAAGAGTTCCTTGTTCCATGCACTGTCTGTGTGTATCATATATATACAGTATATATATATATATATATATATATATATATATATATATATATATATATATATATATATACATATATGTATCTCTTTCTCGGTGTATATTGTATAATTTAAAACTTTCGTTTTAGACCATGGAATTCACTTTGACGGTGTCCGGCGAATTTGTCTACAACAATTTGTCTAAAGATACAATCCATCTACAACAATTTGTCTACAACAATTTATCTACAACAATTTGTCTACAACAATTTATCTACAACAATTAGTCTACAGATACAATTTAACTACAATAACTTGTCTACAGATACAATTTGTCTAGAGAAACTATTACTAATATTATTTAAAAAAATGACGATTGGTTAGGTTAAGTCGTGATATTTTCGTATGTTTTAACAGTAAACTAACGAAAATATCATGACTTAACCTAACCAATCGTCAAGGGTGTACTAAATTTTTATGGCCTTTCTCTGAATCAATAAATTGAAGAGGCATTGTGGGTTACTGAACAGTGAACAATGTAAAAGTTCCAGGATGACTGCAATTTTAAGTGCGAAAACCTAAGACATAAGTTACTAAGATTTAAAAAAGGCAACAAACGAACAAACGTTTCAGAATAGTTTAAACTATAAAGGAACAAACGCAAGACTTAAATTATAAAAGTTAACAACTAATTTTCGTATTTAAATTATATTTGTTTTTTTTTATTAATGACAGTCCATTCGGCGAATCGTCCGTTCGGCGAATCGTCCGTTCGGCGAATCGTCCGTTCGGCGAAACGTCCGTCGGAAAAATGTCTGTCGGCAAAACGTCCGTCGGCGAATCGACCGGCCACGACATATTTGGAGCAATTTAAAGATTCTGAGAGCAATGTTATCAGATACATCAGAACAAAAACGAAACAGAGCAGTTGATTTCATCATGAACAATAGAACAAAGACGGAAAATGTGTCCAAAATCAGAGAATTAAAGGTTTCTGAGATAAATTTCAACGCAAACGCATGGGATGACATTATTTACTGGTCAAAAGAAATGCTGACTGAACCTCCCTTCACTATGGCGCTCACAAATATTGAACTCAATGCACTTAGGGTTAAAAAACTGTGCCTACCCAATTATCCACTTCATTCACAAAGTGTCGAGAGAGCAATAAAACTTGTCACCGATGCGGCCTCATCTGTATATTCCCAAGAATCCCGTGATGGGTTTATAAGAGCAAGAATTAGGTCTCGTTCATTGCTGCCATGTATGGAAACCAAGAAAGAAATTACTTCACTTTTTGACAATTAGCTTTTAATTACAGACTGAAATAATTCAACAAAATTTCATAAAAGCAAACACTTCACGATTTTTGAAAAGGGATCTTTTTGGAAGTGTATTGATTATATGTTTCTGCAATTGTGGTAATAAAATGTCAATAATTTCTCTCGTTCATTAGTGTTGTTGTAGATTATAGTTTGAATATTCAAAATTATATAAAGTTATTAACTATTATCAAAGTAATATACTTTGGTCATCAAAGAATTTTTCATTTATTTAGAAAAAAGTGATTTATTTGTGGTAAATTTTGATAAAATTTAAAATTGAGAAAATAATTTATAAAAGGGCACTTTCTAATGTATTTTTTTTATTTTGAATCATTTTTAGTCTATACGTGGCTCCAATAAACCTTAGCCCCCCCCGCCCATGGCCTAACCCATTAGAGGTACAGTAAAACTAAACATACCTTACAAAAGAGAATTTAATCCTACATTTAATGAGAAACAATTAAAACTTGGTGTTCCCGCCATTGGCTTCCAAGATAGCCTGAATTTGCTTTGGGTAGCTTGCCAAAAGTGACGTGAATAGATTTTGATCGTTACGCAAATTTGCTAAAACAGTTTCAATGTGTTGCGTCATTGTATCCTTCGAAAATCGATTTGCTGCAGGTTCTTGAAACAAGAGACATTCAACCTTGTCCTTTATAACTGATCCAATGTGTTCACAGACGTTTAGGTCAGGAGAATTTCATGGCCATTCTTCATTTCCAAAGAAATCGATCTCATGGTTCCGCAACAACTGTTGAGTGGCTAATGCCTTAAAGCAGGGGGCCTTATCGTGCGGAAGTGTGACCTGATCGACATCCATAACATTGTTTGGGTTTCTTAGAAAAGGAATGACATGCTGGGATAGAATAATATCACGAAAATACTGTCCATCCCAACTCTGACCATTTGGCTTCAGCACCCACATGAGCTTCTTTGCAGTGAACAAAACAAACACACCAACACAGTCTGGACTTTTTAATAATTCGCGATAATGTTCATTGTCATCGATTTCATCTGGTGTTGTGGCCCACACTCGATCATTTTGGTAGTTAGGCCGACGTGTTACGTAAACAAAAAATTCATCGGAGACAGCTAAATGCATGATCTCATCCACATCCCAATCTTCAAGATAATGGGCAAAGCACATTCTGTCATCGATGTTAAGTTGAGTTTTTCTTGGCTTTGGAAGTTCATGCCAAGGCTTTAAACCTTGCCTATGACGGTACAGTCGAATGATCTCACCACTAACGATCTTTCCTCTCAACACTTCGATCTCTCTAGAAAGTTTAGCACAGCTGTTTTTCCGCTTACGCGTACCGCTTTCAATGATGTCCTTTGTTTCCTGAGAGAGTGGCAAATTTGGGCGCCCAGATTTGGTTGTATCCATTTCACATTCATCCAAAGTTTTATTCCAATTTCTTTTGAGGAAGTCCTCACTTCTTCGCAACTTTTTGGCAACCCATGAACGTGTTATAAAGGTGGCTCCAGCATCACGAGCTTCCCGAAATGTTATTGCTCGTATGCGATCTATCACACGTTGCCTCTCGGAATCACCAATTAATCGAGAAGCCATTATATTATCACTTTATCAGCTTGAGTAATTTTAATACCTGCAATAAATAAAGAATTTTATATATTTTTATAATCACTAAAAGATATAAGTAAACATGTAAGCTGCAAATGGGGGGGCTAAGGTTTTTTGGAACCCCTTAGTGTCTTTTAATTGGATGCATATTTTTCAAGTTATAAGCATTTATATGTTTGACTAGCGGCCATTTTGTTTTTCTCAAAAATGCGCTAGTAGGGCAAAATTGATTTTTCTTTTATATCACTTTATGTCATCTATAGAACCCAATACAGCAAATTGTAGGTGAAGCAAATAAATATTCCACAAAGAATTGCGTTTCACCACCCACCCTAATATATATATATATATATATATATATATATATATGTGTGTGTGTGTGTGTGTGTGTGTGTGTGTGTGTGTGTGTGCAAAATAAAAGAGTATCTTCTCCCTTCACTAATTCTGATTAGTTCCTGTTAAATTTTTTTCAAAATTTTACCCCAAAATAACCCTTTTAGATTCACTTGCAGTATTTATGTCGTTATAATTCCATAACGAAGTCGGTTGCAAGTTTTACTTCATCATGATGCATAATGAAAGTACAGACCAAATGTTCCACGAGTTAAAAATTCTCAAACTAGGAGAAATCTACAAACTAAACATTGCTCATATATGTATCAAATCGTCCATAATACTGCACCAAAAATCATCCAAAACAAAATATTAACTGCCCAAATACAAATCCGCTTTAACACAAGACAATCAGGTGCGTAGATCAGAAAACCGAACTAAACTCTTGATTGTGCGACTCGATCCTTATCCTCAACTGGTCCAAATCTTTGGAATTCACGTGATCAAGAGATAAAACAATCTCGGACAGTACCTTCCAAAGGAAACTGGAAGACAAATTCATTATCTCATACAAACCATAAATCTGTATCGTCTGTCTTATTTCAATTAACAAAATTAAACTACATAATTTTGTTTCCATATTTAATTCCATATTTCTATATAGCAAACCAAAATAATAATAACTGGTAAAACAAAACCATATTATGTTCAAGGTCAAGGTATCTAAGGTTGTTAAGATACTTAGTAAGCAAGGTATTAAATATTTCGATATTTTAATTATGCAATATTTAATTATATGATGTATAGTCTTATTATATTTATATTGATTGTATTAATAATTGATATTGATATTAATAATAAGTTATTAATATATTTAATTATATTAATTACATTTAATTATATTTCAGCCTCTAATATCCAAATGAACTCGAAGGTATAATCTTAGCTGAATACCTATATATAATTATGTGTATTTACCTCCTTGTACATATTAATTGCATCAACAAGAAAAACAGGATAAAAGATAATAATAACATGAATATATTCAATTTTCACTAACATCTTAGCAATGATAATTGTAAGTCTAGTACATGAGCCAACTGCTTGAGCCAGGATCCTTTTTACTTTGACGGAGAAGAAATCGATCATTACGAGCAGATGTTTTTCGTTTTCTTCCACATCTGCCTCTTCGTTTGGCTGATGTGTTCCCAGATGATTCACGTTTCTTCAAGATTCTGGGCATAGTGCATGCTCTGATTAACACGACAAACTTTCGCGATCTCCCTCTGGCTTTCTGGAGTGTGGTCAGCCAAGGTAATTATATTAGAACGCTTACGAGGAATCACATCCATGACCCACAGTGTGTCATCCACTTTCATACTTAATGTTCTGCTTGTACAGGGTGTCTCAAAAGTCACTATCTATTTCAGTGACATTAGATGTTTTTTTTTAAAATGCTATGCTGGCATAAAGATATGTACTTCTGGTGCAAATTTGTGTATTTAAAAAAGTTAATTGGTTTATTTCGAATTTTGTGTAATTTATAAATTTATCTTGACATGCTTGAACAATTCCTCGAACCTCAACTTCTTACAGATGGCATTCTTGACACAGTAGTTTTTCAGCAGAATGGAGCACCGTGCCATTATGCAATAATTGTACGTGATTATCTTGACAGACGCTTCCCCGGTCGCTGGATTGGTCGGGGAGGAACACAACCATGGGCAGCACGTTCACCCGATTTAACACCATTAGATTTTTTCGCCTGGGGTTTCATTAAGTCTAAGGTGTACACTGGTAGAAGAATTAGTGATGTAGCCGAACTTCGAAATCGTATTACCGATGCAGTTCAGAAAATAACACCTCAAATGCTGGAAAGTGTGTTCCGGGAAACAACTTATCGCTTTGAACTCTGTAGAGACACTGATGGTCGCCATGTGGAGACAGATAAATAAATAGCACTAATTCTTTGTGGCACTTACTTTGAAATAAATATATTTTTCATGTCTTAAACCAGTTTTTCGTAATTCCCATTATTTTTCAAAATAGATAGTGACTTTTGAGACACCCTGTATGAAGATCGGACGGGCACTGAAGCGGGTACAGTTGGTCTCTGCGCATGCGCAGTCGAATTTATTGTTAATTAGTAGCTGGTTTCCATAATCTGCATGACAAAACACTACCTGGATCATAGCATCACTGCTAGAATACATTTAGGCTTAAAACTGTGTATGTTTGATAATGTGTCTACGTGATGCAATTAATATGCACAAGGGTGTATGTGAATGTGCAATCTTAGCCGAATATCCTAACCAAATAACCTAACTGTATGTATTTCTAAACATGTTTGAAGCTTACAATAGATAATCTCCATGTACTTCTCTCTCTTTGCCTCTATATCTTTAAAGTTACTCTGCGTCATCTATCAAGATTTATCACCATACAACTCCATTCTGCCAATAAAGCATAAAATTTGCTTCTTAATGGCAGTTCTTTGCTATGTAAATATATGGAGGCATTACCATCCTATTTCTCCGAATGTATAATAAGCAAGTGAGTGCTTCTATATGTATGTATGTATATGTGTGTATGTATGGACATATGTACTTATGTATACCTATGTGTGTGTGTGTGTGTGTGTGTGTGTGTGTGTGTGCATGTGTGTGTGTGTATATATATATAGAGTGTGAGAAAAGTCGTTAAGGATTTTATACATACAAATAATTTGTTAATAACAAATAAATTCCAATGATATCACTGCAGTGTACGCGATACTTTTCAAAGCAACTATACAAGGTCAGGAACAGGAACAGGAAGGCCCTAGGCCCTATCCCCAATCAGCGCCATATCAGTAAGGATGGAATACAGGAATGAAGAAACAGTGTATCTTGTATCTTGGGCTACTTCGTAAAATAATTGTGAAGAAAATTTGCGTTTATGTCATGAAAAATATAATAAACCACCACCAAATGCAACCACCCTTCGATACTGGAATCTCAAATTTTTGGAAACAGGGAGCCTAATAAAAGGTCGTTCAAGAAGCGGAAGGCCAGTAACGGCGACAGGAGACAACAACAAAGAAAATGTTCTCGACAGTTTTCAAGTCGATCCAACAATTTTGGGTATTTCCAAATTTTCAGTAGCAAAAATACTGAAATCACAGAGGTACCACGATTACAAACCGATTTATTCTCAGGTCATACATGACGATGATTCTGATAAACGGCTGCAGTTTGCTGAAACAATGAGACCCAATGAGTTCAACAGTGATCCAGAGATCGTTCGAAAGACCAAATTTTCAGATGACTGTGTCTTCGGTTTAACGAGTAAAGGAAACAAACACAACGTTCACTACTGGTCGAAAAAGAATCCCAAAATACGATTTGGTAAACCCGTCAAAACGGCTACACTAACACTTTGATGGTAGTGTTGCATTGTTTATTGAGGACTCGTTTCCTTTCACATATCGAGAGACACAATGGATGGAAAACGCTATTGCCAGGTATTGAGAGACAAAGTTTTGCCGCAGTTTGCTAATGGCGTTAGCAGGAATTGGCTTTATCAAGATGATAGGACGCCGCCACATTACTCCGCAGCCGCCCGTGAGATTCTGGATACGAATGTTGAAGGAAGATGGGTTGGGCGGCGAAATCCCAGCGAATGACCAGCCAGATCATCTGATTTAACCCCATATGATTTCTGGCTTTGGACTTATTTGCGTGACAAACTCTACACTCCTGGTTTCATCTGTCCAAATGTGAATGCCCTTGGCCGCAGAATAGATGAAGAATTAAAAAGGGTCCCACTCGATATGTTCAAAAGAACAATGAAGAGTTTCACAGAGCGAATCCACAAATGTATTAGAGCGGATGAAGAATAAATTAAAATTTAACAAACTATTTGTAGGAATAAAATTCTTTAGATTTTTTGTTTGATTTCTTTCAACACTTGAACACTTATCTGTATAGTGTTGGTAACTAAATAGTTGTATGTATAAAATTCTTAAAGACTTTTCTCCCACCCTGTATATATGGATGTATGTATGTATGTATATTATGTATGTATGTATGTATGTATGTACGTATGCTCCCTGTAGCAACTGTTGGGCTCATCAACTTGCATTAAAACAATAATAAATTGTAATATTGATGTTAATATTGTTGTGTTGTTGTTAATATTGTTTTATATTGTCTATTTTATTATATTGTCTATACTCTATACATATGTTTAGAAGTGTATTAACTGTCGCACTAATATATATATATATATATATATATATATATTAATACATACACGTGTGTTATTATAGGTCACTCTGTATACCTTTTGTATACCTTATACATGCAGCAAAATACAATAAATATTATTATTATTATTATTATTATTATTATTATTCAAACTTGATGCGTAATTGTTTTTTTTAATAATAATGTGAAATCCTATATACTATTCAGCTAAAATGTGTTTGTGTGTCTGTCTGCTTTCTTCGGAACCGTGCACAGACTAAACGGCACATCGGAAAATTCTGCAACCACCACCAACTGATAGCCCAGGAGCTGCCAATATGCTCTGTCAAGTTTCCCGGTCCTAGGTCACAATTACTGGGTCAGAAGGCCGCAGCACCGCGATAAAACTACAGAAAAGAACGCAGCCGTGAAAATCTTGAGCTTCACATTGTGTGACATATACTGCTACCCGCCCGGGGGTAGTGGGGGAGAGGGTGGGGTAATTGGGGGAGTGGGGGTGTGGGAAATGGGGAGAGGGGTGGGGTAATGGGGGTAATGGCGTTTTTTACTTTTGTGTGTGGGGTAATGGGGGAGTGGGGGTGAGGGGTAATGGGGGAGAGGAGTGGTTTTTTTTTTTAATTTTGTAGGTGGATCGCAGTGCTACCGCCCGGAGGGCCAAGTTGTACAACGGTCGCGAGCGATAGCGAGCTACCGCTTGTAAAATCCTATTTTTCTTTTAACGTTTTACCTTAACGTTGTAAAAAAAAAATTACTTTATTTTCCTGATAAAGAGTAGGAAAAAGTTTTTATATAAAAGTTATCAAAAGTTTAATGGAAACCCTTTCCATACTTTTTCCATTATTTTATTTTATTATCGTTTTTTTTAACTGAAAAAATTTCGAGAAGAATTTGCATTTAAGAACGACGTGTTAAATGCTGGAGAAAAATTTAGTCAAATTTTATCATGGTGGGTTCTCTGTTCAGATTTTTCCTATATTTTCTTTAGAGTTACTGTATGTTAAAGAAGAAACAAAGATAATTTTAAAATAGAAATTAAAAATTAGCTGTTTCACTTCCACAATTCGTATATCTTCGAAAATTGTTTCAGTTGCAGCATCGACAGATGTCATTTGAATTAACAATTGTTTGATAAAGCAACATTTGTAATACAACTTTGGGACGCTATGAGCCTATATATACACATTTTGACTTCAATGCCTGTGGTTTATAGAGTAACTAATTTCGTTTCCCAATAAATGAGGTGAAGACACTAAGCTGTTAGCACAATGCTAGCACAATGCGCCGCGTTAGTCTGGCCTGAGTGTTGTGCCAGTTTCTGGCTCTTCTCACTACTAGCTAATCATTATTATTACATATTTCGTCGACAGGAAATTTCATAGACAGTTTAATAAGTTAACCTAACCTAACCGAGTCTAACCAAATCCACCTTTATCTAACCTCACAACCTCTTAACGAAATGCTATTAGGCTATCATTTATTATTTTTCCGTTAGGGCTAGTGATGTTCTGTTAGGGCTGATGATATTGTTGTTAGGGTTGGTGATGCTCCATTAGAGTTGTTGTTGTTGGTTAGCCGATCAGCCCAACCTGATCAAGCAAGCCGGCGGCACGCGGGTAACCGATCGCCCTCTCCGGAGTGGACCAGAGGTTCAGTGCACTAGTGATGTTGTGTTGTGTTCTATGTTGTGCTAGAGCGGTACAGTCTGTCATAATGTGTTCAATTGTCTGTGGTGTTTCATGGCACAGGTGGCAGGTGTCGTCTGTGGAGTTGTCTACTCTGTGTTTATATGTCTGTAAGTTGGGGTGATGTCCACATCGGAATCGTACTAAGTTACCTCGATCCGATCTGCCAGGCTGGTCTCTGTGGGTTAGGTGTGTGTGTGTGTGTTTTCTGTACTGTGTGATGTCTGTGGGGCGTGGTATGGAATGGAGTATTTGGTTATAATGTCTCTCTGGTGTTACCTTAATGGTGTGAGGTGTTGGTGGATGATTGTACATGTAGTGGCAAGCGTGTTGTGGGTTAGTTGTTGCTGCTGACATGAATTGTGTTCCCCTCATGTCTAAATGTTCCTTAACTTTCAGTGTTTTTGTTTCTGTGTGCAGGTGTTCTATTGGTGTTGTTATAGTACATCCTGAATGATACGAAGTGCGTTGTTTTGTATTGTTTGTAAGGTGTTTATGTGTGTGTTTGAGATAATGGGGGCCCATCATGGGCTAGCATAGTCACTAACTGAGCGCCACAAGTATTTTGATCCTGTGAGTGTGTGGAATGTTGATGTTTAGTGTAATCTGTGGAGTTATCTAATGTTCTTTTGCGTTGATTGTTAGCAAGGTGATGGTTGATTTTGTGGACGCTACTTTGAGTCTATTGTGTGTGAGCCTGTCTTGTATGCTGTTTATATATATTTGTAGGTTATTTGTAACGGTGTCGATGTTGTTGTTGGTGGATGGTAGAGTGATGTCATCTGCATATGATGGGTGTTGGAATGTCATGCATGTATAAGTTGAATATTATTGGTGAGAGAACAGAGCCTTGAGGGACCCCGTTCGGAAAAAGCTTGTTTTTGAATGACTTGCCATTAAATGTGACATGTGAGTATCTTCCTGAAAGATAGTTCATCAGCCACCTTTTGGTGTTTTTGTGCATGTTTGTGTTGAGTATTTTATTTATGAGAGGGAAGCGTGGGATAGCATCAAATACTTTACTAATGTTTATTGTTGCTAATAGTGTACATTGAGCTGGTCGTCTGGAGATGATGCCATCCATGATGTGCTGCGTGAGGTTAGTGAGCAATGTCGTGGTTGAGTGGATGTCGTGGTTGAGTGGTGAGGTCTGAATCCATGTTGAGTAGTCGATAGTGGTATGTGTGGATTGGTGATTTGTACGATTAGTCTTTCTGTTCCTTTGGAAGGTGTGCATAGTAAAGTAATGGGTCTAACTCTATAGGAAGCTGGTTCTGTTAGATTTTTGTTTGGTTTAAGTAGTGTAATAATTTTACCTTGTTTCCATATGTCACGAAAAATACAGTGTTGGTATGAACATGTGCTGATGTTAGTGAGAGCTATTATTCCCTGTGGGCCCAAGTGTTTAAGGTGTATGTTAGATATGTTGTCTGGTCCAGTAGCCTTCGAATTCTTAATGTTTTTGATGATCTTGGTGGTCTGGTCTGTATTGAAGGATGTAATGGTCGTGTCGAGTCTGTAGGTTTTCTTGTGTCTGGCTGTTTGTCTGTCTGCGTGTTTCTCGTTGTTGTTTCTGATTAAGTTACTTATCTTTGCGTAGTGATTAACTACAATGTTAGCTTGTTGTGTATATGGTGGGATATTATTTTCGCTGCAACAAATAGCCGCGTGTGAGGTGTGAATGCCGCTGTTAGAGTGGGTAATGCTGTTTATAGTCTTGTATAGCCTGTATGTATCTGTGGGGTGGGTTAGTGTTATGAATTCCCCAAATGTTTCTGTTTGTTTTTCTTTAAGTTTGTTGTTTATTTCTGTGTTGAGCTGTTGTATCTGCTGTTTTATGGCTTCTGTGTGTGGTGTTTTTGTGTTATGTTTGAGGTTGTTACGTTGCCTTATGAGGTGGGCTATTTCTCTAGTGTAATTTGGGTTGTATTTCCTAATGTTGCCCTTGGGTATGTATTTGTTTGCATTATTGATGATCTGATTAAATGTCTTGAGTGTTGTATTGGTGTTTATGATGGGTGTGCTGTTTAATGTGGTGAATTGTTCCTCAGTCTGTATTTTGAACTGTTCCCAATCAGCTTTCTTGTAATTTCTGTAAGTGTGCCTAAGGCTGTTGGGGCAGAGTGTAGAATGTGTTGTAATGATGATGGGCAGGTGGTCTGATGACAGTTGTTTTTCTGTTCTCCAGTGTGTATGTGTTGCTAGTGAGGGGGAACAAAACGTTATGTCTGGGGAGGAGTTTGAGTATCCTGCCTGATGTGGTATGAGTGTATGTTCTTCTGTATTGTTAAGAATGAAGAGGCTGTTTAGTTGTGTGGCTATGTTGGCGCCTTTGGTGTTGCTTTGGTTGTGCAGGTACCAACTAGTGTCTTTAGCGTTGAAGTCTCCTCCTACGATGACATTAGTGAGAGAGGCCAGATTGTGTAACTGTGGATTGTAATTGGCTGGCACCTGAGGTGAACTATCTGGTGGGATATAAATGTTGATTAGTGTGGTATTGTGTTTTGCGCGTGTTTTAATGTTAACTGCCTGTATTTCTATCGTGTTATCTGCTTGGATTGAATTTGTAATGTTTTGGGTGGCATCAATGTAGCTAATGCTTTTACGTATGTAAGTGGTGAGTCCATCCCCTTGACCCCCAGTACGATTTTGACGGATCGCCGTGAAGTCAGGGATGGTGGGTGTTTTGTGTGTGCGTTTTAGTTTTGTTTCCTGTATAAGTGATATGTGAATGTTTAGTTTGAGTAAGAATTCCCTAAGCTGCATGATTTTGTTTGTGAGGCCATCTACGTTACTGTAATATGTTAATATTATGCGTCTGTATGTGTCTCATGGTCCTATTGTGTCTATGTCTTTATGTATGGTGACATGTGTAAGTTGTAGTGGGGCCTGGATTAGTCTTAATGTCGCCGGAGAGTAAGAGTAGTCCGGGGAGCACGTAATTGCTCCCTGTAAATGAAAAAAATAGCACGCTGGTATAGGTCCGGCCCCGGGAGCCGATCGGCATTCTGACCGTGCCACGCAACAGGCCGTCGACTGCCAGTCTGGCCAACCGTAGACAGCCCGTTGCACGGGTCACCAGTTTGGCCACCAGCGCGTTGATGTTTCGGTTTGACGTCGCCTCTTCTTCGCGTTGACGTGTCCCGCGCTGGAGGATACAGCAACTGTTAGAAGCTTCCTCGTCAGCTGCTAACTGTCGACATACGTTGAGGTTTTTAGCTCCTTCCTATCATTTTCTTATTATCTTTGGTAAAAATGTGCTGTTTAATACTGTCATTTCTTTTTGTACCTTATTTTCTTTATTAATTTGTCCACCAAGTTGGGATTGGAAGTATAAAAATTATAATGAAATTATTTCCGTCCTCTCCTTCAAATGTTTTGATAAAAAGTTCTTTTAGAACTTTCTTTCAATCAAGAATAAAGAGAATGAATTCTTTACTAATTCTCTCTATCTCTACGAAAAATATCTCAGATGTAATCCTTCTATTAGAGTTAGTAATATTCTTGTTAGGGTTTGTGATTTTCCCTTTTGTTCATAAATTTAATACGAGACGCTGGTTGGGTCTGATATCAGAGCAGTGGAGATTTTCAAGTGATAGCCTTTTCTATTTTTCCAGTTTATTTACTTTTACCGTCCTTTCCGAAATTTTTCATACCACGGTCAAAATTCTTGAGCCGTTTTTTCTCTTCTCGTTGGAGTCAGGCGCTGTTTCACCAATTGACTCAAAATTTAGTCCAAAATTCTTGAGTCGTTTTTCTTTTCTTACGCGCCCGTTCTCGTTCCTTTTTCTTCAGTAGTGGAGAGAGACTTATTTAAAATTTGAAATTGCCGTCCGACAACTCATTTCTTTTTTTCCTTTGCATAGGAAATTTCTCATTTCTTTTTTAGGAGAATGCTTCGTGGCCACGTTCTGACACATTAGGTCTGGGTAATAGCTCGATGGTTGACCGTCCTCCTCCTAAAGTTTTTTTGCATCATATCACCTTATAGTTGTTACGAAAGAGATTAAATAACTCTCGAACAATATATCATCTTTCTTTTGGTCTTTATAAAATCTTATATAATAATAATAAATACATTTAGAGCTTCTGAAAACAGTGAAAAAAATCTGTGGAATGAATACAGCAGCCGACGGAAAGTTACTCCATACCAAATAAACCTCTCTCATCTAACAACTTTATTTATTATGTACAGCTATTATTTATTATGTACCAGATTACCTTTATTTTTTGCGACAAAGTTTATTCAGTACTGAAACTTTAACAAATCATTTGCAAGATACTTTTGTCATTCTTTTGCTAGGCATATCTGGCAACAATAGCCATCAGTTAGCACAAAAATTGCCCGTACCCATCTAAGACACACACACACACACACACACACATCTAAGATACCTGCCACCTAGACAATTTAAAACAGTTTTCGCATACCGTTAAAAGAGTAGAGGCTTTAAAACTTCGTATAATAGTAATACACTCAAATTTCTCTCTCTCTCTCACTCTCTATCTGCTTTGTCCGATAGATACCATTTTGTATCAGTAAATAAGAATTGCTCAACTAAACCTACTCTTCCTTGTTCGTTTTCGTATTCTCGTTCGCGTCCATTGTTTCTCTTTTCAGTCTTATTTATGTATTCACTTTTATCAATTAACGAGGGCAGTACGAAAGGATGGGTTTGACATTTAAGCTTTGGGGTGCAGCCCCACCATTCTTGTAATGGCTGACGGCGTTCGGCTCTCCAGCAGATACTTACTTAATTCACTAACACAAAAAAGCCGGTCTCAAAAATGACTTAAATTGCCTATATACCACGTAATGATATATATATATATATATATATATATATATTATATATATATGTAACCTCATAGCAGTTCCGTGCGTTAGTCTCTCTTCATACGAAGGTCAAGCTGGTGACCGTGCCTCTAGGCCTGGCTTGGTGACGGAGCGAGTTGCTCCCTTTCGCTCTCCACCGCACATAGCCAAGTACACTCGGTTCATCTGGTACCGTTCTGAGCCAGGCATCAAGTGTTACTTTGACCCCTGTCACGTTCCTAAGGTCCTTTGGAAAGTGGTTAAAAAGTCTTGACCCCGTAACAACCAAGCTATTTTCCTTCACTGTTGAAGAGTCCCTTGTCGAGCCTTTAATTTGGGAACACTACACGTATTGGCTTTCCTATTTTCTAGCTTTGTTTGGATGGTAATTGGGATTAGTCTGACGTTTGGTACCAGTTTTTCGATCATTTTTCATATGTACTGTACCATGGTGTACCTCTCTCTTCTTTCCGGGAGTACAGATTTAGTTTACGTAGTCTCCCCCAGTAGTTGAGTTCTTTGCAGTCATCAATCTTGGCTGTCAAATGTCTCCGAATTTCTTCTAGTTTATTAATTTCTTCCTTTTTATATGGGGACGTTAAGACTGATCAGTATTCAAGTTCTGGTATGATCAGTGTTTTTAGCATGGGAATCATTACTGTCTTGCTCCTTCTTTTGAACGTTCTAGTGCTTGTCCCGCGACTCTTTTTGCTTTGTTATCGCTATCTGATTTTGTGTCTCGAATTTCGCATCATCGATCATTATAACTCCCAAATCTATCGTTCTCGTACGAGCTTCTCTGAATTTCCTGTCTATCTGGTGCATAATACGCTGTCTATTTAAATTCCTCATTTCTACCATATCTCAAGAGCTAAAATTTCTCGGTGTTAAATGTCGTGTTGTCTTCTGACTATTTGTATATTCTATTCGTGTCCCTCTGCAAGGCCTCCACCTCTTTTGTATCGCTGATTTTTCTGGTACTCTTTGTATGCTCTTTTTGTATTATATATATATATATATATATATAATATATACCGCGGTGGTCTAGTGTTTAGCATCGCTGACTATGAATCCATTGGCCCGGGTTTGATCCCTCGTGGCGGTGGGCGGCGCGCAGCTAACCCAGCTGTTCATCCTTCCACACAATAAAGATTGGTTGGTAGATAAATGGGTACCCCGGGTAGCCTAGTGATTATATCGCTGGGCTGCTGATCGGAAGGTCATGGTCATGAGATCTTGTCCAGGCAAAAACTTGTAGTTTCTGACCGCCCATGATAGGTCGTAGTTCGGATTCCACATTAAGCTGTAGGTCTAAAGTAAAGCAACAAGTTTGATTTTCGTCAGATTGAACACTTCAGGCGGAACCAAAACCAAACCAAGGTGTGTGCATATATACAGGGTGTCCAAAAAAACTGTATACTCTTTATAGCATCATATATTTTATAATTAAAAAAAAAAAAACAATATATTGTTATAGCAATTGCCAGTGAAAGGTAAATTAGTAATCTAAGTGATCAAAATGTTATAGCGAGTTGTTTGCATATAAAATTTAATTAACTACGCCAAGTGCTCAAAATGTTCTCCGGCGGCATGAATGCACTTTCAATACAACAAAATCGTGTGGTCTGATGAAGCTACCTTCAAGCTGAATGGCACAGTAAATCGACACAATTACAGGTACTGGTCACTTGATAATCCACACGTTTATGTGGATAAACATGTTAATTTACCAGGATTAACAGCATGGTGTGGTTTATCATCCAGGGGTTTGGTTGGACCATTTTTCTTTAATGGGACAGTTACCGGTGCCGCATATCTCGACATGCTGCGGACAGAAATTATACCTGCAGTTCGGAAGTTGTTTGGAAACGACGACTTTTACTTTCAACAAGATGGAGCCCCCACTCATTATCATTGTGATGTCAGAAGGTACCTCGATGAAACGTTGCCTAACCGTTGGATAGGACGAAGAAGAAGCGTTGAGTATCCTCCACGTTCACCGGACTTTACTCCACTTGATTTTTACTTGTGGGGCTACCAGAAGGATGCAGTTTATGGTACAAGACCTGCAACAGTCGAACACCTTAAGGATGCAATTAGGGAAAAGTGCGGGACCATCACAGCATCCACATTAGTCCATGTTTGCGAATCAGTTAGTCGACGCATTCAAAAGTGCATTCATGCCGCCGGAGAACATTTTGAGCACTTGGCGTAGTTAAATAAATTTTATATGCAAACAACTCGCTATAACATTTTGATCACTTAGATTACTAATTTACCTTTCATTGGCAATTGCTATAACAATATATATATTTTTTTTTAAATTATAAAATATATGATGCTATAAAGAGTATATAGATTTTTTTGGGACACCCTATATATATATATATATATATATATATATATATGGGAATGAAGTCAGAATGGTCCCCTGAGTTTTTTATGATACACACAGACCGTGCATGGAACAAGGAACTCTTCTGGGATAATTAAATCCACTATAGTCCGAATAAGTAATGGTAAATGACAAATACCATAGTTTTTCTTTTTCATGATGCTAGCCCGACGTGGGCAACGGGTCACTCGCAAAGAGGTCCCATAAATATAGCTTCCCTCACCAGCTATCTGCAAAACAGACAGGATCCAGCTTTGAGACATGGATCTAGGGACATGTTATGTCAACAGCACAGAGCACATGTTATGCAAAAATATACTAGAACACACATGTCATAGCAGTTAATACGACTGCACTAAATCCATTTATGTCAAACAAACAACGTCACACCCGTTACTTTTTCTTTGTCAAAGCCAACTTCGTCGGAACTGGCAATTTTTTTCGGTGGCTGGCGACGAGTCGCAGTAGGTATTGTTTCTGGGTCTCGTCTTTCGTCAGCGCGGTATTGTAGGACTGAATAAGAGCGACTCCTCGCTCGGCACAGTCGTTGACAACCTTGAGGAGCCTGCACTTAGCCTTAAGTAACTGGTAAATGGGGTCTCTCAGCCAGAGGGAGGGAGGTTTTGACAAGAATGTCTTGGCTTCATCTTGTCCTTTCATGGAGAGTATATCGAATATCTTCAAAGACCGGCTCGTGATGTACGACGCCAATGAAGAACGATGATCGAACACAATCCCGTCCAGACGTCTCAAAAGTTTTTGGTTTGAGGGACGTAAGAAGTTGTCAACCATAGCTGCTTTGTGCTTTGGTGATCTCGTCGACGCGATCGTCGAAGAGGGCGAGAGGCGCGAGGTGCTCAGAGAAGTACCACAAATGACGATAGAAGGCCTTAACATCCGCCCCCCTGATGGCACGGTCAGGATATTCATGGAGGAGAGCAATTAGGTTTAAGTCGTTGAGGGGGGCCCTCTCTGGGAGAGGGGCCTCGTGTCAGTAGCGAGCGTAAATAAGAGAAACGAAGAGGCAAATCTTTGTGACGCCAGCTGTCTCGTGGGCCGTCAACTTAATCTGCCTCCTGAAAAGGAAGCTCTTCAGCGAGTATATTGCCTTAGCCATCCACCGCGCGTTGTGCATAGCGCCTGGCGCACGAAAGGACGGTTCTCCGTCGGAGGATCCCCCTAGGAATATATGACAGAGCTGAAGCAACTCTCCATAGTCATCCCGTTGGAGCTTGCTCTTGACTGCCTCCGAGTAAAATGACATCATCTCCTCTCGTAGGCCATCCGGCATGCCAACGAAGAGCTCGTCTCCAGCAGAACGGAAATCAACTATATTAATATCAGGCCAGGTCTTCTGGAAGCGTTTGAAGATTCCCACTTCAGGCCCACCGGTTGGTGTCAGGGTGACAGAAAATACGGCCGACAACATTACCTCGAACACGTGATGACGGCACGCGATCCAGATGAGCTCCTTGTCCAAAGCCTTCTCAATTAGGGTACACGCGCCCATATTCAGCCCAGTACTGGTTGCTGTCGTGTCGAAGACTAGTCCCTGGATCATGGGTTTGAGGTTCCATTCCTCCAGCGTTTGGACACATGCATTGCACTGCTCCTCTCCCATGCCCCGGCCGATCTTAGGGACGGCAAGAAGTTGCTCTGTTTCACCACCAATCACCAAGATGGCGACGCGATCGACAAGCTTTTTATTGCCGGCGATATCTGGAAGCAGATTACCGTCCCAGTGGAGAAGCAGTGGGCTGTCCGGCGAGAAAACAGCCTGTTGAGCAGTTGCTACCGCCTCACGAGTGGTGACCCGCGCTCGCTGAATGGTGTTCCGGGATAGCGCCACAGACTCCAGGCCATGACCGAGCGCTTGCGTGACGGCTCCTACGACGAACATGGCAGCGCGGTCAGGGAGTTTCACTCGGTCGAGCGCGGCGGCTACTTCCTTGGACACAATGGTCTGCTTCGATTTCTTATTCCTTGGCTGATCTTGACTGGGTGTTGACGGAGCTTGGAAATCATCTTCGGACTCCGTCGATGTGGAGGAGCTACAGATGTCAGCAATGGCGGAACTAGACGGAACAGCCGTATTCGCCTGTTGGGCGCTCAACATGCTTTTTTCCTTTCGAGCACTGGCCTGATCACTCCTGAGGCGCTTGCGAATCTCCTTGCTCGTCAAGGTCTTGTCGATCCAGGACATACTCGCGCTCGAGGGATCCTGCTGTTGCATCCGCAGGAACTGTTTGTCTTCTTCGTCCGTCATAATACTGAGGGCGTCTTTTCGTGAGATGTCAAATAGTTTGGTGAGATTCTCCTTGAATTTTCTTTCCTTGATTCGGCACCCGTCTTTCGGTTTCAATCGGTTTTTCTTCAACCAACAATATTCTTCATAGAGCTTCCGAAGCTTGCGCACGCCGGAGTCCACCCGCTGGGTCGGAATTCGTGCCTTGTCCCAGATTGTCAGCCTTAGTGTGCAAGATTCGGTCTAACTTTTTCTTAAACAGATCCACAAAAGAGCTGTTCACAACTTCTGAAGGTAGCCTGTTCCACGTCACAGATCTTATAGGTAAAGTAATTCCCACACACACTAGTCCTAAACCGTTTCAAATCCAACTTCCAACCATTGTTGCGAGTTGGGTTATCATTTAAACTAAACATGCTTCTAAAATGGACATTGTTGAACCCGCGTAAGAACTTGAAAACCTCGATGAATTGATTGCGCAGCCTCCGAGATTCCAGCGAAAACAAATTCAGGGCGCGTAAGCGTCGATTGTAGCCCATATGCCTAACGGAAGGGATTAACTTTGTGGCCCTCGCCTGCACTCGCTCCAACCTGTCAAGATCTTTCCTGAGGGTAGGCGACCAGAACTGCACAGCATACTCCAGGTGCGGCTGAACCAGAGAATTGTACAGAGAGAGCACAATCTCCTTGTTCCAAAATCGAAATTGCCTCCTGATATAACCCAACAGCTTCTCGGTTTTCTTCCCCACCTCTACGCACTGTTTAGTAAACTTAAGGTCGCTGCTAATTAGCACACCCAAGTCCTTTTCCAAATCAGTGGCCTCGATATTATTCACCAACATCGAGTAGTCCGACTTGGGATTGGCGTAGCCAATGTGCATCACCTCGCATTTGCCCAAGTTAAACGGCATCTGCCATTTTTCGGACCACTCTCTTACCCTACGTAGGTCCGCACGCAGTTGCTCGATCGCCTCAGGCGTCCCAACATTGGCCCCAAGCTTCGTGTCATCAGCGAATTTGGCGATCCTACTGACGATGCTACCGTCGATATCATTTATGTAAATGATAAACAACAGTGGCCCCAAAACGGAACCCTGAGGAACCCCGCTAGTGACCGAGGCCCAACCCAAACTAGCCCGTTTAATTACAACCCTCTGCCGCCTATTCTTCAGCCAGTTTTCAATTCAGCTACCTACTTTCCCACCGATACCCAGCGCGCGGACTTTCGCCATTAGCCGGCGGTGAGGTACCTTGTCAAAGGCTTTCTGAAAGTTGAGATAAAGTATCAGGTCATCCCATAAGTAATGTCGTTTTTTTGCATTGCTAAACTCGCGTTGTGTTTGCACATGTTTCTCTGTATATTTTGTGGAAAACTCGAATGTGTGTGTGTTTAGACATGTTACTTCTCACTCTAAGTGAAGTTTCATCGTGTTAACAATCTTCGTTTATTTCACCCTAACGGACAAGATTGAGGTGTCAGAGGAACACACCAGGCATATAATGCTTTATGAGTTTAGAAAAAGAAATAACGCGACTGCAGCCGCAAAAAATATTCAGGATATTTATGGGGAGGAAGCTTTAAATGTAAGGAAATGTCAAAGATGGTTCCAGAAGTTTAGGTCTGGTGGCTATAGCTTAACTGATGAAGCGCGCTCGGGCCAACCTGTTGAGTTCAATGATGACCTTCTGATAGCTACACTTGAAGAAAATCCTGCTATAACTGTTGAAGAACTTGCCCAGCGACTAAATTCGACCGGTTCCACAGTTCATCGCCACCTGCAACGACTGGGAAAAGTGTCGAAACTTGGGAAGTGGGTTCCCCATACGTTGTCACCAGACAACTGGAGAGAACGCGTGAACATTTGCTCTTCATTGCATTTTCGGCAACTTCAAGCACCGTTTCTGAATCGACTCATCACTGGGGATGAAAATTAGGTGCTTCATCACAATGTTAAGTGTCATCGGCAGTGGGTTAGTGCTGGGGAATCTGCTACACCACAGCCAAGAGGACATCTGCACCCCCAGGAAGGTTTTGCTGTTCTTTTAGTGGGATATTCAAGGAGTGGTTTATTTTGAACTGTTGTAGCACAATCAAACCATTACAGCCGAAGTCTACTGTCAGCAACTTCAAAGACGGAGCATTGCATTGCAAACAAAAATTAACTCTTTGGCCAATCGCAAGGGTGGTGTGTTTCAACAGGACAGCGCGCATCCTCATACTGCTCAAATCACCACTGCCAAAACTGAACAGCTTGGTTGGGAAAAAATTCCACATCTTCCACATTCACCAGACCTTGCACCATCAGATTTCCACCTATTCAGAAGTCTTCAAAACTACCCTGACGGGAAAGAACTTGAAAGTTTCGAGGCTATCAACATTGCCCTCTCCAAGTTTTTTGCTTCTAAACCGAAGGAATTTTATCAATATGGAATTGAAATGCTTGTAGAGAGGTGGCAGAGAGTCATAGAAAGTGAAGGAAAATTTAAAATTGATTAAAATTTATTTTGATGCAGTTTTATTTTTATTTGGAAATAAAGGTAAAAAAACGACATTACTTATGGGATGACCTGATATATCAATCGCCCTACTCTTATCATACTAACTCCACATGACGTGGAAAAACTCGAGCAAGTTGGTGAGACACGACCTATGCCGTCTAAACCCATGTTGGGAGTCCCCAAGCAGCTTGTAGGAATCCAAATGGTCAACGATCTTATCCGCTATTATTCCCTCTAATAATTTATCTACAACCGAAGTGAGACTAATGGGACGATAGTTCCCTGGACTTTCGTGATCCCCTTTCTTAAATATAGGGGTCACGTTGGCCTCCCTCCAGTCACCAGGCACCTGGCCCGTCTCCAACGATTTGTTGAAGACTGTAGCCAGGTGGGGAGCCACCTGGTGGCGCACCTCCCGCAACACTCTGTGGAGGAACTGGTCTGGCCCAGGAGCCTTAAACACACTCAGTTTGTCTATTCTATCGGCAACGACTGTCGCGGTACACCGAACACTATCCAGGCCAGCACCTTCGTGCCTGACGCCTGGCTCGGGGATGACGCGGGTGTCCTCCCTGGTGAAGACTCCCGCAAAGTACTCATTCAGCACATTAACGATGTCCGCGTCGGAGGTCCGCAGAGCGACGCTGGGGTCCTTTAACGGACCAATCATGGTTCTAATGGGCTTTCTACTATTAACATAACTGAAGAACTCCTAGGGTTCCCCTTGCAGAGGCTTGCCACCCGGAGTTCTTCGTTACGTTTCGCCAGCCTAACCTTCGCCTTCACTTTCTTGCACAGGCAGACATACGCCTCAGTGTTCTCATGGGAACGATTGGTCTTCGCCCTCTTATACGCAGCTTTCCTATTTCTGATAGCCGAAGCGATGTCACGACTGAACCACTTAGGCTGCGTTGAAGTAGGGGTGACCGGTTTTGAGGGTATGGCAGCAGACTGCAGCACCATAAATGGTCAAGAAAAGCACTCGACACTCTCTCAACATCGCCGCCGACCTCTAACCCCATCTCACCTACGCTATCCCGGAGGCTAACAAAGTCCGCCCGCCGTAGATCGAGCTTACTGCCTCTAGAGTTACTACGCTTCATTCGAGGGACGCAGACACAGAACCTAATCAGACCGTGATCACTCCCGCCCAACGATTCGTCAACGGTGAGGCCAGTGACGAGGTTGTCTTCGGTCGTGAATACTAAGTCTAGAACGCTTTCGCCTCGTGTAGGCCCATTGACCTACTGAGTGAGGAAGTTCTCATCAGCAAAGTCAACTAGCCTCCTCCCTTCGGCATCAGCAGTCCTGTCTTCCCACTTTATGCCGCGACAGTTGAAGTCTCCTAAAACTACACACACCCTGTCCCCTAGCCTGCTACGGAGTTCGGTGTACAGGGCTGTATCCTCCTCGAGGAGGAGATGCGGAGGTCTGTACACCAAGATTAACCTATAGTTCGTCCCTCCACGGTTCAGATCGACGCCAAGCAGCTCCCGTTCCGATCGGAAGTGGCAGTCAACCGGACTCGACGTGTCCCTCACGTATATTAATACCCCTCCCCCCTACCAACGGGTGCGGTCTTTGTGAAACATTCTATATCCGGGAATCTCGAACTCCCCAACGTAGTCCCTACGATCGGTATGAATCCAGGAGTCGGTGATAGCAACGATATCATGGTTAGGGTGTGTCACTTTTGGACGTTTTTTGAAAAGTTATGGTGCTTACCTCTTATATTGTGACAAATTGACCCAAAACCATGAATAAACCAAAAAAAGACAATCGGGTAATATTTAGGGTCCCCGCCCCCATTTGAAAAACAAGCCCCCTATTCACACAAAAAATGGTGATTTTTGGAGATACTTTTGGCCATAGTTTCCTTATTATCATAGTATTTCAAAAATTTTGCTGCCAAAAAGTAGAGAATAATAATGCACTTCAATCTAAATGGTTTTTATTAACCTTTGAGTTAAATTTATTAAATTTTTTATATCTCTTTGGTCATTTTGATGCATTTTCTAAGAAAAATGCTGCTGGTTTATATCTTTGGAAGATCTGAACTGCAATAAAATATTATCTTTTATATCATACTTTGGATGTGACCGCCATCCATAGAGCATCATCCCAATGCAGCTCTGCGCCGATGGGATTTGAAAATATAAATCAAAAAAGCAGATGGACTTAAATGAGCAACACTTTTTTGGTTTAGAGATTCAAAGTGGGAACAACTTTGTATATGTTCAGTAGATCAACATTAGTAAATTTTGCAAAAAAAAAAAAATGACAACTGTACTGTAGATTTAAATTTTTATTAATCTAAAAAAATATGCAAAGCCCCATCGTTTTTTTTTATTTTCTATTATGAAATACAAACACAAAACAATTTTAATCAAATAGAAAGAAAGTGCTGTTCTTGAAATTATAATGAAAAATTGTAAATGAAATGAAATTATAAATGGAAAGAAATTACAAATTCAAGAGACCTTGTTTGGAAAACTTTGGGAAAACGCCTGTTTTCCTCTGCAACTTGAAGCAATGCCTGAAATTCACCTTCATCCCTACATGAGCCATGATATTAATGATTGGATATTAATGTTGACTGTAGTAACTTAGGACGTTTTGATGGGCCTGGACTGGGAGTAAAATCATCTTCACCATTACTTGAGTCCACTAACTCGCCTTCAGATGATTCAAGCTTGTGTCTCTTCTTCTAATGCCTTTCGCTCGTTTTCAATTTTCTTCGTTCTTCACCTTCTATTCTAGCAGTCTTTTTGATCAGTTTGGCTACATAAGCTTTATCGATCGGACCCAGAGAATGTATTCTGGCACTTCGCTGATCTTCAAAAAAGCGAAGATCGTCATTCTTCTGTTGTATAGTTCTCAATGTATCATTTTGGATCTCATTACATACATTTTCAGTTGATATATCAAATAAGTTATCTAAACGAGACAGAAAAGATTTTTTTGGGTTTCATAACATTTCTTCTTAATATTTTTTACCCAACTTCTCATGCTCTTTTATCAAATCCCACAACATTTTTTTGGGGTCCTTTCTGCTTTCTAACGGATTTTGATGGTATGCCAGCCATAATCCACACCTTTTCTACCTTATTTAATACTCTCAAAATATTTTCTTCTTTTGACACATTGTCGCTTTTCATTTGATCCCTTCTCAAGAAGAAAAAGTGACTGAGAACTTCACTATTCGTTGGAAGCATGCTTCCTTCTCTTGTGCATCTGTCTTCCACTAACTTTCCCAATAAAGACTCTTATTTTCTTAGGTCTGTTCTTAATATTGGCTTACTGTTAGCCATGACTATTGACTAATTTTAATAAACTATGAAATCAAGCAAATCTATAATAGAATTCTAAAAGAAAAGCAAATTTATCATACATTTGGTTATATTTGCATACTTTTTGTAGTTAAAACCTGGAAATACTGTAAATAAATGTTATAGAAATGAAAACAGATGAAAAAATTTAATAAGGTCCACTCAAATATCAGCACCGTATACAACTAAAATAGTTTTAAAACGTTCACAATAAGAGGATACCGTTATTCTCAACATTTTGGTAGCAAAACTTTTGAAATACGATGATTAGTAAGGAAACTATGACCAAAAATATCTCCAAAAATCACCATTTTTGGTGTGAATAGGGGGCTTATTTTTCAAATGGGGGTCGGGGACCCTAAATATTACCCGATTGTCTTTTTGTTGGTTTATTAATGGTTTTTGGTCAATTTGTCACAATATAAGACGTAAGCACCATAACTTTTCAAAAAAAGTCCAAAAGTGCACACCCTAATCCTGGTATTCTGATGCTAAGAGAGCCCGTAGCTCGCAAAACTTATTCCTAATCGACCTAGCATTAAAAAGCACTGCACGGAGGGAGCCTTCCCTATTCTGACCTCTCACTAGCACGACTCGTTTCCCGAACAGCCAGGGCTGTCGGGAGTTGAAGAGCCCCTCATCAACGAGGGGGCAACTTCCGCAGGCGCCTGACCCCCTCCAACGGGGAAGGAGGGTCACCCACTTTTACATGGATGCACCCTTCAGTTGAAGGTACGTCCGCCAGCGGCCTCCCCTGTGGGGGGCCGTCATCAATCCCCGGGCTTGACCTCACCATACGGTATAGATGCCGGTTAAGCAGCGCGCCTAGCACACCTTTACCGTTGGCATTGAGGTGGACACCATCCCTCTGATAAAGGTCCCACCTACCCGAAAACGCGTCGAAGGGGTCAACAAACCTCACACCCAGTGGGTCGCACAAGTCTTGCACCCTCTCGTTGATGACAATGACCTTACTGAACACGTGGTCACTGGCATTCATCCGCGGTAAAATACCCATCAACATTCCCCTGTCTGTCTGGCAGAACCAGACGCATAATAAAGCTCTCGGCTTCAGCACCTGGTTTATAAGGTGTAAATCAGCTATTTGGCTTAAAAAGATTAATCTGGCTTAGAAGGCGTAATTGGCTTGTTTAGGTGTATATTAATAACCTTCGAGCGAATTAAATGCGCACCCACACGCACATACACCCCCCCACTACATACACGCTCATAGATCCCTATTATTACACACACACACACACACAAACACACACACACACACACATATATATATATATATATATATACACACTCATTGGCTTTTGGCTTAATCAGCCATTTCGCTTAATCAGCCATTTGATTTAAAGGCTTAATCTGGCTTAGAAGGCGTAAATGGTTTGTTCACGTGCATATCATTATTACTTTTTGAGTTGCCAAATTGCACTAATTATTTAATTAAAACAGATATTCTTGACAGTTGGGGTAGAAATCCGCCAGTCGGCTTCGAAGGCGTAACATGCCATTTGGTATACATATGTATATATATATATACACACACACACACACATTTATTTAATTAAATAATATCATTTATATATACAACCAAAAGAATTAAATAAAACACCATTGCATCATTCTGTTTATTCAGACGAATTATTGGAAATAATTTCATGAAATATATGGAAAATAAATATACAGTCAAAATGGTTCATTCTATACACAGTTTAAACGAGGAATATATATATATATATATATATATATATACAGGGTGGGCGGAAAGTAGCTCCCCTTTTTGGATTGGTAAAAGAATACGTATATTATCCATTTATTTCAGAAGAAATAATATGAAAAGGTAGGCATACATGGTAGGTTTTCTCTAAATTCAATGTGGGCTCCAACTCTTTCCACCAGCTTCTGGAGCCGCCCAGGAATGGCGTCCACTGACTTTAGCAGGAACTCCGGCGGGATGGAGGACATGACTTCCCGAATTCGGTCCTCCAGTTCTTCCAATGTCCTCGGTTTGGTGCGGTAGACTTCTTCCTTTACCCACCCCCAAAGAAAGAAGTCGCACGGTTACCGCTGAAAAACGGCAGAATCGGTTCAGTGTAACGGTGTGGTGTGGTATGACCTCAGATCAGGTTGTGGGCCCGTTCCTTCTGCGCAACACCATGAATGCTGAGCGGTACCTTGCTATGTTGCGAAACGAGGTCTGGCCGGTTGTCAGCACATGGGAGAACATCGACGATCTGATATTTATGCAAGATGGCGCCCCTCCGCACTTCGCTCTTGTTGTCCGTGAGTGGCTGGATGCCCACTTCCCTGGGCGTTGGATGGGTCGTCGTGGTCCACATCAATGGCCAGCCAGGAGCCCCGACTTGACACCGTGCGACTTCTTTCTTTGGGGGTGGGTAAAGGAAGAAGTCTACCGCACCAAACCGAGGACATTGGAAGAACTGGAGGACCGAATTCGGGAAGTCATGTCCTCCATCCCGCCGGAGTTCCTGCTAAAGTCAGTGGACGCCATTCCTGGGCGGCTCCAGAAGCTGGTGGAAAGAGTTGGAGCCCACATTGAATTTTAGAGAAAACCTACCATGTATGCCTACCTTTTCATATTATTTCTTCTGAAATAAATGGATAATATACGTATTTTTTTACCAATCCAAAATAGGGAGCTACTTTCCGCCCACCCTGTATATATATATATATATATATATATATATATATATATATATGTGTGTGTGTGTGTGTGTGTACAATCATAAAATAATAATAGTATAAGAAATACACAAGTTGAACGAAGAATATATATATAATAAAAAAATAATATATAAACATCAAAATAATAGTACAGGAGAAATCTATATGCACATTATGTTCTACTAGGCTTAACTAAAATACTAAATTCGCACGTGATCGAGTCTACAGTTACATAATTGTTGCTTTGCACTCTGCAATAAATACGATTTAACATTATTTCACCGCTCAAGTTATAGGGAGGCCTATACTCGATGTGAAGGGCCTTTAATTCGTTCAATACTATTTTTGTGCCCACTTTACATTCGGTTGGCAAGTTATCTTTAAACACAGACACAATACAATCAAAAGCACGCACAAAGAGGGCATCGTTAACCACAACATCATTATTAAATTAAAGTTTATAAACACTCCTTTCCAATCGAGGGTTTATTCTTACTGATCCGAGCTTTTCAACCGTGAACTCTTCTTCACAATGCATAGCGGCAGTTGAAATAATCTAAGTTGTAACGACAGCTGCTCATTATATAAAGAAACAATTCTTCAGGATGAACGGTGTAGGTGAGCTCTGCCCTGTACCGCTCAAGTCCTTTGTACCAAAGTTCATGATATTTCGAAGAGTCTAAATCTTTTAAATAAGCATCCAGTTCCAGACCATTCTCGCCTTGTTCAGTCCTACACTCGGTAAACCCGTCGAGCAGAGCGTATGCATATTCAAGAACCGTATCAAAATAAAGCGTATCCGTAACACGCGCGTCTAATATAGACTTCAGTTTGCGGAAACCGACGATTTCAAACATTCTGTCGAAGATGAATCGGTTTCGCATAGGAACGAGAACGTTATTATCAGACGCATTCTTCCACATCAGCAGTATATCAATGCATGGCTGATCGCTATTTATACACAACGTACAAACAACGGCATATGAGGGGGTATCACTAATCTGTTCTCTTCTTGTACCTACACCTGCAGGTATTTTATAACGATCCTCGCTCCAATTCTCAACTACCACGAAGACTCTATTCATCTCCTCAACACTTAAATAAACAACATTCCGTTTACCAGAGTTTGTTTGTTTACAAGTCGTTTCAAGTACATAGTTAATGGCACCGGTTTTACGCCTGAATACGCACAATGACTTCGTCACGGACACACCGTACACGGCATTGAGAATGCTGCTCAAAAGAAGCTCCATCGTATTCTATTGTGAGGAGTGCACGTCCAGTCGGTTCAAGCTCTGAGATGAATATGAGCCACAGGTGGGCGGATCGGCTGGACCGGAGGTGTGGAGGAGTGAGTCACACCATAAGTTGATGAATCATGTACGATGTTGTTCCAACGTGAAAGAATCATGTGAATACCTGTATCCCATTGTACCGGGCAATCGTTTAGAGAATTTTTCCGGCACATGAAGTAATATCGGTTTTAATGTTTCATCACTCCCACTCCCCAGAATGCGCACCAGACATTTTCGTTCAGGGGGATCTTCACGAACTAAACACATTTTATTCACACTTAGGCGCACTATTTGAGGGAAACATCTGCTTAGCAAGATATATTCGTCTCTAAATTTTATTAAAAACTCACGCAGGCCTTTAGCCACAACCTCACTGCAAACCTCGTCATAATATATATTAATGTAGTGGTAAAAGTATTTGAAACTATCCATTATGACAAGATTTACATTCTCAGCCGCAGGGTACGAGTACTCGGTATGAGGCAGCATGACATAAAACTACTTGTCACACCACTCACCAACAAGACTCACTAACCATAACCGTTGTTTCCTTTCTGCATGTGTTGTTTCTTCCACTTCACGGTGTATGTTAGCTTTTAGCAGTTTAGTCCTACAACATAGTCATTACATCGTTTGTACCACGAAATCCCGCATTGCTCTCGCCAGAATAACCGTAGAGTATTTGAACCTCGGCGTACAGAACCCTCAGCCCAAGAGAATGCAATAGCCCCCAAAGTTTGATGCGTGCGTATGCCGTTGTGAAGCTGGCTACAGGTATGTTTGTAACACGCGAGGTGTCTGTGGAGAATTCGGTAATGTTTACCGGGAGCGTTCGCATAATCCCACACCTCGTTATAACTTTGGGCTAGTTGAACGTTCCCCTTGCCTGTATTCTGTGCAAATTTTCCCCAAAGCCCTATTTAGACACAACTTTGCTTGCCTGGGTTCTTTACAATTTCGGAACGGTCAAGTTGTATCCCTTCTCGGTCACGGTAACGTTCAATATAAGCCGATTTTTCATCTTCGGTATCAACTCCTCGCGGATACCCTGATGCTTCTACCTTATCTCCTTTAAAAATGTATTTATATATGGCGTGAAAAGGATGGGGAGCTTCTGAAACCTCCACACCTCATATATCTTCAATATTCTGTAGCCATGGCGAAGGGCTAGAGCCAGCTCAGGGCTTGTATATACGCCTCTGATCTTACGCTGGTGGTTGTGTGATTACAAGTCCCATTGTTCTCCTCTGCGCACTTCACGCACAGGGAAAACATGAGCTTGTGGTCCATAACGACGGGTAAGATCGGCATCCATAAATCGCGAGGGGGGAGCACGTCTACGAAAGAAAGACCGAAATAGTTCTTGTTCAAATTCGCTGAGAATTCCTCGATGGTGGGCAGGGCTGGTCCTACCAGTTTTTCAGGTGCACCTACTGGGTACGGATTGTTCTTCATCACATAAGGGTATAAAGAGCAGAAGTCGCAGTAATGGAGTTTCACGCCCTCCATACGTGGAAAGTATAGCTTGAAGGGATTTGTACTCCCTCCGAACAAGCTATCACCGCATTTGAGAGGATCCAGCACCATTGAATGCTTGATCGTGTTTATCTCTTCATGGTACTGGCCATCTGTTTCCATCCGTGCATCATACTCATGCTCCCACAAGATCTTGTGAGTGAACTGGGTGCTTGTAAACTGATCGCGGGTGCGGGTCTATGCAAGACTGTCGGCAGGAGATCTACCCTGGATACCTCCTACGATTACACACTCAGGACGAAGGCATCCGTGCCACCAACAACCGTTAAAGGAGTACGGTTTTCGCTTTGACCATCAACCCAAAAAACACGCCTATTAACCTTAATGGGTACTTCCCCGTGTTGCGGGCATGCTTTATGTACACACCTGTCTGTTGCTGTATGTGTATGAGCTAGTAAATAGCCTTGTGCCCATAACTGCGGGGATTGTTTCTGTGAATGACGGCTGAGGTGCCATAAGATATGAAATTGTTCTTGAACACATTAAAGCACAATGAAGCGATCGTGGTTGCGACTTGCAACGGATCGCAATTCAAACGGTCTATGTACATCCTTCTAAAGGCCTGGAAACATACTCTAAGCACGCGCACATCATTCACGCAATATCGCTCACATTCATCAGGTATATTGTAAGGATTAGATTCATTAAAACTGTTGTAGTAGCGGTCAAAATCTTCACGTTCACCTGTACTAATACGTTCATAGTTAAAGTAATGTTTGGGCGGGGGTAGTCCTACGTAATTTAAAGTATCGCTAGTGAGGATAGTGTAATGGAAATACCCTTTTGAAACTTCGGTGGCTACGCCCATTACCTTAGGTAGCTTGGCTAATTTACAAGGTGTGAATAATAAAGTGTCTTTAAACTGTACAGTACCTCTTATTTGCATCTGTATAAGTTTGTTTCCTCTTTTCAAGGGATCACCTGTAAATATCTCAGATGACTCGTGCTCAAGAAGCTCCTTATAAAGGAACTGTGTGTAAAATTTTGCCCCGTTATGGGAAGAATATACACATTTATACAGTAAATTTTTTTAACTTGTCCGCTAACTTGAAAATATAGGACACAAAGAGTTTCACGGGACTGTCGTATGCAATCATTTTAAAAACGTTTGTCCGTTTACCACATTTGTGACATTCATCACAATCGACTTCCATGCACTCATCGCAAATAGTCTGGCTTACAAGTAGATGTGGGATAACCTCTTTGGTCTCAGCAACCGTGTATGTTTCTATATCGTAGTACAGTTATACAACGTCTATTTTTAGGCTTAGCGTCTTTCATACAGCATACATGCGTTACACCATCTGCCTTATATGATATTTCTCATGGCATGTAGGACAGTGAATTTCATTACATTTATGCTTGAATTTCCCCCAATTATCCATCATATGAAACATACCACATTCACAGATTCTCATTTTCCTGCACGTGCCAATTGACTTATGGAACTCAAAACAGTTATTATTGAAAAATGTACGTCTACACACATTACAATCTCTCTTCTCAGCTTCAACTACACGACTTTCACATTTGGTGCTTTTACACTGCTCACATACCATGTGGCAATCCTTACAATGTTTCACTATATCTTCCGCAAACTCGAGACACCCCTTACATAAATTATGATGCCTTCCATATTTTCAACTTTTAACATAACTCGTGTAAAGAGCACTTATATTACGGATGGGGAGATACGTTGCTCCTGACAGCCCTAAAATAAGTAGGGGCCTTGTATGATCTCTCACACAGCTTTTAAAAACATACACAGTCCTACGACGATCATTCATTCCAAATACAACTATACGAATATTCATTTCCTCCTCTACCATTCTCAGCTCTTCAGAACCCATATTACAGTCAAACTCAAGCTTGCAATCTGAAGCTAGTTTACGGGCACGCTGCACAACCGTAGGCAACCAAAGTTTTGGGGCCTTTATATTTAGCACATTAAACATATGAGCTAAGACTACTGTTATAAAGCCGCAACCACGCTCGGTGTCTATATGCTGCCTGTAAATAACTGGAGAATTGAAGTTAAGAGTATAAGGTGTGGCACTATGACCGGCAACACGAAATACGTAGTCAACATCTACCGTGAAGTTGTCCATATTGAAGGCTGTACTACTTTGAGAGGCCTACATTATACGGCCCAAGATATACTCTATGTCTACGGTCCCGTAGACATGACTCGTTTTTTTCCGCCGGCCGTCAAACCAAAAAGATCCCAGTACGGTTTAAAAATATATATTTTAAATTTGTTAAATTGCATATAACTGCCTCACTATTTGTTTCTCTAAAACATGAATGTTATTTTTGAAATCTTCGATTAAAACTTTATATCCGTTACAGGCCGTTAAACCGAAAAGATCCGCAATCCTTTTATGAGAAAAAGATTCACGCGAAATGATTTACTGAATATTATCGCTTATGGCCACTCTTCTTTTCAAGATGACTGCGCTTCTGAGCTTTCATACGTATATGTTGTAGATATGATGTATAGAAAAATATAATTTAGTTACACTTTAAATTTTGGTCCTTTACGCCTACCTTAAGTACTTTACCTATACCAAGAATACAATTTAACAAACATTTTACGTGTATTACTTAAATAGTCGTAAATGACCAAATTTAGAGTGTGGAGATGTAGACAATATACCGATCAAATTTTGGGTTCGCAAGTCTCTTCAATTCTCAGGTTCAGTTCAGTCAGTGAATGGCTCTCATGATTTCATTTGAGGCTATTTCCAGTAGCATTTCACTTCACATTTGAAAAATCCCTGAAAGAGACTCTCAAATGAAAATGTCTTATCTATCCATCCCCAGTGTCGTTCTTTTTCTAAGTCCTTCGAGTAACGACTAATGTTTTTCTTAAGTTCTTCATATAACGTTTAAATTGATCTGAAAGAAGGTGTACTATCTAAGTCAACAGAACCAGAAAGTATTCACATTGTACAGTTTTAAGTGTCCTTTTGTCCGGATTGTAAAATTTGTCAGTTTATTAATAAATATAAAATAATAGGGATCTTTTCGGTTTTAGGTCCGGCATTGGATTTTTTTAATATTTTTGTTATATACGTAGATTTTTACGCTGATTCCATTTCCGCAATCCGTTTCTTGGAGAAATAAACACGAAAAAAGTTATGTGCAAGTCTATTACGTTTACAGGTTTCCAGAACACAGAACGGAACACAAACCAAAGTTTGCTACTTGCCAAACTGCGCAATATCGTTCAGCATTTGGCGCACTAGATCTTTACCTGCGTGTCAGCGACGCCAGAGAAACTCGCAGAGATACGAGTCGATCATGGAACGGTGCGTACCACACCGGCGCTTGTTACTGCGTTTGAGTTGGTTCCACGTCGACTATCCGTTGCGTGTGTGCTCCAGTTGAGGGGCCCACGAAGTTTTCGCTGTGGTTCACTGTTTTGTGACTGAAGCTGTACCCTTCGAGCTGTTCGATGCGTTCATACGCTTTCCATTTGTCAGGTTAGGTTAGGGGTAGGGTAGGGTAGGGTAAGTATAGGTGGATATTTGAATAAAGGTTTTTGGGCCATAACTTTTTTCGTGTTTATTTCTCCAAGAAACGGATTGCAGAAATGGAATCAGCATAAAAATCTACGACTATACCAAAAACATGGAAAAAATCCAATGCCGGACCTAAAACCGAAAAGACCCAATAATAGAATTTATAATACAAAAACGAAAAGACATAATTAACAGAGAAATCACATGTAGGCTTAAAATAAATTTAGAAAATAGACGTGACTTCTGGCACGAAAGCAGCCAGACAACGAACGAATTAATATTCAGCCAATTAGGCATAAGAATAACAGTCACGTGCTATAACGCCTTCTTTTTCATCTAATTACGTCACTGAAAATAGTTTATTTTTTATATAGCCCTTGAATGATTTAATAATATCAAAATAGGCAAATAAGTTAATTAAACGATAAAAGACAGATAGGAATTTAGGAACTCATAGCATAGTATAGTAAAAATTCTTTGTAGTTTCAGGTTTATACAAGAGAAATTTGCAAAAACATCCCGTCTGACGCAATCATTGGTGAGAAACTATGATTTGGATGGAGACAGAAGAGCGCAGCGCAGATTCAAGAATGAGTGAAAGTGAGTCGAGAGGAATAAGTGTCATCGAGAGCGGGTCGTCCACCGCTCATCATAAGATCTTATCTTTCCCTTCCTTGTCACTTTGATTGTTTCCATCCGGCCCGTGGAAAATAGGTCCTGTTTTCAATGAGCTTAATTTAGTAAATTTATTACTCCCCCACCCCACCCCACCCCACCCCACCCCACCCCACCTTGGGCCAACGAAAAGAAAATTTTATCCGCAGGCCTAGGTTTTTATTTGGTGTCTCGCGTTAGGCTTATCCAGTTCTATATATAGGCCTATGTCATTTTCGATCAAAGTTTCACCTTGTTTATTAATTGTATAACTATAACGTAAGTGAAATTTAATTCAATTTGAACATAACATTAAAAGTATGAAAACTTAATTGTGTTTCATAATAACAATGTAAATTTATATTTGTGATTTAAAGGTAAAATCTTCTTGATGTTTTTATAACAACAGTTGAAGAAAAAATTGAAAATTAGAACGATAAACAATGTTAGCATACTCGAGTGAAGTTAAAGTTTGAGCGTAAAACAACACGAAGGAAACTAAATAAATGACTATGCTACCATCCAAATGTCGTGCATTTAGTGACATGCTACCATTATTATTGTCATGCATTACGGTTAACAACTCACCCACGAAGGATCAATGGAAGGATCACCCACCAGTGACCGACTACCAGGGGTCACCGGGGAAAGGACGTCACCCTGGGGGAGAAACCCCGAATTCAACACTTTTGAATTAGTAACGCCCTGTTAGGCTTGTATAATCAGATTATAATTATGCGGTTACTTTATAATGGGCTATAGTTATATAACCCGTTTATATTGTTATGTATGGCTATGACTCTACTAAATCTGATTCTATTATTTTGTCGGTTTTTTTACTCAATATCCAATTACGTTACTTTAATGCCGAAATAAGTTTATGCACGGTCTGAAGTCAGTAAAAGACTCGAGCTTCCTATTTTTTTGAAAGTAGGATATTTAATGTAGATTTTTAAGCTGATTTAAAAAATGTAAGTATTTTTTTGGGGAAATTATTATTTTAAAAGTTACACGGTGTCCTAGTTTACGTACAGTTACTATTTTAAAAGTAAATGGTGTACTAGTTTACCTATAGTTACTGTAGAAAAATATTTTGCATATGTATATTGATTTGTCATATGGTACTTGTAGGTTATCTCCCCCACACCAATTTTGACAGAATATTTTCGTTAAAACTAACGAAAATATCACGACGTAACCTAACAAACAATGTTAACCTTACAAACAATGTTATAATTAATAATAGATCAACTGTACGCCCTTGATAATTGGTTAGGTTAAGTCGTGATATTTCGTTAGTTTTAACGAAAATATTGTCAAAATTGGTGGGGGGGAGATAACCTACAAGTACCTGTCATATTGTTAATACTATTTTTGATAAATTTCAGCTTTTCTATAGATATTAGATAATGTTAAAACTAACGAAAATATCACGACTTACCCTAACCAATCGTCAAGGGCGTACAATTAACCTAACCGGTCATTCAGTTGACCTAACCGGGCATTCACTTAACCTACCCAGGCATTCAGTCGACCTGATTGATACCTACTTGTGCGAATTCATGTGGCGACAGAAAAATAACGGTCGAAATCTATTCACACAAATACTTAGTGACATAAGCCAATATTACTAAAGAATACAATAACTCTTGTATTAGTTTTCAGTTGTATTGTTATAGTTTTTGACCTAATACAAAATTACAATAACAAACATAACTTTTGAATCGCTCATTTCTCTAAAAAGAGACTTACAGTTTTTAAATCAGCGTAGCGTAAAGATCTACATTAAATATCTTATTTTCAAAAAAATCGGAAACAGTCCAAATTTCGGAAAAGCTCCAAAGATTCTTCTCAAATCCGAAATACTCATTTCGAGAATTTCTATTTTCGGACAGTAAATTGACACGAAATGATTTCAATTAAAGGCAATCAACTTTATAGCTCGATCTTTCTTTCCGACAGCAATGAATTAACCTTTCTTACCTCTCATTCTAAGAATTAATTTAACATGCATACATTCATGTAACTTATATTTATATGTGTATTCTAATATCGCAAAATATCGCGTAATTTCATGGGAAATGAGAAATATGTAATCCTGGAATATCAACCTTAGAATGAAGATAAGTTTAAGGTTATAATGGAGGAACCATTTCGAGAAATTAGAATGAATTCGTAGAAATTTCTAAATATGTTGATTTATTGCTTTATTGATTAATTATTTTCAAGAAAATTTGTAAACTTTATCATTATTATTATTATTTGAGAAGATTGTTATTATGTTTGATTTTGTTACATATATTGTTACATATATCTTTTTTTTTACTATATATATATATATATATATATATATATATATATATATATATATATACAGGGTGGGCCGTAAGTTTCCATACATAGGAAAAATTAAACGTTTGTTTTTATGTTTCAGATACCCTAAGAATATGCGTTTGACGTAAGATCTTGTTTACTGATGAAGCAAATTTTTACGTCAATGGAGAGGTTAATCGGCAAAACATACGTTATTGGAGTAATGCTAACCCTAACTGGCTGAGTCCGACGAAGATGCAAGGTGCCGGTAAAGTGATGGTGTGGGCCGGGATATGGGGTGACAGAATTATTGGACCAATTTTTGTCAGTGGAAATCTTAATGCCGAAATGTATCTTAACATGTTGCAAGAAGAGATTTTCCCATCCCTGCTAAACGAGGAAGGTAACTTCCCAGTTTACTTCCAGCAAGATGGAGCTCCACCTCATTATGGTCTTCACGTGCGTCGGTATTTGGATCAGCAGTTTCCGGATGCTTGGATTGGTCGGCGTGGTCCTGTGGAGTGGCCTCACAGATCCCCAGATCTCACCCCCTTGATTTCTATCTTTGGGGGCACTTGAAGGCCATGGTGTATCAGGAAAAGATACGAGACATAAATCATCTAAAGGAACGTATCACCAACGCCATTACAAGCATAACGTCAACTGTGCTAATGCGTGTTCATCAACAGTGGGGAACACGTACTGAAATGTGTTTTCAAAACAATGGCAACCATGTAGAGCATATTATATAAATAAAAATGGTTGTCCATAAAAAAATGTTTATTTTTCCTATGTATGGAAACTTACGGCCCACCCTGTGTATATATATATATATATATATATATATATATATACATACATGTCCATTTTGTGTCGAGCAAGTCTAGGTTAATACAAATGTAACTGTGATTGATACAGGTAGATTGGTGTTTCCTTGTGAAGGAAACAAACTTATGGTACATCTTGCACCTGAATAATCATATCCTGGAGTAATAATAACAAGGTACGATACAAATTGACGAAAATTGCACGAAAACGGATACAGATTTGGATACTCTTTGAACGAAGATAAAACAGAGCAGTGTTGTAAATAGCAATGCCCTCGTAAATTCTGGAATTATAACCACTAACATCAGTGATCATTTTCCTACTTACGTTATATTCAATAACATTGTTCAGGCTGCGGACAAAACAACTATTGATTACAGAATATTCTCAGAGGTTAACAAAAGAAAATTTATTGGGGCTGTAGAAAATACTCGACTTGACTGTGACGAACCTTTAAATGACCCAGATCATATGTTTCAGTTCTTCTATGATACCTTATTTCATATTTTTAATATTTGCTTTTCTTTAAGGAGAAAAACAGTTTCGCCCAAAAGTGTCGCAAATCCATGGATCACTCCAGGAATTATCACTTCAGTAAAGAACAGAGATAAATTATTCAAATTGCAATTACAGAGCAAAATTCCTAAAATACAATATACTCAATACAGAAACAAATTAACTAAAATAATCAAAATTGCAAAATATAACTATTATAACAATCAATTTTCCAAACATAAAGGAGACATGAAAAACACTTTGACAACCATAAACAATCTTCTCGGAAAACAAATTAAGAAAAATTCAATAGAGAAATTAAATGTTGATAATAAAGAAATTACTGATGATACTGCTATTGCAGACTCTTTAAATGGACACTTTACTTCAATAGCAGATAAGCTTCGCGCACAATTAATAAATAATGATCACTCACCTCTAGAATATATGCCACCCAGCCCACTAAATTCATTTTCTTTTGTTCCTGCTACCTCTACTGAGGTCCAGAATATTATTGGTAAATTAAAAAATTCAAAAAATAACATTCATAACATTCCTGTACCTATATTGAAACTTGTTAAAGATAAGATATCTGTAACTTCGGCTAAAATTAATTTTTCAATCAAAGTATTTCCAAAGGAATATTCCCATCAATGTAAAAACTGGTTGTATAACACCCCTTTTTAAAGGGGGTGATCCTACACTAGCAACAAATTACAGGCCGGTGTTCATTATCTGTGTTCAGCAAAGTTTTTGAAAAAATTGTAAAAAGTAGAATGCAGCGATATTTAGAATCCTACAATTTATTTTCTCCAAATCAATATGGCTTCCGTAATAATAAAACAACGGAAATGGCTATTTTAAATCTTATGGAAAATGTAAATATAGCTAAGGAGAACAAAGAAATAATGATATCAATATTTATGGATTTGAATAAGGCGTTTGATGTAATTAGACCATAATATTCTACTTAATAAATTATATTGTTACGACTTTAGAGGAGCAATCAGTGATTGGTTTAAAAGTTATTTGTCCAATAGATATCATTTTGTATCAGTAAATAAGGTTTGCTCAACTAAAGCGCTTGTCAAACATGGTGTGCCACAGGGCTCAGTTCTGGGTCCACTGTTATTTTTATTATATATAAATGACCTTCCACGTTCATCTGATATACTGAACTTCATAATGTTTGCAGATGATACAACTGTCTTTTTCTTGCAAAGATGTTAATACAGCTAAGAATATATTTCATTCAGAATTCATCAGTGTAATGAAATGGTTGACCACCAATAAACTCTTCATAAATACCAGTAAAACAAATTTCATGATTTTTACTAATAAAAGAAATGTATATCTTGATGAACTTAATGTTAATAAAATCGCCATAAAGGAGTGTACTATAACAAAATTTCTTGGTGTAATGCTAGATAAGAATTTGCAATGGAGTGATCATGCAAATTATATCGCGAAAACGATTTCAAGGAGCGTTGCTATAATGTTTAAACTTGGAAATGTAGTCCCTAAACAAGTTTTACTGACTCTTTATCATACTCTTGTTCTTCCTTATATAACATACTGCACCCTTATTTGGGGAAACTCCGCTAACAACACATTAAATGGTATCTTTGTCATTCAAAAACGAGCAATAAGGTTATTATCTGATGCTGATTTCCTTGATCACTCTAGTGCAGTGGTTCTTAACCTGGGGGGCGTCGGTAATTTCCAAGGGGGGCCGCGATCCCTTGGGGAAAAACAGGAATTTCTCTAATTGTATTTGTTATTCTCTTAACGAGAGCATGGGCTAATATTGAGAAGTTTATGAAAAAATGCAAAAGTATCCCTTATAGCTTTAGTTTTCTATAGTCTACTTTAGTAGACTATAGAAAACTAAAGCTATAAGTATAAGGCAATACTAAGTAGGCCCTAAGTAGTGTAGTAGAGTAAGTAGACTCTACTTACTCTACTTCATACTCTAATTCATTATTGATGTTTCATACTTAATAATCATAATTTACTAACAAACCAATAATTACGTTTCTTTATAAATAAGTTACATTGCTTTAACAGTAAATTAACATCACTATTACACGTGTTCTTTCCGCTTTCTGGAATAGTCTGGAATTGATCTGCATTTCCGCTGCAAAACATATAAAAATCGGGTTACACCCACACACACTCTCTTACTCGCTTGCTCGCTCACGGACTTGCTCGCTTCCTGTTTACCCTCTGATCTCACATCAGGCTCTTCGGATTCTAACTATGTTCGGATCCACGTATCTTTGTGAAGCTGCATTTTCCACGCTCGTTGCTGTCAAGACCAAGTACAGAAACAGGCTGAATGTTGAAGGGGACTTACGCTGTGCACTCTCTGGCATTCAACCACGCATTCAAGATCTAGTAGCTAAGAAGCAGTGTCAAGTATCTCACTAATTCCTACTCAATAAAGAGATTAAAAACACTTTTTTTCATTTTTCTTTAAAATCTGGGAGAGAATGTTATTTTGATGCAAGGGGGGCGTGGAGGGAAGGACCAATTCCTAGAGGGGGCATGGTAGTAAAAAGGTTAAGAACCATATTTTATTATTATTAATAAAGGTTATGCTATTATATATATATATATATAATATATATATATACACCAGGTCATCCCATAAGTAATGTTTTTTAGATCGGAATTTGAAGGACAAAAAAAAAAAATTTAACTGAAACTTTTTAATCTAGTATATATTTTCCATCGGAATCAATGACACTCTGCCAACGTCCTACAAGCTTTTCAGTGCCATGTTTATGAAATTCAGGCGGTTTTGAGGCAAAAAACGTACAAAGACTGGTGTGCAGGTCATCTAAAGAAGTATACTGTTTCTCGTCAAGATAGTTTTGCAGACTCCTGAAGAGATGATAATCTGAAGGCGCAAGGTCTGGAGAATATGGAGGATGTGGAAGTTTTTCCCACCCAAGCTCCTCAACTTTTGCAGAACTGATCCGAGCGGTATGAGGACGTGCTTTGTCGTGGTGGAACACGATTCCTTTCCGATTAACCAAAGAAGGTCTCTTTTCTTTTAGTGCAGTGTTCAATCGATCCAGTTGTTGACAGTAGACTTGAGCGGTGATTGTTTGGTTGTGTGGTAAGGTTTCAAAGTGTATTACACCACCTTTATCCCACCAAACACTAAGCAACACCTTCCGAGGGTGAAGATTTGGTTTTGGCTGTGGTGTCGCTGGTTCTCCGGCACAAACCCACTGTCGACGGCGCTTAACATTCTGGTACAGTATCCACTTTTCATCACCAGTCACTAAACGGTGCAAAAACGGACCTTGGAGTTCACGGGAATGAAGAGCTGTGCTAATGTTTACCCGCACCCTCAGATTGTCGACCGACAATTCATGTGGCACCCATTTTCCTAACTTAGGCACTTTCCCGAGTTGTTGCAAATGTCGATGGATGGTGGACGGGGATGAATTGAGTTTCTGGGCCAATTCTTCGACAGTTGTAGAACAGTCTTCTTCAAGTGCGGCTAACAGCAGGTCATCATCAAACTCAGTAAGGCGACCAGAGCGTGCTGCATCTGTCAAACAGCAGTCACCATTCTTAAACTTTGAAACCATCTTTGACATTTCCTCACATGCAGAATATCCTTGCCATAAACGTCCTGAATGTTTTGCGTTACTTCAGTAGCACTATTCCCTTTTTTGAACTCGTAAAGCATTATATGCCTGATATGCTCTTCTGATACCGCCATGTTTATGAGGGGTTCACATAAAGCAAAACACACGTCTTCACTGGTCAAGGTCTGTAAAGTGTGTAGCGAAACAGGATAAATCTCCTCTTCGATATAACCTCCGAAAAGTTGATGGCTTAAACCGATTAGAACTAGTTTAAACTTAATCTATCGTAAAAAACGACATTACGTATGGGATGACCTGATATATTAGGGTGGTTATCAGCATATATGGACAAAAATTATTTTTTTAACTTCGGAAGGTCGAATTTTGTTCTTTATCATGAGGAAACCTGGCATGCTATTTTTTAAAGCAATCAAATCATATTTAGGGGTGCGCACGGCAGTATAAAAATGTAGCATAATGTACTTTTTATCAATAGTAAAATACCCCATTTATTTCTTTGCAAAATTTGCAGAAATTATTATTGTAATGTTTATATGAAATATTCATATGTTTTCAGATATATAGTTGTATTTATGTTATAATATCAATATATGTAACTACTTCTTGTGACTTGGCATCTGAAAAACTGGCAAAGAGCAAGCTGCAACTCAAATCCTCAGTTAACTTCATGCTGAGGAAGTGGTGCGTATGTGGTAGTAATTCGTGCTCCATTTATTTCACGGTTAGGAGTTTCACGCCCTAAATTTTTTTTTTTTTTTTTTTTTCAATCATAGCTAGTACTAGTTAAAGTACTCGTTCTAAAACAGATATATGGCTTGTTGGTCCAATTTTACCAAAAATATTGGGCGATAAACTCCTTTCTCAGCAGCAAGTTTTGGCACATTTTTTTACCATCATTCAGAGATGAACCTCCCTTTGAAAGATAGTGCTAAGAACACTTTGATCAGTGTTATGGGTTTCTGGAATAAAGCCAGTATTCTAACTGCGCATGAACATGATCTTATTAAGCGGTTGCTCAAACTTCATTCTCAATGGAAAGCATTATAAAAAAGTAAGTCCCGTCAATCTCAAAAGCAAATTTCCAGTGAAACACTTCACATCACGACTCAATGAACTATTTGACATTGCACACGAGAATGCTCTCTCTATGATGAAAATAGAACAAGATAAGAAATTGCTCTGCGCAGTGGAAGGAAAGATCACGTAGCTGGCATTGATAAAGTGACAACAATCAAGGAAAGAAATAAGATAATTATAGATCAAAAATTTATTAGCCGCAAGAGAAAACGTGAAAAAGAAATACAACTAAGCACAATTGCAACAATAAATTCAAGTATCAGTAGTGATAATGAGTCGATCCATTCGGAAAATAGTACATCTCAAAAATTAAAAAGTTTTGCTCAGGGTGACACCCAACCACAATTGAAGAAAGCAAGACCTCAAAACAATGACTCCCGAATTAGCGCAAGCTCTAGACCGTACAAAGACCAGCAACCGAGCAGCAGCTCATATCGTTGCAGCTACGGCAAAAAGTTTAGGATATGACGTAGAGTCACTATCGATCATTAAAGATTCTATTCGCACTAAAAGGATGAAAATTAGAAAATAAACTTCAGCTAATATCATTGAACACTTTGCTCCAGAAACCCCCCAAGTAGTTCACTGGTATGGGAAAATGCTACCTGATATCACAGGAAAAAGGTCTGTCGGTCGTTTGCCTGTGGTAATGACTGATAAAGATATCGGCAGGCTTCTTGCAGTCCTTAAACTTACCTCCGAAAGTGCAAAAGCAATTGCAAAGGCTGTTGTTGAAACTGTAAAAGAATGGAATTTAACCAACAAGATCAAACTATGTCGTTTGATATAAATCGGCAAGTAATACAGGAAAGAGAGGAGGTGCCTGCATCCTGATTGAACAAATGTTGGACAAACATCTGCTGCACCTAGCATGTCGTCATCATATCCATGAGATTATAGTTGGAAATGTATTTGGCGTCCTTTTTGGTCCCTCATCAGGATCTGATATTGCTTTATTTAAGCGATTACAGCTAGAATGGAGTAACATTGATAAGAGTAAGCTTGAACCAATGATTGGTGATAAAGAAGTGACCTTAGATATATCTGAATGGAAGGAAATAATTGAATTCTGTAAAACTAACCTAGAAGAACGTCAACCAGGAGATGATTACCGAGAAACTTTAGAATTAACATTGTTGTTTTTTAGAGAAGTATCCCCACGAGGAAGAAGACTGATGCAATCAGGTGCTCTACATCGTGAACGTTGGCTAGCAAACATAATTTATTCTGTAAAGATTTATCTCCTCCGCTCACAGGTTCATCTAACATCAAGAGAAATATCATCTTTAAGAAGATTCAATTTATTCACTACAAAGATTATGTAAAAGCATGGTTCCAATGCCCCCAAGCAACTTTAGCTCCTGCAAATGACCTTGAGCTCCTTCAGCAATTAAAAACTTACCCAGACACTGTCGTCTCCAAATCTGCAGGCAAGGCATTCGGTAATCATTTGTGGTATTTAAATGAACGTCTGATTGGTCTCTCTTTCTTTGATGATCGTGTACCTTTAGAAATGAAGAGATTGATGGTCGCAGGTAAAAAATGATGGTAAAAATTGATGGTAAAAAGTGAAGGAGATAAATACCCTCTAAACAGAATTTGCCCAACGATTGCTGAAGGAAAAGATCTGTCATCATTTGTCACAGCAAACTCTCGACAACTGTTCTCAATTTAAGGGTTGGAAGATGACTAACTTCTGTAGATCCAGCTCAATGGGAATGGATTCCAGATTATCAAAACGCTTCCAAGATTCTTAAAAGCATGAAGGTTGTCACTGATATAGCAGAAAGGGGAGTTGCACTGATAAAGGACTTTAACGCCTCTGTAACGAGAAGTGAGGAACAGACAGTTTTTGCTTCAGGTCGTTGAGGAACATCGTAAAACATTCCCAGATGCAAGAAAGAAAACATCAGCTGAAGGTCTCCAAAGTTCAACCAGACGACAATGACTTGTTAGCACCAACGAAACCCCCTCCATTGAGAGGATAATATTCACCCTTATGGGTGAGGGGGACCTGGAGCTGAACTCAAAAAACACTGTGGACTCTTTCGGCACCTCTAAAACATTTCCAATTTGTATACAAATTGGTATTTTGAGTTATTTAGGGAATAAGAACAATATTATAGGTTCCGAACTTAAGTTTTTGAAGATTATGTTTATACAGCCACCCTAATATATATATATATATAATATATATATATATATATATATATATATTTACTTACTTTTGTTTACTTTTGTTGAGTTTGAACGACGGTTCAGGATCGAGCTGCGGTCGACCCCTCTGCAGCATCCCGCCTCATTTGCGGGACTTGGTGAAGGAGGGAATTGCTCTCTGATCGCCTCCTGCCTCGTAACCAGCCACGCATGGCTGGTCAGGGACTTTGCACAAGAATCTGTCCAGCTGGTTCTTGAAGTTATTCAGGTTGGTGTGCTGGAGATTCCTCACTTCTTTTGGAAGGACATTGAAAAGCTTTGGGCCCCGTATTCTGAGGGTATTTTCCATCCTCGTTTTCATGGCTCCTTGTCCCACCGCAGCTGGGACCGTACAAAATCTGCCTCTTCTCTCATTCCTGTTTGTTTCTATTTCATTTCTGAGGTTAGGGACAGAGCCCTCAAGTATGTTCCATATGTATATTATTGTGTACCGCTCTCGCCTTCTTTCAAGAGAGTAGAGTTCCAGGGATTGTAGTCGAGACCAGTAGTCTTCACCTTCCGTTTCCTCTATCTTAGACGTAAAAGTCCTTTGTATAGCTTCAATGCTCGCAATGTCTCTTTTTCTGTGTGGGCTTGTGAGTACTGAGCAATAGGGTGGATCGATTTTACATTTTTTTCGATTTCCATATTCTAATAGAGACAAAAACTTGCGCATGCATGAGAAAATAGCCTCTGCAAAATCTTAGCTTAATAGGTAATCATCTTCTGCCCCCGGCAGAGCGATGAATATCATATTTTAGTAGTCAAAAACGTATTTTTAAACCCTAGCCTAGAGTCATAAAATTTTGCGTGTGTGTTATTTCATGCCTAAGCAACGATATAAATGCTATGGGAAATATATAAATGCATTATTTAAGACAAAGAGCCGATCTGAAAATATGTATATTATACATATTTTCAGATCGGCTCTTTGTCTTAAATAATGCATTTATATATTTCCCATAGCATTTATATCGTTGCTTAGGCATGAAATAACACACACGCAAAATTTTATGACTCTAGGCTAGGGTTTAAAAATACGTTTTTGACTACTAAAATATGATTTTCATCGCTCTACCGGGGACAGAAGATGATTACCTATTAAGCTAAGATTTAGCAGAGGCTATTTTCTCATGCATGCGCAAGTTTTTGTCTCTATTAGAATATGGAAATCGAAAAAAATGTAAAATCGATCCACCCTACTGAGCAACACTCAATTATTGGTAGGACTAGACTCTTCCATAATTTGAGCATGATGTTTGCTTTTCTGCTGCGGAAGCTCCTCCAGATGATTCCCATTATTTTTCTAGCCGTTGTGATTTTGATTTTATAGTGCTCTCTGAATTCTGCATCCGACGACATTATTACTCCAAGATCCCTGACTTGTGGATTTGGTGTTATCTGTTTGGCTTGCGGAGTTTTGTACCCTTTTTTCTGTAGCTCTTTATTATTACCATATCTTAGAAGTTGGAATTTTTCTTCGTTGAACTTCATATTGTTGTCTTCTGCCCACTGGAATAATGTTACAATGTCGTTTTGTAGTTTTCTTATGTCATCTTCGTTCAATATTTCCTTACATATCTTCGTGTCATCTGCGAAGCATGATACAATACTATCCTTAATATCTGCATCAATATCTGCAATCATTATTATGAACAGCAAGGGAGCTAATACTGTCCCTTGTGGGACAGAGCTCACGACTTCCGAGACTTCCGATTTAACTCCGTTTACCACCACTCTTTGCGTTCTTTGCGTCAAGAAATTAAATATCCACCTTCCTAGGTTTCCAGTAATTCCTGTATCCTTAAGTTTGTGTGCTATGATTCCATGGTCACATTTATCGAAGGCTTTAGCAAAATCAGTATATATTACATCAATGTTTTGTCCTCGACACAATGTTCCTAATATTTTCTCCTGGTGGTCTAGTAGCTGTGACAGGCATGATCTACCCGCCCCTGAAGCCATGTTGATTTGGGTTGTATAAGTCTTTTTCTTGTAGGTAGTAGATAATTTTGGCTCTAATTATGCGTTCAAACACTTTATAAGGTGTGAGGTGAGAGCCACTGGCCGATAATTTTTGGGCATTGCTCTGTTACCACCTTTAAATAGGGGGGCAATATTAGCGTTCTTTAAGGGGAGTGGAATTCGTCCTGTGTCGAGTGATTTCCTCCATAGTAAGTATAGCGGTTTTGCAATACTCTCTTTGCATTTCTTCAGAAATGTGGCACTCCATGTGTCTGGCCCTGGCGCTGAATTGTCTCGCATCTGTGATAAGGCCGTAATTACATCTCCTTCCGTGAACTCGAAGTTCATTAATAGGTTTGTGCCGGGATTTGTTCTTGGTTGATCTGTTTCAATGTCGAAAAACTCGTCTGGGTTTTCCACTTCCATCTCGGACTTAGGGGTGCTAAACACAGATTTAAATTGTTCCCTAAGCAGTTCACTTATTTCTTTAACTGCAATGACCACGCAGTATATTAATGTATAGAAACGACGTAAGTATAGAGGAGCGTTCTGCACACGAGGAAGAGAAATAACGAACAAATCAAAAATGAGGTGAACCGCCCGGGAATCGAACCCAGGATCTTCCGATTGCCGGTCAGATGCGCTATCCATTACACCACGGGCCTCGATCAGTCATAAGTCGAAATTCTCCTACATAGGGCAGAAACCAATGCCCTGAGAGGGCACCCTCCCAAATCGTGAATATGTACATTTAACTGCAATGACCACGCAGTATATTAATGTATAGAAACGACGTAAGTATAGAGGAGCGTTCTGCACACGAGGAAGAGAAATAACGAACAAATCAAAAATGAGGTGAACCGCACGGGAATCGAACCCAGGATCTTCCGATTGCCGGTCAGATGCGCTATCCATTAAACCACGGGCCTCGATCAGTCATAAGTCGAAATTCTCCTACATAGGGCAGAAACCAATGCCCTGAGAGGGCACCCTCGCAAATCGTGAATATGTACATTTAACTGCAATGACCACGCAGTATATTAATGTATAGAAACGACGTAAGTATAGAGGAGCGTTCTGCACACGAGGAAGAGAAATAACGAACAAATTAAAAATGAGGTGAACCGCCCGGGAATCGAACCCAGGATCTTCCGATTGCCGGTCAGATGCGCTATCCATTACACCACGGGCCTCTATCAGTCATAAGTCGAAATTCTCCTACATAGGGCAGAAACCAATGCCCTGAGAGGGCACCCTCGCAAATCGTGAATATGTACATTTAACTGCAATGACCACGCAGTATATTAATGTATAGAAACGACGTAAGTATAAAGGAGCGTTCTGCACACGAGGAAGAGAAATAACGAACGAATGAAAAATGAGGTGAACCGCCCGGGAATCGAACCCAGGATCTTCCGATTGCCGGTCAGATGCGCTATCCATTACACCACGGGCCTCGATCAGTCATAAGTCGAAATTCTCCTACATAGGGCAGAAACCAATGCCCTGAGAGGGCACCCTCGCAAATCGTGAATATGTACATTTAACTGCAATGACCACGCAGTATATTAATGTATAGAAACGACGTAAGTATAGAGGAGCGTTCTGCACGCGAGGAAGAGAAATAACGAACAAATTAAAAATGAGGTGAACCGCCCGGGAATCGAACCCAGGATCTTCCGATTGCCGGTCAGATGCGCTATCCATTACACCACGGGCCTCTATCAGTCATAAGTCGAAATTCTCCTACATAGGGCAGAAACCAATGCCCTGAGAGGGCACCCTCGCAAATCGTGAATATGTACATTTAACTGCAATGACCACGCAGTATATTAATGTATAGAAACGACGTAAGTATAGAGGAGCGTGCAGAACGCTCCTCTATACTTACGTCGTTTCTATACATTAATATACTGCGTGGTCATTGCACTTAAATGTACATATTCACGATTTGCGAGGGTGCCCTCTCAGGGAATTGGTTTCTGCCCTATGTAGGAGAATTTCGACTTATAACTAATCGAGGCCCGTGGTGTAATGGATAGCGCATCTGACCGGCAATCGGAAGATCCTGGGTTCGATTCCCGGGCGGTTCACCTAATTTTTCATTTGTTCGTTATTTCTCTTCCTCGTGTGCAGAACGCTCCTCTATACGTACGTCGTTTCTATATATATATATATAACATATATATATATATATATATATGCCATTCTTTCCGTAAATATTTCATGCCGTAATAAGTTATTTCAAGCATAGTTACTGTGAGCGCGGTACTGCCAGATGCAGCAACACCAGCAGGTCCTCCCTCGGCTATGCTGATGCAAACACTTGAAAGGAGTATTTCCTCTTGTTAAAAAATTACCACTCAACTCCAAGTGAGATTGAAACGTGCAGCTCTCCAAGCTATTCTGTAATATATATGTATATGATGCAAACCCACAAAGAAAAAGAAAAATTATTCCAAGGTTTTTCGTGTATTCAGAAGTACACCTCATCAGGGAATGAAGGGAAGTAGTATAGCCGCAAAAGGTTAGAGTGCAGGAATGTTCCAAGTGATTACGTAATGTTGCAAAGGGGGTGGGGGTTGTTGCAAAGGGGGGTGGGGTTGTTGCAAGGGGGTGGGGGTGTTTCAAAAAATAAAAAAATAAAAAAAATACCCCCCAAAGGGCCCTTTGTTGCCAACCTGGGTTGCAAGGGGCATGCAACTTGGAGGCGGAGTTCTCCCCCAAGTTATTCCCCCCAAAGGGCCAGAAAGGAGATAAAGGAGGAGAGAAAGGAGGAGAGGTGTTCACCTGGCAGGAGCCAAGTGCATATTAAGACTTCAGCCGAGTAGGCGTTGTTTTATAGGCTCCTAATCAGCCAGTTGGCTGAATTGGCTGATTCAGTCAGTTGGCTGAGCCAAGGGGGGAGGGGTACACATGAAGGAGAGAGAGAGAGTAGTTGCCTTTGATTGCAAGGCATGCAACTTGGAGGCGGAGTTCTCCCCCAAGCTATTTTCGTTTACCTAACCTAAGAGGCCTCTAAGGGGTTTTCCCAAAGGGCCAGAAAGAGAAGGACCAGAGGTCCTTGCTCTGCTGGGAGCCGAGCTTGAATGATTCTCATCAGCTTCTCGGTCTTTTATAAACCTCTAATCAGCCATGTTGCCAGATATCGCCATGTATTCAGTTGCTGAGTTGCCAGATAGCGCCATGTATTCCAGATAACAAAAACCATATATTAATCATCCATTTAAATAGTGTACCACAATATATATTTATATGACGGTAGTTAATCGATGAATCCAATTAAATACTGTTTATTAAATAAATAATTTTTACACACTTAATTTTTATTATAAATATTTAAGTCACGAATAACGAAACGAAATGAAAATTTACGAAACAATTCGAAACACACGCTCCTCATTCCCCCAAATCCCCCCACCCATCTGTACTTGTATATATAATAAACTAATGAATCACTCGTGCTCACAAACCATATAAATACCACAATATATTTATATAGTTAATCAATTGGAAGATTCAACCATATAAAATACCACAATATATTTATATAGTTAATCAATTGGAAGATTCAACCATATAAAATACCACAATATATTTATATAGTTAATCAATTGGAAGATTCATTTAAAGTTGAAATTAGCCAAAACACAATCCGCTATAACGGGGTCGGACGACTAATGACATCTTTATATTTTCGAAGAACACCTGCTGGTTGAGAGACCTTCCTTCCAGTCCGCTCTTGATAAGTCTCCCTTCACTCCAAATGAAAAGAAAATTTACGGAAAAAATCAAAACACACGATTGTCATTCCCCAAACCCATCTGTGGATATATATATATATATATATAATAAACGAATAAACAACTCGTGCACACACACACACACACACACACACACGCACGCACACGAGGAAAGGCAGAAACTAGGTCAATTCGAATCGTCTCCCTAGAGACCTTTTTGAACGAGGGTTAATCCTTCTTCAAACTATTCGAGCAAAAAACACCGCTCACTCCGTTTCTTATTATCATCATTATTATTATTTCTACAATGAAAATATTTTATATTTACGCGTAACTTAGACCCACAGTTTAATGTGGAAACCGAACGCTCTTTTAAAAATATAATTAGAGGAACTTTCACGAGTGAGTGGTTATTTATTCAATATAAGAAGTTAAGCATTAAGCATTGTTTTTCCTTTCACGAGGAAAGGATTTCTGCACGTGTCTATAATTCGATTTTATATACAGGGCGTCCCAAAAAAATGTATACACACTTTAAATAATTATGAAGCAGTGTTTATTAAAATACATTTCATTTTCAAAATGTAATAGAACAGACATTATTTAATTGTTTTGTCAACGCCTGTTTTCAAACTGACGTCCGTTCTGGTCCAGGCACTGCTGATAACGCGAAGCAATGGAATCGCAAACATCACGAAACATTTCGTTTGGTATTTGTGTGCATTCTCGTTCAATGGCTGCTCTCAATTCAGCGACTGTTGCAGGTTTTATAGCGTAGACTTTGTCTTTTAAGTATCCCCATAAAAAAAAGTCTAGTGGTGTGAGGTCTGGTGAACGCGGAGGGTATTCTACGAAACCCCTTCGTCCAGTCCACATCCACATCGTGCCAAGTACCACTCGCAATACTCCACTCTTCGGTCCTGATCATCTTCATTAATAGCATGGACTAATCTTGGAATGTAACTTTTCCATTGACAGCGCTTCAAAATGCGTTGGAGAGACGATTCTGAAATTCCTACCTCACGACTCGCTCGCTTGCCGCACAGATTTTCTTGGACTTTGGTGATACGTTTCCAGTACTCTTTCTTGCTTTGTGGGGCTTGTCGATGTCCGTGGTCTTCCGGAACGCTTCTTGTGGACATTCTGAACAGTTCCATCGGCTTCAAACTTATCTCTAATTCGAGTGATGGTAAGTCGCGTTGGTGGATCTGTTTGAAACTCCCTCCTAAACTGTCTTTGCACTTCAACTGCGTTTTCACACTTCCAGTAGCATTTTAGAATGAATTTCCTTTGTTCAAAGCTTAGTCTGACTGCCATTATTAATTCTAATGGGTTTAACTTGGAAAGAAAGAAACATCAATTGAGCTATCAGCTGTTAAAGTGTGTATACATTTTTTTGGGACGCTCTGTGTATATATGGAGGGTCGTTGCTTACTCTTCCACATTTCAACATAACAGGATTATTGAACCGGATTTAAAATAACAGGTTCATTTGATCCGAAACGTATATTATTATTATTATTATCATTATTATTATTGTGCATTTTTCAAAATTAACACACAGATTTTTGTCAGAGGAAGATATGGGGAAACAAATCAAAACACACGAACGTCCCCCTCATTCCTCCAAACCCCAAACCACGCGCACGAGGAAAGGCAGAAACTAGGTCAATTTGAATCGTCTCCCAAGAGGATTTTTCAGCCCATAATTTTACCTTTCCTGCAGTCACATCGACAAAAAACTCTCTTGACTCCCTTTCTTAGCGAATTGTGAAAAATTACTAATAACTTTTAAGTAAAAATAAAAAAACGATTTTTGGAAATCATACAATGTTTTGCATTGTATAAAAAACATTGCAACTGCTTGGGAGGATGTTACAGCGAAGTGTATGAAAGGCATTTGGAAGACGTGCCTAAAACGATCTAGCTCGAATTGTAACAACGGATAAAGTTTTCACTCCACCTTAGGCCCACAGTTTAATGTGGAAACCGAATGCTCTTTTAAAAATATAATTAGAGGAACTTTCACGAGTGAGTGGTTAATTATTCAATATAAGAAGTTAATCATTAAGCATTGTTTTTCCTTTCACGAGGAAAGGATTTCTGTAAGTGTCCATAATTCGATTATATAAATAAATATATATATATATATTAGGGTAGTACAAATTACAGTAGTATTAATAATAATTAACTTCTTTTCGCCGATTTTGAAAGATTTGGAGTTATAATTTCAATAAAGAACAGAGTTAAATAAATCAGGTGATTGAGCGCGAAAGCTGAACCGTGCACCCTTTGCATTAATAATGTTAATGAAGTCGCCATAAAGTAAACATTTAATTTGGTTTTGTGCATATAGCTATTTAGTTTATAGATATAGACTAAATTTATATCGCATTAACTACTTGATAGAGCATTTATACATAAATACAAGTTTAGAAACTTTATCAACTCCTAATTTATTTCTTAATTTGGACGAGGAGCCCGACAATCTGCGTCAACTCAAAACACACGTTCCTGCACTGAAACCTTTGAAAGGTGTGGGCGTTCATAGAGGAATTTTTGCTGGAACTTCCTCTCTCTCTCTCTCTCGTCTCCCTTCACTCCAAATCTTAACTTTCACACACACACACACACACACACACACACACACACGCCTGTATATATTATGAAAATCAGGAAAAATGCCAAACGTATATTATTTTAAATGAAACTAAACGTATATTAATTTAAAACAAATGAATTTTCTCCTTTTAAGAGAATCATTTATTATAAGAAATTAATTGCTCAATATAAGAAATTAATCAATAAACGTACGCGAAACACACGTGTTTTCCCGACATCTTTTGAGGTAGAACGCACGCGAACCTACATTCGTCAAAAAATTAGCTCAGACGAAATACACACAAATCTTTCAACTTACCTTATATATATATATATATATATATATATATATATATATATATATATATATATATATATATATATAGAAAGAGCCGTATTAGCTGCGTCTATTTAATTTTGTCATTCCTTATATATATATATATATATATATATAAATGGACTTTCACCGAATTAAAACAATCACTAACCTGAAGGACAGAGAGAGAGAGAGAGAGAGAAGTTGAAACAACATTAAATTCGGTTAATAATTGTCTTTTGTTCATGCACAGTTAAAAACAGTACAATATATTGATTTACCATTCAAATTACGTTTTGACAATTTCCAGTTCCGAGAAAAGATTCTCAAAGCCATTTCTCTCTTTGTGCATATATATTATTAAAAATGTTAATTGTTCTAAGACTATTTATAAAAGAAAATGGGATTTTGGCACAACTTGCATAATTATGTATTCTACAACTTGCTTATTGTAATTTTAAATATATTATGAACGTTATACGCGTCACTATTAAATGTCATTTATATTTTTGTTACTTTCGATTTGAGTTTGGATTATGTGTTTCTGCTTTGTAATTTTAATTTTTATTATTGAACAGTTTTAATTTTGTACTTTAGATCTAGCTCTCGACGTTTATATATTTTTGTCATTTATACATTTTTAGCTTTTATTTAGCAGGCATTGAAATGCGATAGAGTCCCCCGAAACAGCGGATGCTGCCAAATATAATAACTTTTCTGCGCTACGTCATCGTCTTTATCCTAAATATAAAGTTTAATGCAGTTCTTAGTACCGCTGTCATTCAATTATTAATCTTATATGTTATAATGTTTCAGAACATTCATATGATCCCTTTCTAGATAGAATCCTATTCCAAACGTATTTGGTTTTAGAATTTATAAATCTTAAAAAGATGTAGGAAAACAAGAAATACAAAGGAGAATATGAATTCCTAACTGATGCATTTACATGCACAAATATACGTAATAATAATAATAATAATAATATCGTTAACAATAGGCATATATACTATTCAAGTACTATGGGTCATAGGTACCAGGTACTCTGAGACACTGTCATCAAATGAATTAGCCACAGCCTACTAACGGGGCCTACCTACCAAAATCCCACCAAAGGCGTCTCAGAGTCTAGCATTAGACTTTTTAAATCACAAAGTGTATGGAACTACATTTGCAAGCAAGTTAGAGGTCTTAGTGACAGAATGGGTTATCTGCTACCATCAAAGTAGCGTATTTGCCTACAGTTAAACCGCGTCAGAGTAGATAGCTGATTGAGCTCAGTTTTGGTAGGTTAACCCAGATTTTTTCTGTATGCTCTATCCAGTATTTGAATGCAGCCTCAAAATAACTGTATCTGCTCTTATTTAGCTATTTGTTAATTGTAGTTAAACAGCAGTGAACACTCCTCAAACAGTAGGCTGTGGGCCTGGCAAGATTGTTGAAGCCAGAAAGCTATCCATAATTAGTGATTGAACCATTTTTCTTATTTGAGCATACAAATCGGTTCAGGTAAATATTCTTATGACTCATTTTTAATAGAAAATATTGTTTCAGGCACTGTCTCTACAGTTTTCAAACCCCAAGTGCCATATTAGGTAAGAAAGAGCAGGAGTTTGGAACGGACTTAATAAAAATAAGTTTAACCCTTTCAGTCACAGTGGAGCTTAATGTTTCATTAGAAATAATAATAATATATCGTACTAAAAGACAATTTTTCTACAAATGTTTCTACATGTTTAATATATACTGTATTTAGTTTGTTGTCAGGAAAGGAACCCAAAATGCTTGTAATATAAGTTACTCACTACTATTGCTTCAGGTAGCTTTTATTATTATTATAGATTTTGGGCATGTGTGTTTGTGTGTGTGTGTGTGTGTGTGTGTGTGTGTGTGTGTGTTTTTCACACATTAGGATCATCGTTCTTTAAATTTTCTAGTTCATGTAAACATTGTATGAAAACTATAAGTATATTTATTACTTTTCATATGTTCTACATACTCTTTAGTTTTAGACTTAAGGTTTTATCCAAAACAAAATGTTTGTTATTGTTAAAATGATTACAAAGTTAAATGTTCTTCAAAATTCAGCATGGTTAAGCAAACTTAAATAAAATTTTTAGCCAACATCTGATTAGTTCACTATATACTTACCTTAAATTTGTATTTGTGGCATCTAAAGTAATTAATTTTAAATTCATTACATTTTTCAAGAGCCTATGAATGGCAATTTAAGGTACGTATATAGTGAACTAATCAGATGTTATGTAGACGATAAATAATTGTAGGTCTTGAATTTATGATAATTGTTATAGGACTTTTAAAGGTGCCTGTCAGCAGCACAATTTAAATACCTTACCACTTTGCTACTATGTACTTATTTTTCAGGTTTTCTCTATATATATATATATATATATATATATAACGTAAAGAACGACGCTTGTATAGGAGATATTCCGCGCAAGACAGAGAGAGAGAACGAAACAAATGAAAAAATGAGGTAACCACCTCGGAATCGAACCCGGGATCTTCCGATTGCCGGTCAGACGCGATACCATTACACCATGGACCTCACTCTTCCAAATGCCGTAATTCTTCTACATACTCGCAGAAACCAATGCCCCAAGGGGGCACCTCCCGCATTGGTTTCTGCGAGTATGTAGAAGAATTACGGCATTTGGAAGAGTGAGGTCCATGGTGTAATGGTATCGCGTCTGACCGGCAATCGGAAGATCCCGGGTTCGATTCCCAGGTGGTTACCTAATTTTTTCATTTGTTTCGTTCTCTCTCTCTCGTCTTGCGCGGAATATCTCCTATACAAGCGTCGTTCTTTACGTTATTTATACTGCGTGTTCTTTGCAGTTGAATGTATATAATGTTACGGCATGCGGGAGGTGCCCCTTTGGGGCATTGGTTTCTGCGAGTATGTAGAAGAATTACGGCATTTGGAAGAGTGAGGTCCATGGTGTAATGGTATCGCGTCTGACCGGCAATCGGAAGATCCCGGGTTCGATTCCCAGGTGGTTACCTCATTTTTTCATTTGTTTCGTTCTCTCTCTCTCGTCTTGCGCGGAATATCTCCTATACAAGCGTCGTTCTTTACGTTATTTATACTGCGTGTTCTTTGCAGTTGAATGTATATAATGTTACGGCATGCAGGAGGTGCCCCCTTGGGGCATTGGTTTCTGCGAGTATGTAGAAGAATTACGGCATTTGGAAGAGTGAGGTCCATGGTGTAATGGTATCGCGTCTGACCGGCAATCGGAAGATCCCGGGTTCGATTCCCAGGTGGTTACCTCATTTTTTCATTTGTTTCGTTCTCTCTCTCTCGTCTTGCGCGGAATATCTCCTATACAAGCGTCGTTCTTTACGTTATTTATACTGCGTGTTCTTTGCAGTTGAATGTATATAATGTTACGGCATGCGGGAGGTGCCCCCTTGGGGCATTGGTTTCTGCGAGTATGTAGAAGAATTACGGCATTTGGAAGAGTGAGGTCCATGGTGTAATGGTATCGCGTCTGACCGGCAATCGGAAGATCCCGGGTTCGATTCCCAGGTGGTTACCTCATTTTTTCATTTGTTTCGTTCTCTCTCGTCTTGCGCGGAATATCTCCTATACAAGCGTCGTTCTTTACGTTATTTATACTGCGTGTTCTTTGCAGTTGAATGTATATAATGTTACGGCATGCGGGAGGTGCCCCGGGGCATTGGTTTCTGCGAGTATGTAGAAGAATTACGGCATTTGGAAGAGTGAGGTCCATGGTGTAATGGTATCGCGTCTGACCGGCAATCGGAAGATCCCGGGTTCGATTCCCAGGTGGTTACCTCATTTTTTCATTTGTTTCGTTCTCTCTCTCTCGTCTTGCGCGGAATATCTCCTATACAAGCGTCGTTCTTTACGTTATTTATACTGTGTGTTCTTTGCAGTTGAATGTGTATATATATATATATATATATATATATATATATATTGAGGAAATTGAAAACTTTTAGCATTTCTCATAATTTTATTGCTGACAACTAGAAAAAAGAAAGAATTCAATAGTTTAATGATAAACTAAATAAAATAAACATTTAATTTGGTTTTGTGCATATAGCTATTTAGTTTATAGATATAGACTAAATTTATTTCGAAAATATATATCTTATGTTATGCAAATTTGTTGAATTGTATTTTTTTTTTTTTTAATAAAATATATTTCCTGTTTTGGCTATAATGTACTTTTTTCATAAAATATTTTTCCTGGTTGGGCTATTTTTCATTACTCTGCGATTTAATTAGCTGGCTGGGTTTTGTTCTGGCTATTTTTCAAACTGGATTCAGTTTAGTGGTGCTTGTGATAGAATTATGATGTGCCAATCGTGTGATTTTGATCTAGTTGTCATGTGTCCTAGATGATCTACAGAAGCTAAGGCTAACAAAGACCCTAAGATCCACTCTAAGGCTAGCCCGAGAGAAAGGAGAGAGTAGGGGGTTAAGAGAAGAGAGGAGAATAAGGGGTTAAGTAAGGAGCAACACCTATCATTCGTGGGTTAACATTCATTCAGAAAAAGAGGGAAAAAGTCTCACCATCATCATCCGCCGGCCACTGCCGACAAGTCAGAAAAATAGTCGGAGAATATAGGAGAGGGGTGAAAGATGAAAAGAAGTAAAATAAGAACGCTTACAAACCATGCAAACACAGTCTTAACTCACTGTCATACCATGCAAACTACAAACATGCAAGAAAAGAGTTAGAGACATGCAAAGTAAGGAGGATAAGAAAAAAAAAAAAAGTAGGTAAAGTTAAACAAAAAGTGGGTTAGTTTACGCTATGAGCTACATCTACATTCGTGTTAGTCTAATTTTTTTTTTTTTTTTTTTTTTATTGCTGGCATCACACGCTGGCATCACACGCTGGCATGTCACAAGCTGGCATTCATCGTCAACAGACTCATCCTCGAGCACCACCACCAGAGCTCCTGTTGTTAACTTTCTTTTTTAATTTTAAACAACGTTAATATTTTTAAAATGTCTGTCAAGACGGTTCTTAAACACATTAACGCTGGTAGAATGAACGACTGACGCGGGAAGATTATTCCATTTATCAATTACTTTAAACGTAAAGAAGTTTTTAGCGATATTAGTAATGAAACGTCTGCCACGCAACTTGAATCCGTTATTGCGAGTATTACTATTATCGAAAGTGAACAATTTGTCAAAATTTACGTTATCGATGTTATTAACGATTTTGAAAACTTCAATAAGCTCCCCCTTAATCTCCTAGTTTCGAGTGAATACAAGTCTAACACTTTAATCCTATCTTCATAAGGCTTATTGCGCAATGCCGGAATAAGTTTCGTGGCACGACGCTGAACCCTTTCTAACCTATCAATATCCTCACGCAAGTACGGGCACCAAAATTGAACGGCATATTCCAAATGAGGCCTGACTAGGGACTTGTAAAGGGGCAATATAATATCCTTCGATTTAAATTCGAAATTACGCGCTATGAAGCCTAACATCCTATTAGCTTTTGCGCAAGACTCCAGGCACTGGTTCCTAACCTTTAAATCTTTAGTTACGCGTACGCCTAAATCTACTTCCTCGTCAACGCTCGCTAAATCCCTATCATCCATCGTGTACACGTAATTATTGTTGCGAGAACCTATATGCAAAACTTTACATTTATCTACGTTAAATTGCATCTGCCACTTATCCGTCCACTCCATAATCCTATCTACATCGTCTTGGATGGTAAAGGATTGGATGTTTTTATCAATTACGGCATTATTCTCTCATCCTTAACTTGCCCAAAATGTGACAGTGTGCTTAACACGAAAAGATCAGAAGATATTTAGGTGAAATAACCAATATCAGCCTGGTTAGGCTAATTGAAGACCTGGTTAGGCTAATTGATGGCATGGCTAGGTTAATTAAAGACATGATTAGGTTAATGGAAGACCTGTTTGAGCCAATAAAACATGTTTAGGCCCTACATTTCTTAAGTTTAAACGTTATAACAATGTTCAGTGTATGAAAAAGTAAAATATATATATATATATATATATATATATATATATATATATATATGTGTGACATGTGAGCTCTGTGCTGGGCCCAGAGGGCTGTGAAAAGAGCTAACTAGTTGAGAGAATAGCTAATTTGCTCTTACATATTAAGTTTGAAGATAAGCCAGTACTTCGATATCTACTTTTTAGTGTTTATATTAACGATATAGAATGGGGATATAAATAGTAAAACCTCAATATTTTCAGATGATACAAAATTGGGCCAAAGCGTAAGATCTTTAACAGTTGTCATGAGAAAGTAAAAGACTATTGATGAAGTAGATGCTTGGGCAGATAGATGGGTGATGAAATTTAATGTGGAAAAGTGTAAAGTTATGCATGTTGGTCGTGGCCAAGGCTGGTAAAAACCAATTTTTTTTTTAAAACCAAAAAAGCCATTGGCTCCGAGCGCACTCTTCCCATTGTCCCCTTCTACAGCAATCAGCAACGGGTGATTTATGCAAAGATGCACCAGCTCTTCTGGAACGTCTGGATGCAATTTTACCGAGCGATATATTTATCAATTTGTGTGCTTCAAACCCGTTTGGAACATCAGATATCATGTTCACCACCTAGGAATTGGTCAAGGCACAGAGAGCTAACTAACACGACTCTATCCTCTATTTCCAATCTTGTAATGAGTTAAAGTGAAAGTTTCGCCTGCCTTTATACAATGTCGTTCTGACGTCGTTATCAAGCTCCACACAGGGAATTTCCAGGTAGTAACATGAATACGTTGCTGTTCTTTCACCTGTACACACGCACACACACACACACACACACCCACACACACCCACATACACACACACATAAAGGAGAAAGTGAAACGTTAATTGAAACATGATTTATTTAATAAAAGAAATATTCAAGCTATATATATATTTATCATACACGTGTAATAAATAAGTTAACAATAGGCACATCAAAGATTATATTCAAGATGTATATATATATTTACAAACGTGTGATAAATAAGTTAACAATTGAATTTCTGTGTTAACATAATTTCATTTGTTAACTTATTTATTACACATGTTTTTAAATATATATGTCTTGAATATAATCAGTGATGTGTCTGTTGTTAACTTATTTATTACACGTGTTTGTAAATATATACAGCTTGAATATTTCTTTTACTAAATAAATCATGTTTCAATTAACGTTTCACTTTCTCCTTTGTGTGTGTGTGTATGTGGGTGTGTGTGGGTGTGTGTGTGTGTGTGTGTTTGCGTGTGTACAGGTGAAAGAACAGCAACGTATTCATGTTACTACCTGGAAATTCCCTGTGTGGATCTTGATAACGACGTCAGAACGACATTGTATAAAGGCAGGCGAAACTTTCGCTTTAACTCATTACAAGATTGGAAATAGAGGATAGAGTCGTGTTAGTTAGCTCTCTGTGCCTTGACCAATTCCTAGGTGGTGAACATGATATCTGATGTTCCAAACGGGTTTGAAGCACACAAATTGATAAATAATATATATATACATATATTATATATATATATATATATTTTACTTTTTCATACACTGAACATTGTTATAACGTTTAAACTTAAGAAATGTAGGGCCTAAACATGTTTTATTGGCTCAAACAGGTCCTCAATTAACCTAATCATGTCTTTAATTAACCTAGCCATGCCATCAATTAGCCTAACCAGGTCTTCAATTAGCCTAACCAGGCTGATATTGGTTATTTCACCTAAATATCTTCTGATCTTTTCGTGTTAAGCACTCACTGTCACATTTTGGGCAAGTTAAGGATGAGAGAATAATGCCGTAATTGATAAAAACATCCAATCCTTTACCTTCATCTAGGACACATGACAACTAGATCAAAATCACACGATTGGCACATCATAATTCTATCACAAGCACCACTAAACTGAATCCAGTTTGAAAAATAGCCAGAACAAAACCCAGCCAGCTAATTAAATCGCAGAGTAGTGAAAAATAGCCCAACCAGGAAAAATATTTTATGAAAATAGTACATAATAGCCAAAACAGGAAATATATTTTATTAAAAAAAAAAAAATACAATTCAACAAATTTGCATAACATAAGATATATATTTTCGAAATAAATTTAGTCTATATCTATAAACTAAATAGCTATATGCACAAAACCAAATTAAATGTTTATTTGATATAGTTTATGGTTAAACTATTGAATTCTTTCTTTTTTCTAGTTGTCAGCAATTAAATTATGAGAAATGCTAAAAGTTTTCAATTTCCACAATTATGTATATATATATAGAAAACCTGAAAAATAAGTACATAGTAGCAAAGTGGTAAGGTATTTAAATTGTGCTGCTGACAGGCACCCATAAAAGTCCTACAACAATTATCATAAATTCAAGACTTACAATTATTTATCGTCTACATAACATCTGATTAGTTCACTATATACGTACCTTAAATTGTCATTCATAGGCTCTTGAAAAATGTAATGAATTTAAAATTAATTACTTTAGATGCCACAAATACAAATTTAAGGTACGTATATAGTGAACTAATCAGATGTTGGCTAAAAATTTTATTTAAGTTTGCTTACCATGCTGAATTTTGAAGAACATTTAACTTTGTAATCATTTTAACAGAATAACAAACATTTTGTTTTGGATAAAACCTTAAGTCTAAAACTAAAGAGTATGTGGAACATATCAAAAGTAATAAATATACTTATAGTTTTCATACAATGTTTACATGAACTAGAAAATTGTAAAGAACGATGATCCTAATGTGTGAAAAAAACACACACACACACATACCCAAAATCTATAATAATAATAATAGCTACCTGAAGCAATAGTAGTGAGTAACTTATATTACAAGCATTTTGGGTTCCTTTCCTGACAACAAACTATTATTATTATTTCTAATGAAACATTAAGCTCCACTGTGACTGAAAGGGTTAAACTTATTTTTATTAAGTCCGTTCCAAACTCCTGCTCTTTCTTACCTAATATGGCACTTGGGGTTTGAAAACTGTAGAGACAGTGCCTGAAACAATATTTTCTATTAAAAATGAGTCATAAGAATATTTACCTGAACCGATTTGTATTCTCAAATAAGAAAAATGGTTCAATCACTAATTATGGATAGCTTTCTGGCTTCAACAATCTTGCCAGGCCCACAGCCTACTGTTTGAGGAATGTTCACTGCTGTTTAACTACAATTAACAAATAGCTAAATAAGAGCAGATACAGTTATTTTGAGGCTGCATTCAAATACTGGATAGAGCATACAGAAAAAATCTGGGTTAACCTACCAAAACTGAGCTCAATCAGCTATCTACTCTGACGCGGTTTAACTGTAGGCAAATACGCTACTTTGATGGTAGCAGATAACCCATTCTGTCACTAAGACCTCTAACTTGCTTGCAAATGTAGTTCCATACACTTTGTGATTTAAAAAGTCTGATGCTAGACTCTGAGACGCCTTTGGTGGGATTTTGGTAGGTAGGCCCCGTTAGTAGGATGTGGCTAATTCATTTGATGACAGTGTCTCAGAGTACCTGGTACCTATGACCCATAGTACTTGAATAGTATATATGCCTATTGTTAACGATATTATTATTATTATTATTATTATTACGTATATTTGTGCATGTAAATGCATCAGTTAGGAATTCATATTCTCCTTTGTATTTCTTGTTTTCCTACATCTTTTTAAGATTTATAAATTCTAAAACCAAATACGTTTGGAGTAGGATTCTATCTGGAAAGGGATCATATGAATGTTCTGAAACATTATAACATATAAGATTAATAATTGAATGACAGAGGTACTAAGAACTGCATTAAACTTTATATTTAGGATAAAGACGATGACGTAGCGCAGAAAAGTTATTATATTTGGCAGCATCCGCTATTTCGGGGGACTCTATCGCATTTCAATGCCTGCTAAATAAAAGCTAAAAATGTATAAATGACAAAAATATATAAACGTCGAGAGCTAGATCTAAAGTACAAAATTAAAACTGTTCAATAATAAAAATTAAAATTACAAAGCAGAAACACATAATCCAAACTCAAATCGAAAGTAACAAAAATATAAATGACATTTAATAGTGACGCGTATAACGTTCATAATATATTTAAAATTACAATAAGCAAGTTGTAGAATACATAATTATGCAAGTTGTGCCAAAATCCCATTTTCTTTTATAAATAGTCTTAGAACAATTAACATTTTTAATAATATATATGCACAAAGAGAGAAATGGCTTTGAGAATCTTTTTCTCGGAACTGGAAATTGTCAAAACGTAATTTGAATGGTAAATCAATATATTGTACTGTTTTTAACTGTGCATGAACAAAAGACAATTATTAACCGAATTTAATGTTGTTTCAACTTCTCTCTCTCTCTCTCTCTGTCCTTCAGGTTAGTGATTTGTTTTAATTCGGTGAAAGTCCATTTATATATATATATATATATATATATATATATATATATATATATAAGGAATGACAAAATTAAATAGACGCAGCTAATATGGCTCTTTCTATATATATATATATATATATATATATATATAATATATATATATATATATATATAAGGTAAGTTGAAAGATTTGTGTGTATTTCGTCTGAGCTAATTTTTTGACGAATGTAGGTTCGCGTGCGTGCTACCTCAAAAGATGTCGGGAAAACACGTGTGTTTCGCGTACGTTTATTGATTAATTTCTTATATTGAGCAATTAATTTCTTATAATAAATGATTCTCTTAGAAGGAGAAAATTCATTTGTTTTAAATTAATATACGTTTAGTTTCATTTAAAATAATATACGTTTGGCATTTTTCCTGATTTTCATAATATATACAGGCGTGTGTGTGTGTGTGTGTGTGTGTGTGTGTGTGTGTGTGTGTGAAAGTTAAGATTTGGAGTGAAGGGAGACGAGAGAGAGAGAGAGAGGAAGTTCCAGCAAAAATTCCTCTGTGAACGCTCACACCTTTCAAAGGTTTCAGTGCAGGAACGTGTGTTTTGAGTTGACGCAGATTGTCGGGCTCCTCGTCCAAATTAAGAAATAAATTAGGAGTTGATAAAGTTTCTAAACTTGTATTTATGTATAAATGCTCTATCAAGTAGTTAATGCGATATAAATTTAGTCTATATCTATAAACTAAATAGCTATATGCACAAAACCAAATTAAATGTTTACTTTATGGCGACTTCATTAACATTATTAATGCAAAGGGTGCACGGTTCAGCTTTCGCGCTCAATCACCTGATTTATTTTAACTCTGTTCTTTATTGAAATTATAACTCCAAATCTTTCAAAATCGGCGAAAAGAAGTTAATTATTATTAATACTACTGTAATTTGTACTACCCTATATATATATATATATATATATATTTATATTTATATAATCGAATTATGGACACTTACAGAAATCCTTTCCTCGTGAAAGGAAAAACAATGCTTAATGATTAACTTCTTATATTGAATAATTAACCACTCACTCGTGAAAGTTCCTCTAATTATATTTTTAAAAGAGCATTCGGTTTCCACATTAAACTGTGGGCCTAAGGTGGAGTGAAAACTTTATCCGTTGTTACAATTCGAGCTAGATCGTTTTAGGCACTTCTTCCAAATGCCTTTCATACACTTCGCTGTAACATCCTCCCAAGCAGTTGCAATGTTTTTTATACAATGCAAAACATTGTATGATTTCCAAAAATCGTTTTTTTATTTTTACTTAAAAGTTATTAGTAATTTTTCACAATTCGCTAAGAAAGGGAGTCAAGAGAGTTTTTTGTCGATGTGACTGCAGGAAAGGTAAAATTATGGGCTGAAAAATCCTCTTGGGAGACGATTCAAATTGACCTAGTTTCTGCCTTTCCTCGTGCGCGTGGTTTGGGGTTTGGAGGAATGAGGGGGACGTTCGTGTGTTTTGATTTGTTTCCCCATATCTTCCTCTGACAAAAATCTGTGTGTTAATTTTGAAAAATGCACAATAATAATAATGATAATAATAATAATAATATACGTTTCGGATCAAATGAACCTGTTATTTTAAATCCGGTTCAATAATCCTGTTATGTTGAAATGTGGAAGAGTAAGCAACGACCCTCCATATATACACAGAGCGTCCCAAAAAAATGTATACACACTTTAACAGCTGATAGCTCAATTGATGTTTCTTTCTTTCCAAGTTAAACCCATTAGAATTAATAATGGCAGTCAGACTAAGCTTTGAACAAAGGAAATTCATTCTAAAATGCTACTGGAAGTGTGAAAACGCAGTTGAAGTGCAAAGACAGTTTAGGAGGGAGTTTCAAACAGATCCACCAACGCGACTTACCATCACTCGAATTAGAGATAAGTTTGAAGCCGATGGAACTGTTCAGAATGTCCACAAGAAGCGTTCCGGAAGACCGCGGACATCGACAAGCCCCACAAAGCAAGAAAGAGTACTGGAAACGTATCACCAAAGTCCAAGAAAATCTGTGCGGCAAGCGAGCGAGTCGTGAGGTAGGAATTTCAGAATCGTCTCTCCAACGCATTTTGAAGCGCTGTCAATGGAAAAGTTACATTCCAAGATTAGTCCATGCTATTAATGAAGATGATCCGGACCGAAGAGTGGAGTATTGCGAGTGGTACTTGGCACGATGTGGATGTGGATTGGACGAAGGGGTTTCGTAGAATACCCTCCGCGTTCACCAGACCTCACACCACTAGACTTTTTTTTATGGGGATACTTAAAAGACAAAGTCTACGCTATAAAACCTGCAACAGTCGCTGAATTGAGAGCAGCCATTGAACGAGAATGCACACAAATACCAAACGAAATGTTTCGTGATGTTTGCGATTCCATTGCTTCGCGTTATCAGCAGTGCCTGGACCAGAACGGACGTCAGTTTGAAAACAGGCGTTGACAAAACAATTAAATAATGTCTGTAGATTCTATTACATTTTGAAAATGAAATGTATTTTAATAAACACTGCCTTTATAATTATTTAAAGTGTGTATACATTTTTTTGGGACGCCCTGTATATAAAACGCGAATTATAGACACTTGCAGAAATCCTTTCCTCGTGAAAGGAAAAACAATGCTTAATGCTTAACTTCTTATATTGAATAAATAACCACTCACTCGTGAAAGTTCCTCTAATTATATTTTTAAAAGAGCGTTCGGTTTCCACATTAAACTGTGGGTCTATGTTACGCGTAAATATAAAATATTTTCATTGTAGAAATAATAATAATGATGATAATAAGAAACGGAGTGAGCGGTGTTTTTTGCTCGAATAGTTTGAAGAAGGATTAACCCTCGTCCAAAAAGGTCTCTAGGGAGACGATTCGAATTGACCTAGTTTCTGCCTTTCCTCTTGTGCGTGCGTGTGCGTGTGTGTGTGTGTGTGTGCACGAGTTGTTTATTCGTTTATTATATATATATATATATATATATATATATATCCACAGATGGGTTTGGGGAATGACAATCGTGTGTTTTGATTTTTTCCGTAAATTTTCTTTTCATTTGGAGTGAAGGGAGACTTATCAAGAGCGGACTGGAAGGAAGGTCTCTCAACCAGCAGGTGTTCTTCGAAAATATAAAGATGTCATTAGTCGTCCGACCCCGTTATAGCGGATTGTGTTTTGGCTAATTTCAACTTTAAATGATCTCCCAATTGATTAACTATATAAATATATTGTGTATTTTATATGGTTGAATCTTCCAATTGATTAACTATATAAATATATTGTGGTATTTTATATGGTTGAATCTTCCAATTGATTAACTATATAAATATATTGTGGTATTTTATATGGTTTATGAGCACGAGTGATTCATTAGTTTATTATATATACAAGTACAGATGGGTGGGGGGATTTGGGGGAATGAGGAGCGTGTGTTTCGAATTGTTTCGTAAATTTTCATTTCGTTTCGTTATTCGTGACTTAAATATTTATAATAAAAATTAAGTGTGTAAAAATTATTTATTTAATAAACAGTATTTAATTGGATTCATCGATTAACTACCGTCATATAAATATATATTGTGGTACACTATTTAAATGGATGATTAATATATGGTTTTTGCTATCTGGAATACATGGCGCTATCTGGCAACTCAGCAACTGAATACATGGCGATATCTGGCAACATGGCTGATTAGAGGTTTATAAAAGACCGAGAAGCTGATGAGAATCATTCAAGCTCGGCTCCCAGCAGAGCAAGGACCTCTGGTCCTTCTCTTTCTGGCCCTTTGGGAAAACCCCTTAGAGGCCTCTTAGGTTAGGTAAACGAAAATAGCTTGGGGGAGAACTCCGCCTCCAAGTTGCATGCCTTGCAATCAAAGGCAACTACTCTCTCTCCTTCAGGTGTACCCCTCCCCCCTTGGCTCAGCCAACTGTCTGAATCAGCCAATTCAGCCAACTGGCTGATTAGGAGCCTATAAAACAACGCCTACTCGGCTGAAGTCTTAATATGCACTTGGCTCCTGCCAGGTGAACACCTCTCCTCCTTTCTCTCCTCCTTTATCTCCTTTCTGGCCCTTTGGGGGGAATAGCTTGGGGGAGAACTCCGCCTCCAAGTTGCATGCCCCTTGCAACCCCGGTTGGCAACAAAGGGCCCTTTGGGGGGTATTTTTTTTATTTTTTGCAACACCCCCCCCCTTGCAACAACCCCACCCCCCTTTGCAACAACCCCCACCCCCTTTGCAACATTACGTAATCACTTGGAACATTCCTGCACTCTAACCTTTTGCGGCTATACTACTTCCCTTCATTCCCTGATGAGGTGTACTTCTGAATACACGAAAAACCTTGGAATAATTTTTCTTTTTCTTTGTGGGTTTGCATCATATACATATATATTACAGAATAGCTTGGAGAGCTGCACGTTTCAATCTCACTTGGAGTTGAGTGGTAATTTTTTAACAAGAGGAAATACTCCTTTCAAGTGTTTGCATCAGCATAGCCGAGGGAGGACCTGCTGGTGTTGCTGCATCTGGCAGTACCGCGCTCACAGTAACTATGCTTGAAATAACTTATTACGGCATGAAATATTTACGGAAAGAATGGCATATATATATATCCATATATATGTAATGGATAGCGCATCTGACCGGCAATCGGAAGATCCTGGGTTCGATTCCCGGGCGGTTCACCTCATTTTTCATTCGTTCGTTATTTCTCTTCCTCGTGTGCAGAACGCTCCTTTATACTTACGTCGTTTCTATACATTAATATACTGCGTGGTCATTGCAGTTAAATGTACATATTCACGATTTGCGAGGGTGCCCTCTCAGGGCATTGGTTTCTGCCCTATGTAGGGGAATTTCGACTTATGACTGATCGAGGCCCGTGGTGTAATGGATAGCGCATCTGACCGGCAATCGGAAGATCCTGGGTTCGATTCCCTGGAGGTTCACCTCATTTTTCATTTGTTCGTTATTTCTCTTCCTCTTGTGCAGAACGCTCCTCTATACTTACGTCGTTTCTATACATTAATATACTGCGTGGTCATTGCAGTTAAATGTACATATTCACGATTTGCGAGGGTGCCCTCTCAGGCATTGGTTTCTGCCCTATGTAGGAGAATTTCGACTTATGACTGATCGAGGCCCGTGGTGTAATGGATAGCGCATCTGACCGGCAATCGGAAGATCCTGGGTTCGATTCCCGTGCGGTTCACCTCATTTTTGATTTGTTCGTTATTTCTCTTCCTCGTGTGCAGAACGCTCCTCTATACTTACGTCGTTTCTATACATTAATATACTGCGTGGTCATTGCAGTTAAAGAAATAAGTGAACTGCTTAGGGAACAATTTAAATCTGTGTTTAGCACTCCTAAGTCCGAGATGGAAGTAGAAAACCCAGACGAGTTTTTCGACATTGAAACAGATCAACCAAGAACAAATCCCGGCACAAACCTATTAATGAACTTCGAGTTCACGGAAGGAGATGTAATTACGGCCTTATCACAGATGCGAGACAATTCAGCGCCAGGGCCAGACACATGGAGTGCCACATTTCTGAAGAAATGCAAAGAGAGTATTGCAAAACCGCTATACTTACTATGGAGGAAATCACTCGACACAGGACGAATTCCACTCCCCTTAAAGAACGCTAATATTGCCCCCCTATTTAAAGGTGGTAACAGAGCAATGCCCAAAAATTATCGGCCAGTGGCTCTCACCTCACACCTTATAAAGTGTTTTGAACGCATAATTAGAGCCAAAATTATCTACTACCTACAAGAAAAAGACTTATACAACCCAAATCAACATGGCTTCAGGGGCGGGTAGATCATGCCTGTCACAGCTACTAGACCACCAGGAGAAAATATTAGGAACATTGTGTCGAGGACAAAACATTGATGTAATATATACTGATTTTGCTAAAGCCTTCGATAAATGTGACCATGGAATCATAGCACACAAACTTAAGGATACAGGAATTACTGGAAACCTAGGAAGGTGGATATTTAATTTCTTGACGCAAAGAACGCAAAGAGTGGTGGTAAACGGAGTTAAATCGGAAGTCTCGGAAGTCGTGAGCTCTGTCCCACAAGGGACAGTATTAGCTCCCTTGCTGTTCATAATAATGATTGCAGATATTGATGCAGATATTAAGGATAGTATTGTATCATGCTTCGCAGATGACACGAAGATATGTAAGGAAATATTGAACGAAGATGACATAAGAAAACTACAAAACGACATTGTAACATTATTCCAGTGGGCAGAAGACAACAATATGAAGTTCAACGAAGAAAAATTCCAACTTCTAAGATATGGTAATAATAAAGAGCTACAGAAAAAAGGGTACAAAACTCCGCAAGCCAAACAGATAACACCAAATCCACAAGTCAGGGATCTTGGAGTAATAATGTCGTCGGATGCAGAATTCAGAGAGCACTATAAAATCAAAATCACAACGGCTAGAAAAATAATGGGAATCATCTGGAGGAGCTTCCGCAGCAGAAAAGCAAACATCATGCTCAAATTATGGAAGAGTCTAGTCCTACCAATAATTGAGTATTGCTCAGTAGGGTGGATCGATTTTACATTTTTTTCGATTTCCATATTCTAATAGAGACAGAAACTTGCGCATGCATGAGAAAATAGCCTCTGCAAAATCTTAGCTTAATAGGTAATCATCTTCTGTCCCCGGTAGAGCGATGAAAATCATATTTTAGTAGTCAAAAACGTATTTTTAAACCCTAGCCTAGAGTCATAAAATTTTGCGTGTGTGTTATTTCATGCCTAAGCAACGATATAAATGCTATGGGAAATATATAAATGCATTATTTAAGACAAAGAGCCGATCTGAAAATATGTATAATATACATATTTTCAGATCGGCTCTTTGTCTTAAATAATGCATTTATATATTTCCCATAGCATTTATATCGTTGCTTAGGCATGAAATAACACACACGCAAAATTTTATGACTCTAGGCTAGGGTTTAAAAATACGTTTTTGACTACTAAAATATGATATTCATCGCTCTGCCGGGGGCAGAAGATGATTACCTATTAAGCTAAGATTTTGCAGAGGCTATTTTCTCATGCATGCGCAAGTTTTTGTCTCTATTAGAATATGGAAATCGAAAAAAATGTAAAATCGATCCACCCTATTGCTCAGTACTCACAAGCCCACACAGAAAAAGAGACATTGCGAGCATTGAAGCTATACAAAGGACTTTTACGTCTAAGATAGAGGAAACGGAAGGTGAAGACTACTGGTCTCGACTACAATCCCTGGAACTCTACTCTCTTGAAAGAAGGCGAGAGCGGTACACAATAATATACATATGGAACATACTTGAGGGCTCTGTCCCTAACCTCAGAAATGAAATAGAAACAAACAGGAATGAGAGAAGAGGCAGATTTTGTACGGTCCCAGCTGCGGTGGGACAAGGAGCCATGAAAACGAGGATGGAAAATACCCTCAGAATACGGGGCCCAAAGCTTTTCAATGTCCTTCCAAAAGAAGTGAGGAATCTCCAGCACACCAACCTGAATAACTTCAAGAACCAGCTGGACAGATTCTTGTGCAAAGTCCCTGACCAGCCATGCGTGGCTGGTTACGAGGACAGGAGGCGATCAGAGAGCAATTCCCTCCTTCACCAAGTCCCGCAAATGAGGCGGGATGCTGCAGAGGGGTCGACCGCAGGTCGATCCTGAACCGTCGTTCAAACTCAACAAAAGTAAACAAAAGTAAGTAAATATATATATTATATATATATATATATATATATATATATATATATTAGGGTGGCTGTATAAACATAATCTTCAAAAACTTAAGTTCGGAACCTATAATATTGTTCTTATTCCCTAAATAACTCAAAATACCAATTTGTATACAAATTGGAAATGTTTTAGAGGTGCCGAAAGAGTCCACAGTGTTTTTTGAGTTCAGCTCCAGGTCCCCCTCACCCATAAGGGTGAATATTATCCTCTCAATGGAGGGGGTTTCGTTGGTGCTAACAAGTCATTGTCGTCTGGTTGAACTTTGGAGACCTTCAGCTGATGTTTTCTTTCTTGCATCTGGGAATGTTTTACGATGTTCCTCAACGACCTGAAGCAAAAACTGTCTGTTCCTCACTTCTCGTTACAGAGGCGTTAAAGTCCTTTATCAGTGCAACTCCCCTTTCTGCTATATCAGTGACAACCTTCATGCTTTTAAGAATCTTGGAAGCGTTTTGATAATCTGGAATCCATTCCCATTGAGCTGGATCTACAGAAGTTAGTCATCTTCCAACCCTTAAATTGAGAACAGTTGTCGAGAGTTTGCTGTGACAAATGATGACAGATCTTTTCCTTCAGCAATCGTTGGGCAAATTCTGTTTAGAGGGTATTTATCTCCTTCACTTTTTACCATCAATTTTTACCATCATTTTTTACCTGCGACCATCAATCTCTTCATTTCTAAAGGTACACGATCATCAAAGAAAGAGAGACCAATCAGACGTTCATTTAAATACCACAAATGATTACCGAATGCCTTGCCTGCAGATTTGGAGACGACAGTGTCTGGGTAAGTTTTTAATTGCTGAAGGAGCTCAAGGTCATTTGCAGGAGCTAAAGTTGCTTGGGGGCATTGGAACCATGCTTTTACATAAATCTTTGTAGTGAATAAATTGAATCTTCTTAAAGATGATATTTCTCTTGATGTTAGATGAACCTGTGAGCGGAGGAGATAAATCTTTACAGAATAAATTATGTTTGCTAGCCAACGTTCACGATGTAGAGCACCTGGTTGCATCAGTCTTCTTCCTCGTGGGGATACTTCTCTAAAAAACAACAATGTTAATTCTAAAGTTTCTCGGTAATCATCTCCTGGTTGACGTTCTTCTAGGTTAGTTTTACAGAATTCAATTATTTCCTTCCATTCAGATATATCTAAGGTCACTTCTTTATCACCAATCATTGGTTCAAGCTTACTCTTATCAATGTTACTCCATTCTAGCTGTAATCGCTTAAATAAAGCAATATCAGATCCTGATGAGGGACCAAAAAGGACGCCAAATACATTTCCAACTATAATCTCATGGATATGATGACGACATGCTAGGTGCAGCAGATGTTTGTCCAACATTTGTTCAATCAGGATGCAGGCACCTCCTCTCTTTCCTGTATTACTTGCCGATTTATATCAAACGACATAGTTTGATCTTGTTGGTTAAATTCCATTCTTTTACAGTTTCAACAACAGCCTTTGCAATTGCTTTTGCACTTTCGGAGGTAAGTTTAAGGACTGCAAGAAGCCTGCCGATATCTTTATCAGTCATTACCACAGGCAAACGACCGACAGACCTTTTTCCTGTGATATCAGGTAGCATTTTCCCATACCAGTGAACTACTTGGGGGGTTTCTGGAGCAAAGTGTTCAATGATATTAGCTGAAGTTTATTTTCTAATTTTCATCCTTTTAGTGCGAATAGAATCTTTAATGATCGATAGTGACTCTACGTCATATCCTAAACTTTTTGCCGTAGCTGCAACGATATGAGCTGCTGCTCGGTTGCTGGTCTTTGTACGGTCTAGAGCTTGCGCTAATTCGGGAGTCATTGTTTTGAGGTCTTGCTTTCTTCAATTGTGGTTGGGTGTCACCCTGAGCAAAACTTTTTAATTTTTGAGATGTACTATTTTCCGAATGGATCGACTCATTATCACTACTGATACTTGAATTTATTGTTGCAATTGTGCTTAGTTGTATTTCTTTTTCACGTTTTCTCTTGCGGCTAATAAATTTTTGATCTATAATTATCTTATTTCTTTCCTTGATTGTTGTCACTTTATCAATGCCAGCTACGTGATCTTTCCTTCCACTGCGCAGAGCAATTTCTTATCTTGTTCTATTTTCATCATAGAGAGAGCATTCTCGTGTGCAATGTCAAATAGTTCATTGAGTCGTGATGTGAAGTGTTTCACTGGAAATTTGCTTTTGAGATTGACGGGACTTACTTTTTTATAATGCTTTCCATTGAGAATGAAGTTTGAGCAACCGCTTAATAAGATCATGTTCATGCGCAGTTAGAATACTGGCTTTATTCCAGAAACCCATAACACTGATCAAAGTGTTCTTAGCACTATCTTTCAAAGGGAGGTTCATCTCTGAATGATGGTAAAAAAATGTGCCAAAACTTGCTGCTGAGAAAGGAGTTTATCGCCCAATATTTTTGGTAAAATTGGACCAACAAGCCATATATCTGTTTTAGAACGAGTACTTTAACTAGTACTAGCTATGATTGCAAAAAAAAAAAAAAAAAAAAATTTAGGGCGTGAAACTCCTAACCGTGAAATAAATGGAGCACGAATTACTACCACATACGCACCACTTCCTCAGCATGAAGTTAACTGAGGATTTGAGTTGCAGCTTGCTCTTTGCCAGTTTTTCAGATGCCAAGTCACAAGAAGTAGTTACATATATTGATATTATAACATAAATACAACTATATATCTGAAAACATATGAATATTTCATATAAACATTACAATAATAATTTCTGCAAATTTTGCAAAGAAATAAATGGGGTATTTTACTATTGATAAAAAGTACATTATGCTACATTTTTATACTGCCGTGCGCCACCCCTAAATATGATTTGATTGCTTTAAAAAATAGCATGCCAGGTTTCCTCATGATAAAGAACAAAATTCGACCTTCCGAAGTTAAAAAAATAATTTTTGTCCATATATGCTGATAACCACCCTAATATATCAGGTCATCCCATACGTAATGTCGTTTTTTACGATAGATTAAGTTTAAACTAGTTCTAATCGGTTTAAGCCATCAACTTTTCGGAGGTTATATCGAAGAGGAGATTTATCCTGTTTCGCTACACACTTTACAGACCTTGACCAGTGAAGACGTGTGTTTTGCTTTATGTGAACCCCTCATAAACATGGCGGTATCAGAAGAGCATATCAGGCATATAATGCTTTACGAGTTCAAAAAAGGGAATAGTGCTACTGAAGTAACGCAAAACATTCAGGACGTTTATGGCAAGGATATTCTGCATGTGAGGAAATGTCAAAGATGGTTTCAAAGTTTAAGAATGGTGACTGCTGTTTGACAGATGCAGCACGCTCTGGTCGCCTTACTGAGTTTGATGATGACCTGCTGTTAGCCGCACTTGAAGAAGACTGTTCTACAACTGTCGAAGAATTGGCCCAGAAACTCAATTCATCCCCGTCCACCATCCATCGACATTTGCAACAACTCGGGAAAGTGCCTAAGTTAGGAAAATGGGTGCCACATGAATTGTCGGTCGACAATCTGAGGGTGCGGGTAAACATTAGCACAGCTCTTCATTCCCGTGAACTCCAAGGTCCGTTTTTGCACCGTTTAGTGACTGGTGATGAAAAGTGGATACTGTACCAGAATGTTAAGCGCCGTCGACAGTGGGTTTGTGCCGGAGAACCAGCGACACCACAGCCAAAACCAAATCTTCACCCTCGGAAGGTGTTGCTTAGTGTTTGGTGGGATAAAGGTGGTGTAATACACTTTGAAACCTTACCACACAACCAAACAATCACCGCTCAAGTCTACTGTCAACAACTGGATCGATTGAACACTGCACTAAAAGAAAAGAGACCTTCTTTGGTTAATCGGAAAGGAATCGTGTTCCACCACGACAAAGCACGTCCTCATACCGCTCGGATCAGTTCTGCAAAAGTTGAGGAGCTTGGGTGGGAAAAACTTCCACATCCTCCATATTCTCCAGACCTTGCGCCTTCAGATTATCATCTCTTCAGGAGTCTGCAAAACTATCTTGACGAGAAACAGTATACTTCTTTAGATGACCTGCACACCAGTCTTTGTACGTTTTTTGCCTCAAAACCGCCTGAATTTCATAAACATGGCACTGAAAAGCTTGTAGGACGTTGGCAGAGTGTCATTGATTCCGATGGAAAATATATACTAGATTAAAAAGTTTCAGTTAAATTTTTTTTTTTTGTCCTTCAAATTCCGATCTAAAAAACATTACTTATGGGATGACCTGGTGTATATATATATATATATATATATATATATATAATAGCATAACCTTTATTAATAATAATAAAATATGGTTCTTAACCTTTTTACTACCATGCCCCCTCTAGGAATTGGTCCTTCCCTCCACGCCCCCCTTGCATCAAAATAACATTCTCTCCCAGATTTTAAAGAAAAATGAAAAAAAGTGTTTTTAATCTCTTTATTGAGTAGGAATTAGTGAGATACTTGACACTGCTTCTTAGCTACTAGATCTTGAATGCGTGGTTGAATGCCAGAGAGTGCACAGCGTAAGTCCCCTTCAACATTCAGCCTGTTTCTGTACTTGGTCTTGACAGCAACGAGCGTGGAAAATGCAGCTTCACAAAGATACGTGGATCCGAACATAGTTAGAATCCGAAGAGCCTGATGTGAGATCAGAGGGTAAACAGGAAGCGAGCAAGTCCGTGAGCGAGCAAGCGAGTAAGAGAGTGTGTGTGGGTGTAACCCGATTTTTATATGTTTTGCAGCGGAAATGCAGATCAATTCCAGACTATTCCAGAAAGCGGAAAGAACACGTGTAATAGTGATGTTAATTTACTGTTAAAGCAATGTAACTTATTTATAAAGAAACGTAATTATTGGTTTGTTAGTAAATTATGATTATTAAGTATGAAACATCAATAATGAATTAGAGTATGAAGTAGAGTAAGTAGAGTCTACTTACTCTACTACTCTACTTAGGGCCTACTTAGTATTGCCTTATACTTATAGCCTTAGTTTTCTATAGTCTACTAAAGTAGACTATAGAAAACTAAAGCTATAAGGGATACTTTTGCATTTTTTCATAAACTTCTCAATATTAGCCCATGCTCTCGTTAAGAGAATAACAAATACAATTAGAGAAATTCCTGTTTTTCCCCAAGGGATCGCGGCCCCCCTTGGAAATTACCGACGCCCCCCAGGTTAAGAACCACTGCACTAGAGTGATCAAGGAAATCAGCATCAGATAATAACCTTATTGCTCGTTTTTGAATGACAAAGATACCATTTAATGTGTTGTTAGCGGAGTTTCCCCAAATAAGGGTGCAGTATGTTATAATTGACGCGTTCGGTGGAGAAGGGGCGAACGCCACAAAATTCGAAAAATGAGTTTTTTGTCGTATAATTATCCTTTAAAACCTTTGCTTTACCTATGCAAAAAATTAGATGTTAGTCTGCACTCTTTCACGGTAAAATTTAGGTTTTAATGTATCTCAGAGAAATTCACTCAGCATCATTGCTTCACATTGAACACATCTATCTACTTTCTGGTCACTCGACAATGCCCTGTGATGCTCAATTTGGCCAAATTGAACAAAATATAAAAAATAATTACAGCAGTATTATTTACACCAAAAAAGATTATGTTACGGCCATAACTACAGCCGTTTCGCAGCGCTTCCTAGTTGTAGAAATGAAACAGGCTGATTTTCTCGATTTTGACGTCCTAAAAACGTGCATTGTCATTAGGAAATCAACAACTACTAAATTTACAGATGCAAGAAAGTTAATATTTGACTTTCAACACAAAGAAGGCTACGTAATATCTACTGCATACCGCACAACCCCAGATAATAGCCATCCCGTCAGACTGCAGAAAGGGAAAAAATCCTACAGTGTCAGTTTATTCAATCTAGCCCAGCAGACACTGCAACCAAAGTATTCCCAATTGCTGCCAATAACTAAGGAAAAATTAAAAGATCTCAAAGAATTATCAGACCTAAAGCCTGCAACTGCAGTGAACTATTATACAAGATTGTTAAAGGAACTGGAAGAAACCGAAACAGTTGAAGCAGGTAATACAACATTCGACGAAGAGGACCAAATAATGGATTACACCAGTTAACATCAGAAGCTATCAATAAATAATATGGTAAAATTTCTTGGCGTTTTATTATATCGACATATTACACAACAATATTTTACTCAAATATGTGTTCAAATTCATACAACATTTAAATAAACCGGAAAAATACAAAGGTTTAAAGTTTACAAACTTTAACTGCATTTTGTGGCATAATTCGAAAATGTTGCGTCCGCCCCTTCTCCACCGAACGCGTCATATAAGGAAGAACAAGAGTATGATAAAGAGTCAGTAAAACTTGTTTAGGGACTACATTTCCAAGTTTAAACATTATAGCAACGCTCCTTGAAATCTTTTTCGCGATATAATTTGCATGATCACTCCATTGCAAATTCTTATCTAGCATTACACCAAGAAATTTTGTTATAGTACACTCCTTTATGGCGATTTTATTAACATTAAGTTCATCAAGATATACATTTCTTTTATTAGTAAAAATCATGAAATTTGTTTTACTGGTATTTATGAAGAGTTTATTGGTGGTCAACCATTTCATTACACTGATGAATTCTGAATGAAATATATTCTTAGCTGTATTAACATCTTTGCAAGAAAAAGAGACAGTTGTATCATCTGCAAACATTATGAAGTTCAGTATATCAGATGAACGTGGAAGGTCATTTATATATAATAAAAATAACAGTGGACCCAGAACTGAGCCCTGTGGCACACCATGTTTGACAAGCGCTTTAGTTGAGCAAACCTTATTTACTGATACAAAATGATATCTATTGGACAAATAACTTTTAAACCAATCACTGATTGCTCCTCTAAAGTCGTAACAATATAATTTATTAAGTAGAATATTATGGTCTATTACATCAAACGCCTTACTCAAATCCATAAATATTGATATCATTATTTCTTTGTTCTCCTTAGCTATATTTACATTTTCCATAAGATTTAAAATAGCCATTTCCGTTGTTTTATTATTACGGAAGCCATATTGATTTGGAGAAAATAAATTGTAGGATTCTAAATATCGCTGCATTCTACTTTTTACAATTTTTTCAAAAACTTTGCTGAACACAGATAATGAACACCGGCCTGTAATTTGTTGCTAGTGTAGGATCACCCCCTTTAAAAAGGGGTGTTATACAACCAGTTTTTACATTGATGGGAATATTCATTTGGAAATACTTTGATTGAAAAATTAATTTTAGCCAAAGTTACAGATATCTTATCTTTAACAAGTTTCAATATAGGTACAGGAATGTTATGAATGTTATTTTTTGAATTTTTTAATTTACCAATAACATTCTGGACCTCAGTAGAGGTAGCAGGAACAAAAGAAAATGAATTTAGTGGGCTGGGTGGCATATATTCTAGAGGTGAGTGATCATTATTTATTAATTGTGCGCGAAGCTTATCTGCTATTGAAGTAAAGTGTCCATTTAAAGAGTCTGCAATAGCAGTATCATCAGTAATTTCTTTATTATCAACATTTAATTTCTCTATTGAATTTTTCTTAATTTGTTTTCCGAGAAGATTGTTTATGGTTGTCAAAGTGTTTTTCATGTCTCCTTTATGTTTGGAAAATTGATTGTTATAATAGTTATATTTTGCAATTTTGATTATTTTAGTTAATTTGTTTCTGTATTGAGTATATTGTATTTTAGGAATTTTGCTCTGTAATTGCAATTTGAATAATTTATCTCTGTTCTTTACTGAAGTGATAATTCTTGGAGTGATCCATGGATTTGCGACACTTTTGGGCGAAACTGTTTTTCTCCTTAAAGAAAAGCAAATATTAAAAATATGAAATAAGGTATCATAGAAGAACTGAAACATATGATCTGGGTCATTTAAAGGTTCGTCACAGTCAAGTCGAGTATTTTCTACAGCCCCAATAAATTTTCTTTTGTTAACCTCTGAGAATATTCTGTAATCAATAGTTGTTTTGTCCGCAGCCTGAACAATGTTATTGAATATAACGTAAGTAGGAAAATGATCACTGATGTTAGTGGTTATAATTCCAGAATTTACGAGGGCATTGCTATTTACAACACTGCTCTGTTTTATCTTCGTTCAAAGAGTATCCAAATCTGTATCCGTTTTCGTGCAATTTTCGTCAATTTGTATCGTACCTTGTTATTATTAGTCCAGGATATGATTATTCAGGTGCAAGATGTACCATAAGTTTGTTTCCTTCACAAGGAAACACCAATCTACCTGTATCAATCACAGTTACATTTGTATTAACCTAGACTTGCTCGACACAAAATGGACATGTATGTATATATATATAGAGTAAAAAAAAAGATATATGTAACAATATATGTAACAAAATCAAACATAATAACAATCTTCTCAAATAATAATAATAATGATAAAGTTTACAAATTTTCTTGAAAATAATTAATCAATAAAGCAATAAATCAACATATTTAGAAATTTCTACGAATTCATTCTAATTTCTCGAAATGGTTCCTCCATTATAACCTTAAACTTATCTTCATTCTAAGGTTGATATTCCAGGATTACATATTTCTCATTTCCTATGAAATTACGCGATATTTTGCGATATTAGAATACACATATAAATATAAGTTACATGAATGTATGCATGTTAAATTAATTCTTAGAATGAGAGGTAAGAAAGGTTAATTCATTGCTGTCGGAAAGAAAGATCGAGCTATAAAGTTGATTGCCTTTAATTGAAATCATTTCGTGTCAATTTACTGTCCGAAAATAGAAATTCTCGAAATGAGTATTTCGGATTTGAGAAGAATCTTTGGAGCTTTTCCGAAATTTGGACTGTTTCCGATTTTTTTTAAAGTAAGATATTTGATGTAGATCTTTACGCTACGCTGATTTAAAAACTGTAAGTCTCTTTTTAGAGAAATGAGCGATTCAAAAGTTATGTTTGTTATTGTAATTTTGTATTAGGTCAAAAACTATAACTGAAAACTAATACAAGAGTTATTGTATTCTTTAGTAATATTGGCTTATGTCACTAAGTATTTGTGTGAATAGATTTCGACCGTTATTTTTCTGTCGCCACATGAATTCGCACAAGTAGGTATCAATCAGGTCGACTGAATGCCTGGTTAGGTTAATTGAATGCCCGGTTAGGTCAACTGAATGACCGGTTAGGTTAATTGTACGCCCTTGACGATTGGTTAGGGTAAGTCGTGATATTTTCGTTAGTTTTAACATTATCTAATATCTATAGAAAAGCTGAAATTTATCAAAAATAGTATTAACAATATGACAGGTACTTGTAGGTTATCTCCCCCCCACCAATTTTGACAGAATATTTTCGTTAAAACTAACGAAAATATCACGACTTAACCTAACCAATTATCAAGGGCGTACAGTTGATCTATTACACTGGGCAACACGTATTTTATTGAATATCTGACACTTGATTCTAGGTAATGTGGGTGCGCTGAATACGAATTTCAACTCGGTTTGGCTCTATCAGGTCCTGATTCTTGTCGACAGCCTATGTGCCATTTTCCAGATTTTTCAAATTAGGACTAAAAAATTAAGTCATGTGTTAAATTTTTTTTTCAAGTTTCATGAATACAAGCAGTTCATACTACAGTAAAATTACATTATAACGATAGAAATGACTTAAAATAAAAAAACAAACAGATATGAAGCTTTCACTGTGGCAAAAATTTTCTTTTGTAAGACTTTCTAGCGTATTTGCTTGTTGATGGCAGGTCTCTTTTCAAGCACCAGCAGTAATCAGCCATCATGTGGGAATCCCAGCGGCCTTGGTACCGTTCCTCCATAATTTTTATATCTTGGTGGAATCTCTCCCCTTGTTCGTCACTTACATCACCTAAATTACTTGGAAATTGGTCAAGATGGCTATTCAAAAAATGCATTTTTATGCTCATATTGCAACCTAACTCTTTGTAATCCCTTCAAAGTTTTTTTACGATTTCTTCGTAGTTATCTGCCCTATAATTGCCTAAAAAGTTTTCTATCAAGTCCACGAATGAGAACCAGCCATTTTTTTCGCGTTCATTCATGACATTAGGAAAATTGCTGTCTTTAATCATTGTTCTTATTTGTGGACCGTCGAAAATTCCCGCCTTGATTTTTTCATAACTTAAACTTGGAAATTTTGAAGTTATGTATTTGAAACACTCGCCGTTCGTATCTAAAGCTTTTACATATTGTTTAATGAGGCCTAGTTTTATATGCAGAGGAGGAAATATGATTTTATCTCTGCTCACTAAAGGTGGATTAATTACGTTTTTTTCTCCGACAGTAAGTGATGTTCGTGCTGGCCAGATTTGTTTGAAATAATGTTCTTCCTTGGCTCTGCTGTCCCATAAGCAAAGGAAGCAGGGATATTTAGTATACCCTCCTTGTTGTCCTAGCAGAAAATTAACCATTTTTAAGTCAACACATATGATCCACTCGTGCTCCCTATATTTGATAAGATTTAAAACCTTTTCTATATGTTCATACTTTTCTTTTAATTTTGTTGAGTGCCCAATCGGTATCGAGCCGTATAGATTGCCATTATGCAACAACACACACTTAAGACTTCTTTTCGAACTGTCTAAAAACAAGCGCCAATCATTTGCATCGTAAGACTCAACCCCCATCTTCTTTAACAAACCAACTATGTCGCAGCAATATACTAAACTATCCTCTGTTCTAAAATATTTAACAAGTTCTTCTTCTCTTTTTCTGTAAAATGAAATGTATGTGTTTGAATTAAGCAAGTTTTTCTCTTTAAGTCTTGAAGCTAAAATTTCCGTAGCCTTTTTTGGCAAATTTAGATCCCTTACAAGATCATTCAACTCGGCCTGGTTAAACTTTTGCGGATCGTTTTGACTTTCAAATACGCTGGGGTCAAAATCGGTGTCAAAGTGCATAACAATATTTTCAGGAACATCTTCAACTAATTCTTGAGTTGGCAGACCCTTAAATTTTGGAATGGGGATCTCATTTGAATGTAGCACAGGTCGTATCGCGGTGTCGAAATTTGGGTACTCGATACAATGTTTATTTTTCTTAGTGAAGCCCGAAGTCTTGACAAAGCAAAGGTAGCAATCGGTCTCGTGGTTAGTAGGCTCTCGCCACACCTGATATGGAAAAAAAATTGTAAAGCGTTAACAAAAGCGACGAGAGACTTGTTTTTATGAATTTTATCAAAAGTTATCACCCAAACATTTAACATTTCTATGTGTTTCAACCTTATGCAATATTTGAGATTCTTATAAACATTTTCTGTAAATTTTTTTTTATGTACCTAAGTTACAATTACATTTAGGTAAGTTACAGTATACTAGTGATTAAATTACGTAGTTTTATGAAATCATAAACTTACCATCGGAACTCCAAAAGGTATTTTTGAATCCGAACCCTTCGTCCAATGTCGCAGTCTTTCAATGCATATAGTGCAGGCTTTATGTGGAGCCCACGATTTATCTTGGTCCCCCAGTTTTATGCCAAAATAAGCTAAGTAAGCTCTTTTTACGAAGTCAGTTATATTTGCTCGTTGATGTGGAAGTGTAAAATTTCCACATATATAACAGAAGGAATCAGGGTTGTTTTTGCATTTGAACTTTCTAGTGCTTGATGACATATTGCTTGATTGTTCTGCCAATTTGTAAAGGTATTTAAAGCCCTTAATTCATATAAATTTAAGAAAATCTGAAATATAAACACAAAAATTAGTTTAAATAGGTACTTATTATGAAATAGGTACTTACAATCTATGAAATTAAACTAGAAACACGGATGAGTAGGTACAATATAAATTACGTCTAATTAAATCAACTATATTAAATCACGATGACAAAATTACTCACTAAATCATATGCCAATTCAAAATTATGTTAATGCCCAAACTTAATTAACTAACTCAACTGACTGACTGACTGACTGACTGATTGAATTGACTGATTAACTCTGGAAACGAGTCGCTTTTATATATTTTAGTTGTCCCTCTAGAATACTCTACAGAGAACAGGAACGCTCGAGAAAATTTTAGAATTCTATGATATTTTTAGCTTAATTTACTAATATTAAAATGGGTTAAAAATGACAAAATTAAAAATATTTTTAGGGTTACATATAAAAATATACATAATACAACAATACCATAACAATAGGTACAAATACCTAGATAAAAACATAGTTGCATAATGTGTAACTGCAAAAAGACAGCGAGTATTGAGAAAAAAACCTTTTTATGAATACGACGAAAGAGGAGGGGTGTTGAGCAAAATCAGGACCTGATAGAGCAAAACCGAGTAAAAATTCGTGCTCAGCGCACCCAAATTACCTAGAACTAACTGTCAAATCTAATTCAATAGACAAAAAGTTGAAATTTGTTCCCCAGTGTTATTAATTATAACATTGTTTGTAAGGTTAACATTGTTTGTTAGGTTAAGTCGTGATATTTTCGTTAGTTTTAACGAAAATATTCTGTCAAAATTGGTGTGGGGGAGATAACCTACAAGTACCATATGACAAATCAATATACATATGCAAAATATTTTTCTACAGTAACTATAGGTAAACTAGTACACCATTAACTTTTAAAATAGTAACTGTACGTAAACTAGGACACCGTGTAACTTTTAAAATAATAATTTCTCCAAAAAAATACTTACATTTTTTAAATCAGCTTAAAAATCTACATTAAATACCTACTTTCAAAAAAATAGGAAGCTCGAGTCTTTTACTGACTTCAGACCGTGCATAAACTTATTTCAGCATTAAAGTAACGTAATAGGATATTGAGTAAAAAAACCGACAAAATAATAGAATCAGATTTAGTAGAGTCATAGCCATACATAACAATATAAACGGGTTATATAACTATAGCCCATTATAAAGTAACCGCATAATTATAATCTGATTATACAAGCCTAACAGGGCGTTACTAATTCAAAAGTGTTGAATTCGGGGTTTCTCCCCCAGGGTGACGTCCTTTCCCCGGTGACCCCTGGTAGTCGGTCACTGGTGGGTGATCCTTCCATTGATCCTTCGTGGGTGAGTTGTTAACCGTAATGCATGACAATAATAATGGTAGCATGTCACTAAATGCACGACATTTGGATGGTAGCATAGTCATTTATTTAGTTTCCTTCGTGTTGTTTTACGCTCAAACTTTAACTTCACTCGAGTATGCTAACATTGTTTATCGTTCTAATTTTCAAATTTTTCTTCAACTGTTGTTATAAAAACATCAAGAAGATTTTACCTTTAAATCACAAATATAAATTTACATAGTTATTTCTCATTAGCAGTGCATAATAATCACCTGTAATAGTGGCTCCTTTATCAAGGTAGTCAATGAGCATAACTCCCTTTGCATTCCAGAAAACAGAGGCTATGACCTTGCCAGCTGATGCCACAACACGAAACTTCTTGGGAGTTGGTGAAAACGGGTGTTTCCAAGACATGATTTGTTGTTTTGACTCTGGATCGAAATGATTAATCCATGTTTCATCCATAGTAATAAACCTAGATACAAATTTTTCTGGATCTTGCTGGTAAAGGCCCAAACATTGTTTTGGAATTTGAACTCGAGTTCTCTTCTGGTTGTCAATGAACATTCGTGTCGCCCATCTTGCAGACATTTTTTTAAGCTTTAATTTGTCTGGTAATATTGAATGTGTGCTGCCAAATGAAATGCCCACTAGGGTATATCATACTTTTCCGAGTCCGAATTTCACTTTGGCTAATATGTATTTTTATGTAAAATTTAATTCTAAGACGGGTTTCTTTTCTGCAACTTTTCCCAAAAATCGCGTTATCATGTTCAAAATTGCGGTTTTCTGTTCTATGTTGAAATACCAAATATTCAATTGAACACAACCTCATATTTTTAACCCTTTGTCGTAATTTGTTACTATTTAGACACATTAACTTTGCTTAACCCTTACACAGGTTTAATACATACATACATAAGAAAAAAAATCTATTCCATTTGAATCTTTGTAACCATTTGGACGCAGAAGGCGAAGTTCAACATTCTCTCAATAGATGGCTCTGAGCAATTACGCCAGTTATATCATAATTGTGAAGTAGAAGTGAGTGGACGCCATTTTTTTCGGTAACTGTTTTTTGTAATTTTCCTAAGTTTAATAACCATTATTATATTTGTTTTGACTATAATTTCATTCTAGAAGTATTAAGGAAGCTCCCTGTTTACTTTGTTTAAGTAATATTTTTAATAACTGTGAAGAAAAGACTTTATTCAAAGTTCGTTTCGAAATGGACACAAAGTTTTTATAGGATAAATTTCTGTCTATGATAACACGTGTGTCCAATTGGATACATGAAATGAATTTTTCATTACGATTGTTTTTATATACTGGTAGATAGATAGATAGATCACCCACTAATTACCTTATTAGACCTTTGTTGACTAATGGACACATAAATTATTTCATTTAGAAATGTTTTTACAAAAAAAACATTGCTAAAAATGCTTATATGTACACCTCCTATGCATATTTCAAGTAAAAAATGAACCTACGCTAAAATTAAATGGTACTGAATGACAAAGGGTTAAGCTTATGTTACACCATTATTACGAATTTTAAATTAAATTTGCAATGCCAAATTCAGTTTTCTATTACCAAAATAAATATTCATTACCAAATTTAGGTTAATTTGGTAATTAAAAATGCCGGTTGGCAACCCTGATTATAACCAAAAATTATATTCCTTGTCTATATTTATGGCGAAAGAACACTAAACATACTGATATGAATTTGTTACAGATTGGACAAGAGCGAGAATAAGCACCGACTAGACGTGATGGCCGAATCTGCCCCCAAAACCAGGAAAATGTCAGGTTCAAAGCTCTCGGATGTTGTGGGCCCGGGGAAGGAGTTCATCATTCCCAGCGAGGTGCCGACTTGGAGAGCCGTTCATCAGAGAAGGATTCGTCTGCTGGAGGAAAAGTTCCTCATTCATGACATCCAAAGGTCTAAATATCCTATCCGAGAGATGAGTGACGAGCTGGCTTCACTCGTGATGACTCCGTGGAGGAAGTCGAATGTAAAGTTCTCCCTGCCTGTGACAATCACGGAAAAATCGCTCTCATATAAGATCTTGTTGAAATGGAAGGAGATGACAGACGTTGTGAACGGGAGAGTTAAGTCTGCTACCCAGGAGAAGAGGATGGTTGATCTGGATAAACTCTGTGAAGTCTGCGTTTGCAAGCATCAGACCTTCTTGTGCGGCTCAGAGGGGAGTGGATGCTCAGGATGCTCCCTCAAGGCCTATGTGAACTGTAACTGTCCTTTGGAGGTGAAGATTCCTAAACTGGACCTTCAGTGGCTGTACTACCAGAGAGTGAAGACTTCCGAAGCTTTAGGAATCCAGATGTCTTCTGTAGACTTCGAAGACAGCAGGAGACAGATCAAAGCAGCGAAGAGGAAGGAGCCTGAAGAAGCTTCTGCTGTGAAGAAGAAGAAGAAAGAGGAGGCTACTAATGAGGAGCTTCTCATAAAAGACTTTGAGGAGGACGAAGAGCCAAACTTGGAAGAAGCTGCAAAAGAAGCCTCTGGCAATGTTGAGGCTACTGAAGCTCCTATGGACGTTCCCGCTGAAGTACCTGCCGAAACTCCAACTTCTGCTACACGAAACTACATGAAGATCCAAGGGACAGCTTCAGCAGCTTTGAGGTACAGGGTGGCAAATGTTCCGGCAGCTGCAGTTGCCACTGGCTTTCTGAACGACCTCATCAAGGCCGGTCATCTTTCCAAAGACAAGGCTTACTTGGCCATAGATGGCATGAAAGTCTGGAGGTCCAAGGGGGAAGTAATGGCCTCATCAGTTGAAGCTCTCACGCAGAGGTCAGAGGAGGAGATCTCTGGGATATTCTTTGATGGCAAGCAGGATAGGAACACAAAGGTGTTGAAATATGACGAAGTGACGGAGATTTCATCCTGGCAAAGTGATCGAGGAGCATTACACTATCACGTGGGAGACTCAAGGAAAGTACCTCTTCCATTTCACTCCCGAGGAACCTCAGGAAGGAGAAAAGTCTGCTCATAAGATCGCTCAGGGCCTGCATGAGTGGCTTCTGGATCACGGAGCTGACGAGAGCCTTGTAATGATTGGAGGAGACTCTACCAACACGGGGTGGTCTGGAGGCGCCATAGCCCTATTGGAGAAGATGGTGGGTCGCAAGTGCCACTGGATGATCTGTCAGCTCCATGTGAACGAGCTCCCCCTGAGGCACTTAATCATCAAGCTAGACGGCCCTGTAACTCCCCGGTCAGGCTTCAGTGGGCCTATTGGAAAACTTCTTGAGAAAGTGAATGAACTTAAGGTCAACTTCAACTTCAAACCAGTGGAAGGAACTGAAGATATCATAGAGCTGCCAGTAGAGATAGTCAAATCTCTCTCCACAGACCAGCACAACTGCTATCTTCTGATCAAAGCCATCAAGTCTGGAAGTCTCAGTCCACAGTTGGCTGGTCTCAAGTGCGGACCTCTGAACCAAACCAGGTGGCTCACTACTGCACAGGCCATCTTGCTGTTGTGGATGAGGGAACACGGACTGAAGGGGGAGGTGTTGAGGAGGCTCGAGGTCCTCGTGAAGTTCTGCCTTAACTTCTACTTCAAAATGTACTACGACATCAAAGTGAAGCACCACCTCAAATTTGGTCCTGCACACGTTTTTTCAAGCCTGAGGCTGCTGAGGAACCAGACTACCGAGGTCAGGAACATCATCTCTGCTGCAGTGATAAGAGGAGCTTACCACGCACATCCTGAGAACATCCTGGCTTCATTCCTGTGCAGTGAGGATGAGCATCAGAGAGCTTTTGCTGTGAGCCAGGGGGCAGGGACAATTCGACGTGGCCGACTCGATGCGACCCAACTCGATGTGGCCGACTCGATGTGGCCGACTCGATGTCAGGACAACTCGATGTCAAGCCAAGTCGATGCCAGGCCAAGTCGATGCCAGGCCAAGTCGATGCCAGGTTAACCGGGTTAACTGAATGCCCAGTTAGGTCAACTGTACGCCCTTGACGATGCCCTTGACGATTGGTTAGGTTAAGTTGTGATATTTTCGTTAAAACTAACGAAAATATCCCTTAGGGATATCACATCGAGTTGTCCTGACATCGAGTCGGCCACATCGAATCGTACCCAACCCGTGAGCCAGATAGAGAAGATCAGAGAAGGAAGAGACTTTGGTGATACGACAGTGAGGCCCCATAAAAATCCCAAAGTCAATCTGCAAGCCACTTCACCTGAGGATCTCATCAACTGAGAATCAGATAATATTTACAAGCCTATTTTCACCTGCAAGATGACCTTGACTGAGCTCGAGGATCTCAGGAAAACTCCACTCAAAGTGGACGCTTTCTCTGTTCATACTCAGTCCTGCGAGAGAACTGTACAGGAAGTCTCAACTACTTCCCAAGCTGTGTACGGTCACGAGAGGAGAGATGGGTGGGTGAGAGCCAGGATAGACCATCGAGAAATGCTCCCAGTGTTCATATCGAAGCAGGACATACTTAAGAGTTTTTCAGGTTCGAGTGGCTGATGAAGAGGCTGAAGCCATCGTTAATGCTCAAAAGAGCTGAAAGTCCTCATAAGATCATAATATAAGATCTTATGAGGCCACGCTTTTCAGGGATCCAGGAAGAACAGGCGTGTAAACCTACACGTGGAGGTGGAAAGTCTCCCGCTACTCGATCAGAGTAGAGCTGGTGAGCCGCGCCTATTCTTTGAAGAAAAACTTAAAATTCTTAAGTTTTACGTGAAATCTAAACATTTTTCAGCACCCAGAGGTGTTGAAACACGCAAGAAAGCAAGGATGAGGTCAGAAAAGCAGCTTTTGGACTAAATCATATGCAGAACAGCTGCGCGCTTTGGTTTTGGTGCCCTGAGGCTGCGTTAGGAAGCCTTCAAATCAGAAAATCGCGATTTTGACCATGAAAATGAGATTTTTCGGAAAAGTTGCAAATAATAAACCTATCTTACAATTAATTTTTGTATAGGAATACATATTAGCCACTTTGTTTTTCCAAATGTTCAACCCTGAACCCAGAGTATGATATGCCCTAATGCCCACATTCTCAGCTCTAAATCGAATACTAAGTCGGCGATTATTCATGAAAAGATCACTGACTTTTTGGTGATTTTCTTCAGAAGTTGATGTTGATGGCCGTCCAGACCGTTCATCATCTTTAATCGACGTGTTGCCCCGTTTGAATTCCGCACACCATTTTTTAACAGTAGAATAAGATGGGGCAGTCTCCTAATGTGTGCTGCATATCTTCAAAACGTTTTGGGGAGTCATATTCTTCATAGAGATATTTAATGACGGCGCGTATTTCACATTTGTCCATTTTCATAAAGTTTATCACATTGCTTCACATTACAACTTGTTAAACAAAAAATATTTTGATTAGCGACCTTATATTTTATACACATATTTAATAATAGTTGTACTAGATATGGTGTAAATTTGATGTCAAAATACCATTATATCTAGGTCAGACCGAGAACTTTTTGATCACCTCTTGTATAGAAACTGTGAAGATCTTTGTCGTGGTAATAAAACTCAGAAAAGTTTAATTTATAATTATTTTATAACTAACTATTATTATTATTATTATTATTATTATTATTATTATTATTATTAATAGATGACAATTAATAAATGTATAGATGACATGAGGATAAATAACTATGGTCTATGCTGATGATATGGTGTTAATAAGCCCTTCGGTGAAAGGTCTGGATCGTCTTATAAAAATTTGTGAATCATATTCACAGAACGATGACATTAATTTTAATGTTACTAAAACTAAGGTTATGCAATTCTATCCCAAAAGCTTAAACCAAAGAGCTGATGTTATTTTGAAATTAAGAGACGAACCAATAGAACAGGTACAAGAATTTAAGTATCTAGGTCAAACTATCACCAGCTCCTTGAGGGACGACTTAGACATAAGGAAACAATATCGAAGTTACTGTGCTAAGGAAATCCAAAGTCTGGACAAGCAAAGTTAAAGACACTCTTTTTTGTACTTTCTGCACTAATATTTATGGCCAGCAACTCTAGTTAATTATGAAAAAGGCTCCTGCCCTCAATTTGCTTTACAACAGATCCTATACACTGCTACATGAGTTACCGCTAAGATGCTTAGTCTTCAAATGTTCGCTAACCGCAACATTCTGATCATCCCTGAGGTAACAAGAGGAGCTAAATACAGTCTAATACGAAGAATTAAGAACGTAGACAATCCAATTGTCCAAACTGTTCAACAGTCCTACTTTATGTCTTCTAGACTGTGGACTTCTTGGTATGAAAGTGTATGTCTATAGCTCCACTTGGCTCCTGTATTAACCATTCCATTACATGTACTTTTTATTTTTATGAAATTATTATTCTTATTATTATTATTGTTATTATTATTATTATTATTATTTCTCGCCTTCTTACGTGTATCATTGTTATTTGTTTAATTAGTTGTATTACCTTGTATTGTTGATTACCTTGATGGATACTGTACCTCTTTTTTTAGGTTGGGGATCTGTCTCCTGCCAATAAACAACATTATTTTCACTATTTTCGTTATCATTATATCATTTTTGTAGTGTTAGCAGTGGGTAGGGTTTTTAATTTTACTTGTTTCAGTACGTGTCTTATTTTCTCTTTTGTCATAATTTTTAGTTTGTTTGTTTTGGAATGTATTATCGTTTGACTTATCTTATCTCTTATTACCTTCAAGAATATTATACTATGCTATAGGATTTATATCCTGCCAATAAATCTTATTATTCAAACTTCAAACTTTTAGTCAAAAAAAATACAAGTGACAGAGTTTTACAATTTCTAGATATTTGTTATAACATTAATATATTCACAGGACTCTCATCTGAATATGTCTTTCGAAGCATGGGAGCTTTTAGGCAAAAATAATGGCATTTAGCTTACGTATTATTACATAAAAATAGTGAAAGTGGCAAGTAATAATAATAGAGAAAACAAAATAGTAATAATACCAATAATAATAATAATATAATAATAATAATACAATTTAAAGTTTCCCAAATATTGCATGATTTTAAATTAAATGATTTATTGTATATTTAGCAGAAAATATTACATAAAACAGTGAAAGTGGCAAGTAATAGTAGTAGTGACAACAAAAAATAATAATAATAGCAGCAATAATAAGAGTAAATGTTGAATACTGAACAACCTTTATTGATAAAATAACAGTAGTTTTACAATTTACAATGACATAAGTAATTGTGAAAGTGGACTATTTATTTTATTCAAAGTTTACAAAATGTTACATAATTTTAAATTAAATGATTTATTGTACAGTATACTGAGTAGAAAATAAATGCTGTTTAATAAAAAATATAAAAAAAGAATAAATTATAAAATTAAAGATGATTAATGAAATTAGCATATTTTAAATAGTTGATTACAAGATTCATTAATATGATAAAAATGGCAGTTGTGAACTTATACATCAGTAGAAGCTAATGAAGTGCTTTTTTAGTGATTTGCGAAATACATTTAGAATGAACCCTGCCTGATATGCATGGGAATTGAATTCCATACATCTGATTCTTTGAAAGAGACTTCATTTCCAGCAGTTTCTATTGTATAGTTAGGTTTGTGTATAAAATCCCTGGGCAATCTGGTGTTATAACGATGGTGCATTTGATGGGAAGTGATTGCTCTTTGAATGGGTGATGTATGTCGATATTTGTTGATAACTTTAAACATATTGACAACAACAATGAATTTCTACAAGTCATTTAGTTTTAAAATATTTAGCTCTTTAAGCATTGGGAAAGTGTGACTTTGTCTGTTGTCATTATTCGAGAGAGTTCGAAGACATTTTTTGAATTACTTCCAAAGGATGTTTTATATATTTCTCTGAGCTACTCCATGCTGTAATGCAATGTAATAAATGTGGATGCGTTTTGAAGAAGGGTCTTTTTCAGTTTAAATAATATGACTTTTGAAATTTAGTTTTTCATCTAAATTAATACCAAGTACTTTAACCTCATTCACTCTTGCAAGAGTAGTATTCCCAATTATTATTTGTACTAGTACAGTTCCCGTCGCTTCGCTGACGGTTAGACAGGCTAAACTACAGAAAAAAAACCACCCATTAAAATTTTGAGCTTCACATTTTTTTCAACATTTCTGAATCTGGTATCTCCCAAAACCTCCTCACCCCCATTCATGCAACTTGGGGGCTAACCCCCTCCCCCATTACCCCCACCCCTCCCCATTACCCCACCCATCCCCCATTACCCCCACCTCCACCCTTCCCCATTACTGCCCCGGATAAATTTCACAAACAGACAAACAGACAGGCTAAACTACAGAAAAGAACAGTCATGAAAATCTTGAGCTTCACATTGCCGCCCGTAATACAATTTCTGAATTTTTTTCTCACAATTTTTTCTCACAATTTCTGAAAGTGTGACGGACGGACGGACAGCTCTCTTATTATAGTATAGATTAATGTGTTTTGTGGTAATAATCATATAGAATGACTTTTTCATGTTCAATAAAAGTTTATTAGCAAACATCCATTTAAACACATTTTCTAATTGCCTGTTCGTTTTATTAATCAGAAAGTCTGCATTATGATGGGAAAAAATTAAGTGTGGTATATTCTGCGTATTGTACGCAATTTAATGTGGTTAAGAGAGGAAAGTCGTTGACGTGAATTAGAAATAGTAATGGCCCAAGAATAGATCCTTGTGGAACTCCACTACTTAGCATCGTCTTGTCGGATAAATTGTCTTTTAAGCCGATGTACTGATGGCGATTTGATAGATATGATTTAAACCAATCGAGGATACTTCCTCTTATTCCATATATGTGAAGTTTATTCAATAAGATTTCATGCAGAAGTGTATCAAATGCTTTTGACAAATCGAGGAAGATTAAGGCAGAGTGTTTTTCGTTGTTTAAGTTCTGATACACATTTTCTAATAGAATGTTTATGGCATCTTCCGTTGTATGTCCAGTTGTCCACCTCTACTGGGGCGATAACTACTGTAGATGGAGTGTTTCGGTTTCCCCACTTAAATACAGGGTATACTCTGGCTTCCTTTAGACCTCCACTTTAACCTCGGTTCAGTTCCGTGTGTTGGTCTTTCTTCACATGAAGGTCAAGCTGGTGGCTCCCGCCTCTAGGCCTGGCTTGGTGGAGGAGCGAGTTGCTCTGTTGCCCTCTCCCAGCGCACGTAGCCAAGTACACCCGGCTCATCTGGTACCGTCCTGAGCCAGACATCTAGTCTTCTTTTGAAGACTTCAACTTTGACCCCTGTAACGCTTCTGAGGTCCTTTGGAAGCTGGTTAAAAAGTCTTGGCCACGTGAGAACCAAGCTATTTCCCCTCAGTGATGAAGAGGTCCCTTGTCCGGACTTTAATTTGAGGACACTACACATTCTGCCTTTTCTATTTTCCAGCGTTGTTTGGATCGTAATTGGGTTTAGTTTGAAGTTTGGTACCAGTTTCTCGATCATTTTCCATATGTAGATTAAGGTGTACATCTCTCTTCTGATTTCCAGGGAGTACAGATTTAGTTCACGTAGTCTTTCCCAGTAGTCGAGTTCTTTGCAGCCATCAATCTTGGCTGTCAAATATCTTTGAGTAAACGATCATCCTTCCGCACAATTGGTTGGTATATAAGTGGGTACCCTGGGTGACCTAGTGGTTGAGACGCTGTGTTGCTGGTGTTTCGTATTCCACGTTAAACTGAAGGTCTAAGGCGGAGTAAAGAGCTTGACCTTCGTCAGAATGAACAATTCAGGGGGATGCTAATGGAAGGTTACCAATAAAGTATAACTTTTTTAATGCATGAAGGATGGGACAGGGGGGGGGGTAATAATATAGTAAGTTTTAGGAGAAGTCGCTTGGTTTTTATATGAAGTTTAACACTGAGAAATTTCAACTCTTATGGTACGAAAAAAAGGGAGGACCTAAAATTCCATGGAATAGAAAAGAAGATTAGACGCATGGTACAAAAAAAATCCCCGATGAGCTGGGTGTACATATGTGAGGTGGAGAGTAAAAGAAGCCGACTCATTATTTCATCAGGCCAACTCGAGAGGAGGGGCGATAAGCTTGATCTTCGTGAAATGAGGAATCATCATACGGAACATTTGAAAGGTTGAAAGGTGTATATTATATATATATATATAAAATATATATATATATATATATATATTATATATATATATATATATATATATACAATAAACGGAGAGGTAAAAATAAAATTAAACATTAAAGGATTGTGGGAGGAGCATACAAATTTGTAAGGAAAAACTACCGATTTTTAGCACAAGATCAAATGAATTGTTTCCAACCAATGCTATAGATAATTAAAAAAAAAAAAATACAAATTTATACTGGAAATCTGCCCGGGTTTTAGCACTCTGCCCATCTTGTTTAAGTTCGATGCATATAAAAATAAATTGAAAAATAAAAGTTATTAGAGCAGCATACAAGTTTACCAAAGATTTAACGTTCTACCCTTCTTATCTAAATCTGTTCTGAAGGAATTCAAAACAACAGGATCGAGTTGAAAAAGACCTTTGCTTATGTTGAAGTTATTTGTAAGTTGGATAATGGCAGACTCAAGAATATTTCTTTTAACAATGTTGTTAGAGTGAAATAAAACTGAAGCATTATTCCAATCAATACAGTGGGATAACTCTGACAAATGGACAAAAAGGGCACTGGACGACTGTCCTGTTCTAAGGAAATATTGATGCTGTTTTATACGTGTGTGCAAATCCTTTCCCGTCTGACCTATGTAAAAGGAATCACATTGTTTACAACCAATTTTATAGATAATGCCTGAATTATTGGTAGGGCTATTTTTTACTATGATATTTTTCACAATATTGTTATATGAAAATACTACATTAATATCCAAAAGTTTAAGTACATTAGCCATGCCTAAAAAGCCCGGGAAAAATAGAAGTACTAAAATATTTTTTGACAAAGTACGAGTGTTATTATTCACACGATAGAAAGTTCGTTTTGCAGAATGCTAAAACCCGGGCAGATTTCCAGTATAAATTTGTATTTTTTTTTTTATCTATAACATTGGTTGGAAACAATTCATTTGATCTTGTGCTAAAAATCGGTAGTTTTTCCTTACAAATTTGTATGCTCCTCGCACAATCCTTTAATGTTTAATTTTATTTTTACCTCTCCGTTTATTGTATATATATATATTTTTTTTTTTCTGTAACCTATATATAGGCTGTAACTCTTTATGTACTTCAGTGTTCCTGAGGATGTCATTAGACGAAAGCGCTTGAGCACCATTCTGTGTTTCCTTTCCTTCATGGTTTTATTTATCATAAATATTTTTCACGTGTTAGTTTCGTGAAATAATTTTCATATATATTATATATATATATATATATATATATATATAGAGGGCGTCCATAAATGATTACCCTGATTAAAGCATGCTATAACTTTTAAATAAACACTCGTATTCAAACACAGTTTTAATCATAAGTAGATAAACATACATTGTTTTGATACATAGTTAATGAACTTAATATTCTTCCACATGTGTACCCCTAGTGGCACGTAAAATGTCTAAACGGTATTCACACTGACACCACACATTTTCCAACATTTGTGGGTTAACTGTTGCAATTGCATCAGTAATGCGTTCTCGCAATGTCCTGATATCTGGAACAACTGTTGCATAAACCAAATCTTTAACATGACCCCAGAGAAAGAAATCCAGCGGGGTAATGTCTGGTGATCTTGGGGGCCATGGGATTGCCTCGTCCCTGCCAATCCATCGATTTGGAAATGTTGCGTCGAGAGTTTCATGAACAACATGCGCCCAATGAGGGGGTGCCCCATCTTGTTGGAAGATGACAGTTGGCTGCCTGTCCTGCAGCTGGGGGATGGCGTAATTGGTGAGCATCTCCAGGTACACAGTTGTGGAAACAGTGTTCTCAGCGAAGAAGAAAGGACCAATTATCTGGTCATGCATTAGTCCACACCAGACATTGATCTTCGGACTGCCCCGAATATACTCCCTTACGGCACGTGGGTTTTCCGATCCCCAAATACGCACATTGTGTCTGTTGACTCTACCACTAAGATGAAACGTAGCCTCGTCTGAAAAGCAGACACGTAACAAGAAGTCATTATCCTCGTCAATGTTGTTCAAAATATCAATAGCGAATTGTTAACGTTTTGGACGGTCATCAGGCTTCAGTTCTTGAACAATTTGAACCTTGTAGGCATGTAACTTCAAACGTTTGTGTAACACCTTGTACACCGTAGACTTCGGTATCTTTAGTTGGCATAAAGCTTGTCTCACCGATTTCCTTGGTGACCGTGTGAAAGCAGTTTGAATGTTTGCCACCGTCCCATCGGAAACTGATGGTCTACCACTGCTCTTTCCCTTTTCCACGTTTTCAGTTTCCAAGAATTTTTTTATCCACGACTTACTTAACTTCACATCAGGTGGATTCTTTCCATACTTTGTTCTGAACCTTCGCTGAACATTGACAGGAGATTTTGTTTCTGCAAGCCACACAACACATTGTGCCTTCTCTGTCACAGACGCCATCTTAACTGAACAGCTACTACTGCGCTCCTAGAGGCGAATGCGGTAGACGACGCACACCAGCACAGAAACTCTATGCGTGTACGATATCACCTGTAAAAAGAAAACGGATGTAAGATTCGTCATTAAACATGAGAGCATACTGTTTTCGGGGTAAACATTTATGGACACCCTGTATATATAAAGTGTGTATTGATATTTTTTGCTTGTATTTTCTATATCATTTGTTTTTTTCATTCATTTTGGATTAATTGTATTTCTTTTATTGTTAATACTGGTATTCGTTTAAATGTGCTTTAATTAACTCGAGCAAATTTAAGGAGAATTACTTTGATTTCGCGGAATTTTCTTCATAAAATCATAAAAAGATAATATAATTAATTTGTGTATATATATATACCGTTTAAAGTGCGTATTGTTATTTTGCATGCATTTTTCTTTTATTGTTAATTAAGTATACTAGCATGAAAGTACAAAGAAAACAAATGAACTGCGATTCATCTTCTTTGATTTCGCGGCATTTTCTTTATAGAAAAATATAGAAGATTTATAGAAAGGATTGTCAAAAGTAAATAGACACTTTCGGTTTGGCTTTAGAGTAAATGAAAGCGATTCAGGGCTCTCGAATTATAGGTAAATTAAATATTATTCTTCTAGAAAATGTTATTGGAATAATGTACAATATAGAGAGTCCTGTGTATTTCTATTATTAATATTGGTGTTTTATTTAATTCTTTTGCTAAGCCATGGATTAATTGTCAAGTGTATTTCTTTTATTGTTAATATTGGTAATCGTTTAAATGTATTGAATTAATTCGAGCAAATTAAGGAGAACGTCTCTCTTGCCTTTATTAAATAATATAATTAAAATAAATGGTACTGTCTGGTAACCCTGCATACATAAATAATTAAATAGTGGCCTCTGGAAACTCATCTATAAATAAATAAATAGTGCTTTCTGGCAATTCATCTATATATAACTAAATAATTAAAATAAAAAAATAATTGGCAACTCATCTAAACAAAAATTAAAATAAATGGTGCAATCTGGCAACTCATCTATATATATATATATATATATATATATATATATATATATATATAGAGAGAGAGAGAGAGAGAGAGAGAGAGAGAGAGAGAGAGATATAGATATATATATTATATATATATTATATATATATATATATATTATATATATATATCAATAAATAGATAAATAGTGCTCTCTGGTAACCTTCCTTATATAAATAAATGAGTGGTAACCCCTCCATATAATTAAAGGTGGTATCTGGCAACTCCCGACCCTCTATATAACAGCTGCGGATCCCCTGGACGCTCATTATGCGAGGGACTCCGGTGGAATAATGAATTCTCTCCCCTCCTTCTTAGGTTAAGGCTTAAGTTAGGGTTTCCCTTTGGGGGGTGAGGATATCCCATCTTCTCTCCCAAAGGCCCTCCTCCTTCTCCTTTCTCTCCCTCTCTTAGGTTAAGGTTACCACTTTGGGGGGAGGTCATCCTCCCTTCTCCCCGCAAAGCTCCCTTCACCCCTTCATTGCAGCTTTGGGGATAACCCCTCCCCCTGTGTTGCATAACCTCTGGTAACATTCCCCTCCCCTTTTGCAACATTGATCAACATTTGCAACATTGCAACACTGCATTACACTCGTCCATTTTGCGACCATATTACTGCTGTTTACTCCACTCTCTATGTCTGTTAGCATGATAATGAACAATAGTGGGGCCAGTACTGTACCTTGTAGTACTGAGCTGCGTACTTCTGATTCTGATGATGATATACCTTGAATCTTGACAACCCGTAGACGTTCTCTAAGGAAATTTTAGATCCATTTTCCCACTTTGCCTGTTATTCCCATATGTTTCATTTTATGTGCTATTATTCCATGATCACATTTGTTGAAAGCTTAATAGTGTTGGCGCAAAAAGGTAGAGTGGAATTGCAATACAACATTGCAGCAACATCGATGCAACATTGCAACGCTGCACTGTGTAACAGTGCAGCATTTCGGGCAGCATTGCAACATCGCTTACAATAGTGCATTATTGCACTTTGCAATATTGCAACATGATGAGAGTGTTCTGGACCCCCTCCACCCCCTTCAGGTCCATTCAACCCCCCACGAAATTATATGTGTCCCGTGATGTAAAACTCTACGGTTCAAAACGAGTTAGTCTTTGACGAATGCGTTTTAATATTGAATCCAAAATTCCTTAGTTCTGACATCACAGTGTGCAATCTTTCATACGCGAAGTAACCCCATGTAATCCGCAGTAACCCCATATAATCCGCAGTAACCGCATGTAATCCGAAGTAACCCTATGTAATCCGAAGTAACCCCATGTAATCTTAAAGTAAATCATTAAATGCGATATGTATATCAAAATATGCTCATCGCATGAATTCTTCGATCCCCCCCCCACCTCCGTTGTTGTCAGCATCACGCTATACAAGGCGAGCTTCTATAAACACATCCGTCTTTTCATTTTTTATTAATAAATTTTACTAAAATCTTTTACCATTCCCGTAGTTAAAGCATAATTGTGTCAACCTATGCACAGCCCGTCTTCTCTTAGCCTAACCCACTTCCACACCAAATTTCAGCTGTCTCTGATCACTATTTATCTTCCGAAAAATCACGTAAATTGATTGTTTCGAATATAAGATTCATTTGCGCTCTATAACTTCCTTCCCAATCGATTCCCTTTTGTACGAATTCAACCCTACCTTCACGCCGCCATCCTGGCGCCTCTAGGTCCTACAATTATGCTTTATTATCAAAAGAAAAATGTAAACTCCGCAGAAACTATTTCAATCATGATTGGTTCACCCCCGGAACTCTCCCGAGTCATAATTTCCCAATCGCGGCTGTAAGTTGAATTTATCTCCGACCAAATTTGAATGTCAAGAACTATCATAGGCGCTTGCTGATAAACTCCTCCCGTAAGAGGGTGACCCTTAGTTTACCTCGTCTCCGCTTACCCCGAGGTTTTAAAAACCCCGAGAGCGTCGGTAACGAGGTTCTTTGCTCTCTTATTACTCCCAACCACCCAGGCTCTGTGATTAATTCTGATTAATTGTATAGTGGCACTACCTCGTCCAAATCAAATTAAATCCAATTTATAAACTCTGCCGCAGATTGCTTTTAAGAAAAACAGCAGCATAAATTGTACATTGTGCTTCTTAACTAATTTTATGATTTATTTTATATTAAACCTCACCTTCAGACTCATATAGCCTTCACTTCGTAAAGTTAAATAAATCATAAAATTGTGCATTGTGCAATAGGGTGGATCGATTTTACATTGTTTTCGATTTCCATATTCTAATAGAGACAAAACCTTGTGCATGCATGAGAAAATAGCCTCTGCAAAATCTTAGCTTAATAGGTAATCATCTTCTGCCCCCGGCAGAGCGATGAAAATCATATTTTAGTAGTTAAAAAAGTATTTTTCTTATAATTTTTAAAATATTTCAATATGCATCAAAATTATTCCTAATAACTATAAAGTCGATGAAAAAGACCTCATACGATCGTTTTTCCAAGCGCGTTGTCCTACGATAATATCTTTTGCCCACGGCAACAACGTCAAATGTTGAAAAAATAGGTAATTTATATACATAATTTCAGATCGGCTCTTTGTCTTAAATAATGCATTTATATATTTCCCATAGCCTTTATATCGTTGCTTAGGCATGAAATAATACACACGCAAAATTTTATGACTCTAGGCTAGGGTTTAAAGGTCATCTCTGGTGAGTGCTGCCAGCAGCAGCTGCCACTGACGCGCCAGTCAAAAGGGTGGAGCCATTCGTATGATTGAAATGAAACTACAAAGGCCAGTTCAGTGGATCATATGCCTATTACACGGTAATGAATTATCACTGCGACACCTCATTCAAGACTTGGACGGCAAAACAACTGGGCCAATGGGCTTTACTGGACCAGTTGGAAAACAACTGAAGGACTGCGAAAAACTTCCAATTACAGAATTCGATGCCATTCCATCTCCCGACATTGACATAGATGATGCCGAGTTGAGCACTGACCAAAAATATTTGTTAGGCATCTACAGAGCAGTGTCGAGCGGTAGCTGCTCTTCAGCTCTCGCGGCTCGAAATCCAGGTAAGATGGCGCATTCCAGGTGGCTGACAACAGCAAATAGATTTCTGCGCCTCTATGTTTCAACCAGTGAACCCTCCAGCACCTTCAACGAAATTGTGCGATTCATTATGACAGTTTACGCACCAATTTGGTTTAAGATAAAGAAAAACTCAAGTTTCACTGAGGGCGCAAAACATTTTTCGAAATGATGCGTCTCTCTCAGACCATGCCTCAAAGATCTAAGACAATCGCCAACAAAGTCCTCCGTAGAAATTCTTTCTTTGCTCACCCAGAAAATATTTTGATCTCCATGCTACATGCCGATGAGCAACACATAAGAGAATTGGGATGGAGAAGAATATTAAAAGCACGATCAAAACAATCACCAGCGGGGGAAATTCGAGCCTTCGCCATGCCTGAGCTGCTCTACGATAGTCAAAACTATTACGAAATGATCAACTGGCAAACGGCTGAGGTGACCGAACCCCCCGTTACAAAAACAATACCTGATACCCGAATAAAAGAGTTTGTTGAGACGGGAGACCAGCCTGATGGACTGATCCCACTATTCCCTTGTCATACTCAAGCGGTCGAGAGACTCATCAAATTAGTAACCGAAGCCTCTGCCAGTGTAAGTGAATAGAAGAGAGGGACGGATTTATCCGCTCCCGTCTTCACTCCCGAACAAAAATTCCACGATTTGATTCTAAGAAAGATTAACGTATGTAAATCGACATGCAGCCAAAGGAAGGGTGGTTGGGGCTGGATAGGGTGGAACTCGACGTACAGCCACCTCCTCGTGGTGAGTTCTGGGTTGCTAATTTTATAAAATTAGCAAGCGAGGAGCTGTACTTAGTACTTATCGTACTTATAACATCGCATTAACGTAATTATAATCCACATTTAGACTTTTCTCGGGGACAGAAGATATTACTCTAGAGTCATAAAATTTTGCGTGTGTGTTATTTCATGCCTAAGCAACGATATAAATGCTATGGGAAATATATAAATGCATTATTTAAGACAAAGAGCCGATCTGAAAATATGTATATAAATTACCTATTTTTTCAACATTTGACGTTGTTGCCGGGGGCAAAAGATATTAACGTAGGACAACGCGCTTGGAAAAACGATCATATGAGGTCTTTTTCATCGATTTATAGTTATTAGGAATAATTTTGATGCATATTGAATATTTTAAAAATTATAAGAAAAATACGTTTTGACTACTAAAATATGATTTTCATCGCTCTGCCGGGGGCAGAAGATGATTACCTATTAAGCTAAGATTTTGCAGAGGCTATTTTCTCATGCATGCGCAAGTTTTTGTCTCTATTAGAATATGGAAATCGAAAAAAATGTAAAATCGATCCACCCTATTGTGCAACTTAAATGATTCTTTTTAATCATATAACTTTCACTTCTGAAATTTAACCAAATTTTAATTGTTCTTATCAAAAGATTGTGAAATCGAAGTGAATTAATAAAAACCCTGTTAAAGTGCACTTCGTTGTTTCCATTCACCGCGAAACTCAGTATAGATACAGTGATTTCTCCCAAAGTCTCCACCGTGCTCCGTGAACGAAATCAGGAAGCACTTGAAGGTAACCTTCCGAAACTTTACAGCTAATCGAGGTAGGAGTGGTCAGTGGAGACCACAAACATTTTACTACAAGGCAGTTTGAGCCTGGTGCGTCCACTAATGTCGACGTGAGACGCGATACCTCCAAAGAGTTTTTTTGGAGTTCTCGTAACCCAAGAGTGACGTTGTCCAGCTTCCTTCGGGTATGACCAAACCAAGGGAACCACCTCCGGGATTCATAGTCCATCGTCGTCGTCTACATTCGAGCGACCCATTAGAGAACCCGCTCGAAATAATTGAGGGGTCGCGCGTCTTACGGTACCTAAGCGCCACTACAGGCGAAAACGTGTTTTTGATGGATATCACTATTTTCACCCTTCCTCTATCGTGTGGTTTGGGTTATAATGACCTTACGACACTAGAAGTATGGTTGAAAATTCCTTGCGGCGAAAATTCCTTGCGGCGAAAATTCCTACGGCGAAATGTCCTGCGGCAAAAAGTCCGGCGGCTAAAAGTCCTGCGGCGAAAATACCTAGATTGATAATACCCTTATCCTCACACGAAGCCGCTTCATTCTCGACAGAATGTTTGAAGTCGTCGGCTTCCGTAAACTGAAACCTATATTAGACGTCCGTGCTGTTCATATGCGCTATTTTGACACGGTGCTTGAATACGCATACACCATACTGCTCGAAGATTTTACCAAGTGTAGAGCCGAACAAGGCGAGAATGGTTTGGAACTGGCTGCGTATTTAGAAGGTGCAGACTCCTCAAAATATCATGAACTTTGGTACAAAGGGCTAGAACGGTAGAGGGCTGAACTTACCTTCACTGTTCACCTGAAGAATTATTTCTTTATATAAGACAGTTGTCGGCACGATTTAGAAATATACCTCAATTGCCGATATGAGTTGTGAAGAAAAATTTACAGTTGAAAGGTCAGCGTTGAAAGAATAAACAACCGGTGGAAAGGAGTGCTTATAAACTTAAATTTAATGGTGATGTTGTCGTAAACGATGTAGTCTTTGTGTGTGCATTTGACTATATTCTATCCGCGTTTAAAGAGAGCGATAGTTTGTCCCTCAATTGTAAAGTGGGTACAAAAATAGTACTAAATGAGTTGAAAGCCCTTTATATTGAATATAGATACCCGCATACTTTGAGTGGTGAACTAATGCTAAATCGCATTTATTGTGTAGTACATAGAAATGAGGGTGTAAGTGTGGACTCGAACACGTGCGAGTTTACTATTTTATTTAAGCACGGTAGAACTTAAAGCATGTATTTCCATTTTGATGTGTATATATATATATATATATATTATATATATATATATATTAAACGTGTGTTTTGATGTATATAGAAATCTTCTGTACTAACTGCCTTAATTTTGATGCATATACAACATATGCACGAGAGTACTTCAATAAGTATCCGCACTTTTTATTTTAGTGGTAATATAGTATATATAACATATACTAGTAATAACGAGCCAAACTGAGATCAATAGGCTTATTTAGGCTTGCAACAGTATAGGCTTATTTAGGCTTGCAACAGTATAGGCTTATTTAGGCTAGCAACAGTATAGGCTTATTTAAGCTATTCGTAGCTGTCACATATCGTACGAGTAGTAAGCGTGGCTGCGCCGCTTTCAATTTGTACTCTGGAAGAACAGAAATCCGTGGTTCGTTTTTTGTAGGCAGAAGGTGTGAAACGAGCTGAAATTCACACGCGATTATGTGCTCAGTATGGGAATAATGCGTTACCACGGTGAAGTGTGTACGAGTGGATTCAAATGTCCAAGGGGTTGGACATGTGACAGATGCTCAGCGCTCAGGACCAAATTAAATGTTTACTTTATGGCGACTTCATTAACATTATTAATGCAAAGGGTGCACGGTTCAGCTTTCGCGCTCAATCACCTGATTTATTTTAACTCTGTTCTTTATTGAAATTATAACTCCAAATCTTTCAAAATCGGCGAAAAGAAGTTAATTATTATTAATACTACTGTAATTTGTACTACCCTATATATATATATATATATATTATATATATATATATATATATATATATATATATATATATATATTTGTATAATCGAATTATCGACACTTACAGAAATCTTTTCCTCGTGAAAGGAAAAACAATGCTTAATGATTAACTTCTTATATTGAATAATTAACCACTCACTCGTGAAAGTTCCTCTAATCATATTTTTAAAAGAGCATTCGGTTTCCACATTAAACTGTGGGCCTAAGGTGGAGTGAAAACTTTATCCGTTGTTACAATTCGAGCTAGATCGTTTTAGGCACTTCTTCCAAATGCCTTTCATACACTTCGCTGTAACATCCTCCCAAGCAGTTGCAATGTTTTTTATACAATGCAAAACATTGTATGATTTCCAAAAATCGTTTTTTTATTTTTACTTAAAAGTTATTAGTAATTTTTCACAATTCGCTAAGAAAGGTAGTCAAGAGAGTTTTTTGTCGATGTGACTGCAGGAAAGGTAAAATTATGGGCTGAAAAATCCTCTTGGGAGACGATTCAAATTGACCTAGTTTCTGCCTTTCCTCGTGCGCGTGGTTTGGGGTTTGGAGGAATGAGGGGGACGTTCGTGTGTTTTGATTTGTTTCCCCATATCTTCCTCTGACAAAAATCTGTGTGTTAATTTTGAAAAATGCACAATAATAATAATGATAATAATAATAATAATATACGTTTCGGATCAAATGAACCTGTTATTTTAAATCCGGTTCAATAATCCTGTTATGTTGAAATGTGGAAGAGTAAGCAACGACCCTCCATATATATATATATATAATCGAATTATAGACACTTGCAGAAATCCTTTCCTCGTGAAAGGAAAAACAATGCTTAATGCTTAACTTCTTATATTGAATAAATAACCACTCACTCGTGAAAGTTCCTCTAATTATATTTTTAAAAGAGCGTTCGATTTCCACATTAAACTGTGGGTCTAAGTTACGCGTAAATATAAAATATTTTCATTGTAGAAATAATAATAATGATGATAATAAGAAACGGAGTGAGCGGTGTTTTTTGCTCGAATTGTTTGAAGAAGGATTAACCCTCGTCCAAAAAGGTCTCTAGGGAGACGATTCGAATTGACCTAGTTTCTGCCTTTCCTCGTGTGCGTGCGTGTGTGTGTGTGTGTGTGTGTGTGCGTGTGTGCACGAGTTGTTTATTCGTTTATTATATATATATATATATTATATATATCCACAGATGGGTTTGGGGAATGACAATCGTGTGTTTTGATTTTTTCCGTAAATTTTCTTTTCATTTGGAGTGAAGGGAGACTTATCAAGAGCGGACTGGAAGGAAGGTCTCTCAACCAGCAGGTGTTCTTCGAAAATATAAAGATGTCATTAGTCGTCCGACCCCGTTATAGCGGATTGTGTTTTGGCTAATTTCAACTTTAAATGAATCTTCCAATTGATTAACTATATAAATATATTGTGGTATTTTATATGGTTGAATCTTCCAATTGATTAACTATATAAATATATTGTGGTATTTTATATGGTTTGTGAGCACGAGTGATTCATTAGTTTATTATATATACAAGTACAGATGGGTGGGGGGATTTGGGGAATGAGGAGCGTGTGTTTCGAATTGTTTCGTAAATTTTCATTTCGTTTCGTTATTCGTGATTTAAATATTTATAATAAAAATTAAGTGTGTAAAAATTATTTATTTAATAAACAGAATTTAATTGGATTCATCGATTAACTACCGTCATATAAATATATATTGTGGTACACTGTTTAAATGGATGGTTAATATATGGTTTTTGCTATCTGGAATACATGGCGCTATCTGGCAACTCAGCAACTGAATACATGGCGCTATCTGGCAACATAGCTGATTAGAGGTTTATAAAAGACCGAGAAGCTGATGACGGAATCATTCAAGCTCGGCTCTCAGCAGAGCAAGGACTTTGGTCCTTCTCTTTCTGGCCCTTTGGGAAAACCCCTTAGAGGCCTCTTAGGTTAGGTAAACGAAAATAGCTTGGGGGAGATCTCCGCCTCCAAGTTGCATGCCTTGCAATCAAAGGCAACTACTCTCTCTCTCTCTCTCTCTCCTTCAGGTGTACCCCTCCCCCCCTTGGCTCAGCCAACTGGCTGATTAGGAGCCTATAAAACAACGCCTACTCGGCTGAAGTCTTAATATGCACTTGGCTCCTGCCAGGTGAACACCTCTCCTCCTTTCTCTCCTTTCTGGCCCTTTGGGGGGAATAGCTTGGGGGAGAACTCCGCCTCCAAGTTGCATGCCCCTTGCAACCCCGGTTGGCAAGAAAGGGCCCTTTGGGGGTATTTTTTATTTTTTTATTTTTTATTATTTTTTATTTTTTGCAACACCCCCACCCCCCTTGCAACAACCCCCACCCCCCTTCGCAACAACCCCACCCCCTTTGCAACATTACGTAATCACTTGCAACATTCCTGCACTCTAACCTTTTGCGGCTATACTACTAAGGGAGAAGGCGAGATGACGACAATATATACATATGTACAACGGGACAGAAAAATAAAAAAATTAGCACATGATTAACAAGAGTTAATTAAAGGCAAAAGATATTTTAACAGGATATTGTCAATTTTATACATTCTCGCACTGTTATTGAAATTATTTTTAAAATGGATAAATGCACATTCTAGAATATTCCTTTCAATTATATCTGTGCTTTTAACGAGCGCTTTAGAAGTATCCCACTTGATACTATTGATTACATCTATACATATAGTTAAACAATGCATTAGAATTATTTGTTGTTCTACACGCATATTTATGCTGTTTCACCCTAATATCTAACGTTTTACCCGTTTGGCCTATATATACTGAGTTACATTGTATACATCCGATCGAATACACACAACCAACCGCATTATCCGGGCTATTCTTTATTAGGCGTGATTTAACAGTATTATTATGCTTAAAGACTACGTTGATACCAATTGCTTTAAGTAAAGTCGAAAGATATTGAAAATTAACATGGTAAGGTAGGTTAAGGATATTTTTACGCTCAAATTCCTTTACAATTACATTATTATAATACCTATTCTTGGCTTTCCTAAGGCAGTTATCTAGAAATAAAATAGGATAACATAATTTAGTACCAATATTCATGATATTGCATAAATCAGAAATTCGGAATTTAAAAATTCAGGACTGACAACTCTCAATGCTCTAAGAAACATAGCAGAGAAAATAAAAGATTTAATCGATGGATGATGGTCAGAATAAAAATGCACATACGATTTATTATTAGTACGCTTACGAAAAACTTCAAATTTGAACTGATTCAAGCATCTCCGAATTTTTAGATCTAGAAAAGATAAGCTTCCATCATTTTCTTTTTCAACCGTGAACTTAATAGATGGGACTAAATTGTTGAGCCTACCAAGAAATAAGTCAACATCCAAATTGTTAGGCCAAAGGCATAAAATATCATCTATATACCGATACAAAACAAGGTTAAAATTAACAATAATGGGCAAAATTCTGCTTTCAAAAAATTCCATATATAAATTAACTAATACCGGTGAGAGGGGATTTCCATCGCCAATCCAAACGAAATAGCATAAAACTTATTTTCAAACTGAAATTTACAATCTTTGACACAAAGCTTAATTAACTCAATAAGCGTGTTAGAAAGAATATTCAGAGCTCTTATCTTTTAAAAAACCAAGCAGTTAATCAACAGGGACTTTTGTGAATAACTTGATTTTGATTTTGATATAGTGAACTACTTGATTTTTTAAAAGATAAAATCTCTGAATATTCTCTCCCTGTTCAACACAACACGCCTTTTTTCGTTGGATCCTGTAATTTTGAATTAATTCAGAACAGATTTATTATTGACAAGAAGGTCAAGGTGCTAAGACTCTGGTAGCTTTCCAAGTGAATTGTATGCTCCTCCTAAAATATTTTCTGCACCAATCATATTATTTTTGTTTCTTGCCTTTGTGATCTATATATAGTCTGAATCTTGTGATTAATTTCAGTGTTCCTGAGGATGTCATTAGACGAAAGCGCTTTAGCAATGTTTCGTGTTTTACTCTCCTTCGTGGTTATTTTCATTATATATATATAATTTCCCTTCATTCATTTATTACATTTATTGCATTGCATTTGCTCTGGAAACCAGCCACGCATGACTATAATCAAGAACTCAAATCAGGAATTTATGGAGTGGTTTGGAATGGTGTTAAAAAATGTTTAAAACTATTGTTAAAAATTATTAAGAAATGAATGTTTCGTGATTTCGTATTTCCGTTGGGTAAGATTTTAAATATTTTTTGGCCTCGGATGCACGGCCGTCTGGATGAATTTTTAATGTGGCCCAGAAGTGATCTGGATGCCCCTGACAGGAAAAGTACTCGTATAATTTCAAAAATTTTATTGCAGAAATGATTTATTATAAATTCATTAATTTAAATAAACTAATAATAATAATTTACTTAAATGGATTAAAACTAACAGAAGCATATTAACAAATACAGTTCCACTTAAGTAAAAACAACAAAAATTAATTAGCCAATTTTGTAACACCGCGTCGCGTTGATCAGCGAAGTTAAGCAACATTGGGTTGTATGGGAGACTGTCCGCTGTGTCCAGACTATGTAGCGATCCGTGGTTCGGATCCCACGTAAAGCTGTAGGTCCCCTCCGTCATATAACCTTAGATGTTGCGAAGAACGCTAAACAAACCAATCATTACATTACAATTAATTTTCAAAGAAAAAATAGATGCAGGTCCATCAAAGAAGGATTTCCTGGCTTTTAATGCATCAACATCTTGTATAACCCCTTCTAAATTTAAATTGTCTGCTATATCCTTTTCAAGTGGGATAATAGCAACAGTTACTGGTAGTGTTGGTAAAATTGTTAGCGCTATATAAACATTAGGAAATAAAGACAACTAATTTTCACATATATATGATATAAAGCGAAATTTCTTTTGGAGAACGATTTGAAATTCTTCTTGATAAGGCTTTTAACTCATCGATAAGATCTAAGGCTACGATGTCTTTCTCCGCGCCATCTGTTAAAGCAATTTCCAAATTAATGCACCATTTTTTTAGGTAATTTCTTAAAAAATACATACAGTATATCCGTTATTTAAACAAAAATCAAAATACATAATTATTCATTTACAGATGATATAAAAGTGTCAAGAATCATATTGAAGAAGTTTACTTTAAATTGTTTTTCAGGGTCTTCTGTTCGGTCATTAGGGGTCATCAGGTGATTCGTACTCAAATTGTCTTTATTCGCTCCATTCTTTTATCTCCTTCGAGGTAAATTCCGCGACTTACTGTACTTTCATTTTTTTCAGCTAATTTTCCAGCTGTTTGTTTTAGTTGTAAAAATGTTTCTTCGGTTCTATAAGCCTCTAAGAAAGATTCCGTTCGATTTAATGACTTTATAGCTGCAGCTACATCGATTGAAACCCCTTGCAGTAACTTGTTGGAAATATTAATTTCATATAAAACATCATACCAGATCACGAAGCAGCACATGAATTTAAAAGAAAATATTTTTGCAGCAATCCCTTTTGCTTCTACTCTTGTTTTGGTATCGTGTTGTCCTTCGAGTGTATTGTTCTCGGCTAGTGAAATTAAGGTATCGTGTATTTCTGAAATTTGGTACGTAATTGCTTTAACTGCATTCACGCCGCTTTCCCAGCGTGTACTACTCAATGGTTTTACAGTAAAGTCGCTTACACGCTTTGAAAGAACTTACCAGCGATGTGTAGATGCAGAAAAAACGGATAAATGAATAGTACATTGAATAGTATAAAAAAAAAAGAAATAGATTCTACTGTATATTGCAATTAGCTGCGTCGTTCAAAACTAAATTTAATGGATGGGCGCCACATGGTATGAAAAACGCCCTGGTGTTTTTATTTCTTATCATTGTCTGAACTCCACTGTTCTTCTCTCTCGCACTGGACCCATTATAATATCCCTGTCACCCGCATATTACTCAAATTTAAATTTAATTCGTCAAGATTTTTAAAAATTGTTCTAGCCATTCTAGCACCAGTGGAATCTTGAATGTTTATGAAATGAAGAAATCTTTCTACTTTCTTCTACTTCTACTAATTTTTTCAATGCTTTTTTGCACTAGGATCTTTTTCATAACTCTCTCTCTCTCTCTCTCTCTCAGTTAGAGTGTTTTAACTGAAATTGTATTGGACAAAATTTTTACTAAAATTTCAGATGTCTGATGCAGTTCAGAGACAGAGTCCATAATCCCTAATTACTAACCTAATCGATTTAATCTAGCCTAATCTAATCTAACCTAAACCAACCCAACCCAATTTGACATACTATCAAACTGTGATGAACTCTGTCTCCAAACTGCATCTGACTTTTGAAATTTCACCAAATTATTAACTAAAATTAAAGGGTTGACTGAAATTAGCTTAAGAATTGTTTTGCAAGTCATTTTAGTGGGAGATCTAATTTGAAAAATTTGAATTATGGCAATATTCAAGAATCCAGCTGCAGTTCCGAGACAGAGTCCACAATAGCTTAGTAATGTATTAGGTTAGGTTTGGCAGGTTCGGTTGATTGGATTTGGTTAATTTTGATATGCTTTGATTAGGTTAGGTTGTTAGTGCTTATCTGCAAACTATGTTTGGTTTCAAGAATTTTATCTATAATTTTTATGTTAAATAGTACAATACATATTCAGTAATTTTATATAATATTGTACGATAATTTACACTTAATATATTATGAAGTTCAGAAAATTTTCAAAATTTTAAACTCAATCTCAATTTGGAAATTTCTAGAATGCATTAGTGAAAGTTTCTGAAGTTTAGAGGAGGTGGTTGTTACATCTCTGAGAATATTTGTTAGGCGCAAAAGTGGTTGTTATCTTAACGGCCCGAGGCCGCCCCTAATCGTGGCTGACCGTGGCTTTTGCCCATGTCGTCTACGCTTTGGGCCGGGCACGCTCGGATGCCAAGAGAGTTTTACATCTGTTGATTTCATGAAATCTTGTCTCGTTGCATACTGGAATAATACCGAATGCTTTTTTTATTATTATTATAATTTGAAATCAAGTTTTTAAAGCTTTTTCTACACATTTTATTATGTAAGGGGCGTTGCAAAAGTCGTGGGGTTTTATTCTAGATATTTTATAACATTTATAACATTTTTAAACAGCTATATTTTTTTTTAAAGAAAATGTAAATTTATGTAACATGGTTTGCCCAAAAAGAGAACTGAGAAATCCGATTTGTTAGTTGCAACTTCGTATTCATATCTTTATCATTACATCATATCATCGTTGCCTCGAGTTTTTAATGGTGTCCACGAATTCTGTTTTCGTTCTTTGATTTAAAATCTTTAAGATCCAAGCTCGTAGTTTTCCTTTCATATCTTCAGAGAGTTCACAAAAGTAAATAGACGCTTTAAGATTTTTCCTCAATTTTTTATTTGATAATAAGAGTCAATAAATAAGAACAGATTTATTGAGCCAATATATTTAGATCGTGTTGCTTTTCCCTTTCCATTATGTGAAAATGACACACGTTCTGGCATTCCACTGATGAGCTTTGCCATTTGTTCTTGACGATAATCATCTGGTGTCTATTTACTTTTGTCAACCTTACGTACTTTTCTAAGTTTGTGGTTAAGTATTTTATAACCATATTTATCAAAGGCTGTAACAAGATCTGCATACAGTACATCTACGTTTTTCTTTGACAAAAACTTGTAGAATTCTTTCTCTCTATGACACAAAACACCTTTAGGTTGAAATCCGTCTTTTTGGCTGACCTTATAAATAATTTTCTTCAAATAATGTGAAGTTTAATTGTTGAGTTATTTTCTGAAAAGGTTCGATTTGTAGAAAAGCATTGCAAAGGCAAAACAATTACTCTGCCTTATTTAGACCAATTTAATGAACCGATTTTAATGCAAATGACGGTTGTCACACAATTTTAAACATCTTAAACTTTAATGAACTTTCCTCAGTAGACGCGTACATACTTCCGAATAGTTTCAGGAAAACAAAATATTACGAGCAATGTTCGTAGTTTTACTACTCTTAATATAAAATTAATTATAATTATAATATATATAATTAAAGCTATGCTCTGATTCTACTATTACTAAAACAGGAACAACAAAAAATCAACAACTAATAATAATAATAATAATAATAATAATAATCAATAATAATCAGAGCTTCCTTTTTCCTTTTTTAATATCAAAATTGAATTCGTAGTTAAAATAATTTCCATTAAAAATATAAGACGCAAAGCTTTATGGGGAGCGAATGGGCTTTTAGGGTGTTATACGAGCCCGATCTGATCCTCTTCATGTTGAAATTAAATTAGCTTCGTGTCTTTGTATTTATAAGATAAAAGAAAGGATAGGGAGAGAGAGAGAGAGAGAGAGAGAGAGAGAAGAGAGAGAGAGAGAGAGAGAGAATTTCATTTGGGATTATAAAAGTGGTGATTTTTAAGGGTAACTGAAATAAAGGAAAGCAACCCAACATTTCACTTGTGTTCAAAAAGTTAAAAGAGTCTCTCTCTCTCTCTCTCTCTCTCTCTCTCTCTCTCTCTCACACACACACACACACACACACACACACATTAACTGCTAGTTGAAAAGTCTAGTAAAAAGTTTATAGGGAAGTTATAAATGATATTATCATAAAAAGTTTTAGAGAGGTTTCATTGTATGCGTTTGTGTATTTTGATGGAAGCGTTCATTTAGTCGATTTCTACAAACATTCGAAGATCAACTCCTTCCTCCCCGAATTCATTTTAGCATTCTGTCCACTTATCCTTCGCTGGTTTTTTTCATTGAGAGTTTTGTGTATACAATATGTATAACGAAACGAATGAGACTCGAGAGAGAGAGAGAGAGAGAGAGAGAGAGAGAGAGAGAGAGAGAGAGAGAGACGCAGGAAGGCAGAAGATTACGTTCCGTTAGAAATTTTATGCGAAAAGCAAAGTAATAAAGGAAGCAATTCTGAACTGGATTTAAGTCCTTGGAAAGGTTTTAGGAAACTAAAAAAAAAGTTTGGATGAAGTGAATTAAGTAAGAGCGTAAACATTCCGTCCAGTGTTTAGATTGTTTCATTTTGAAGAAGAAACGTTTATGAAAATATATAATTCATAGGGGTAAAAATAACTTCCACAGTAGCCCATTCCTAGAGACTAACACGTTGGTTGGTGAAAGTAAACATGTTTTCAAGGTACTTTTCTGTTATTATTATTATTATTATTATCTTGACACCTGGTGGTCCATGGTGTAATTCTTCATGTAAATAATTCCTATTTAATAGTCGTGGGAGTGACGTCAATGTGCAGATTCTGTTACTGTCAAAACATTTGCTCAAATTTTTTTTAAATGTGTTATTTGTCTTTTTGTCTCTGATACTCTGTTAATATTAAAAAGCTCATAATTATATTTTTTTAAATAAAATAGATGCCGCACTAAATCCATCCTAGAAAAGAAGACAAAAAATTACTAATTAGTAATGACTCGCTTTTGTTTTATAAATTTTAGGAATGTGACCAACAAGAATAAAATAACCAAAGAAAAACAAAACATTACCAATGAGTAATTTTTTTTCTTTTTAAAATTTGGGTTTCTGGGCGAACTTTTTTCCGAAAATACGTTTGCTAAGAGTTCATAAACATTTATAAAACGTCGATGAAGCGTTCATAAACATTTAATAAAGGACAACTGTTTCAAGGGAAACGTGGTGCCATATCGAAATATTTTGTAAGAGTATTTCAATTTAAACAGGTAAACAACAAAATTTATACAAAAATCAAGGAATACTCTACAATATATATATAATATATATATATATATATATATATATATATATATATATATATATATATATATAATATATATTATATATATATGATAAGTAAAATAAGCAGTGCTGATACCAACATCTTTCTTTTCGCTAAAGTCAGGACTCAGTCCTATATTTAGTGTAGATTCCTTATTAAAGGCCGTTTCAGATGAGCTAGAAATTAGGGCCGTCATTCCTTTCGAAAACTAAATTAAATTATAGATACCTTCAAAACCTAAGAGCAAAATATTTTATAAATATAAAATTAATCTGTATTTTGCCATAAAATCCATAGTTTGTTAAAACGATTTTAAAACTCGATATCCATTTCCTGTCCAAAATATTGCCATTCTTAATTCTAATAATCTTCTGCTTAAACTTCGATTCCAAGATTTTATAAATTTCGCTACTGGATCTGCATCACATTCTTGAACTCTGAGGAAATCCTCCCCTTATTAGATTAATCAATAGCGTTCCCAATTGTTATTCAATCCACCCTTTTAATACGTCATGACCAATCCCCAATTTTAAATTGGTAGGAATGCCTTTGCGAGGTTTCAAAAAGGTCCACGAGTCAACCAAGAGCGTTCTGCCGCCCCATCGTGTATTGTTATGTACACCTCCCTGTTGTAAATATTTTATCATATCTTGCATTGTTGCTCGTGTACGAGGGGTGATCATAAAGTTCTCGGTCTGACAATGAAAGAAGAGTCAAGTTGATAGTTTTTATTATTATTTTTCTACATAGTCTCCTTTCAGGGCTATACACTTGATCCAGAGTTTTTCCAGCTTCTGGATACCGTTCAAAAAGAAGTCTTCATTTTGGTCCTTTAACCAGGTATTTACAGCTGACAAGACTTCATTATCGTCCAAACATCTCTGTCCACGGAGGTGTTCTTTTAATTTGGGAAACAGATAGAAATCACTGGGAGTTAGGTCTGGCGAATATGGAGGGTGATCAAGCAATTCGAAGTCCATTTCTCTGATGGCAGCCATCGCAACTGCAGACTTATGAGCAGGAGCATTGTCCTGGTGAAACAGGACGCTTCGACTGAGTTTCCCTCGTCGCTTTTGCTTGGTGGCTTCGCGCAGTTTTCTCATTAGCCGTGCATAATAATCACCTGTAATAGTGGCTCCTTTATCAAGGTAGTCAATGAGCATAACTCCCTTTGCATTCCAGAAAACAGAGGCTATGACCTTGCCAGCTGATGCCACAACACGAAACTTCTTGGGAGTTGGTGAAAACGGGTGTTTCCAAGACATGATTTGTTGTTTTGACTCTGGATCGAAATGATTAATCCATGTTTCATCCATAGTAATAAACCTAGATACAAATTTTTCTGGATCTTGCTGGTAAAGGCCCAAACATTGTTTTGGAATTTGAACTCGAGTTCTCTTCTGGTTGTCAATGAACATTCGTGTCGCCCATCTTGCAGACATTTTTTTAAGCTTTAATTTGTCTGGTAATATTGAATGTGTGCTGCCAAATGAAATGCCCACTAGGGTATATCATACTTTTCCGAGTCCGAATTTCACTTTGGCTAATATGTATTTTTATGTAAAATTTAATTCTAAGACGGGTTTCTTTTCTGCAACTTTTCCCAAAAATCGCGTTATCATGTTCAAAATTGCGGTTTTCTGTTCTATGTTGAAATACCAAATATTCAATTGAACACAACCTCATATTTTTAACCCTTTGTCGTAATTTGTTACTATTTAGACACATTAACTTTGCTTAACCCTTACACAGGTTTAATACATACATACATAAGAAAAAAAATCTATTCCATTTGAATCTTTGTAACCATTTGGACGCAGAAGGCGAAGTTCAACATTCTCTCAATAGATGGCTCTGAGCAATTACGCCAGTTATATCATAATTGTGAAGTAGAAGTGAGTGGACGCCATTTTTTTCGGTAACTGTTTTTTGTAATTTTCCTAAGTTTAATAACCATTATTATATTTGTTTTGACTATAATTTCATTCTAGAAGTATTAAGGAAGCTCCCTGTTTACTTTGTTTAAGTAATATTTTTAATAACTGTGAAGAAAAGACTTTATTCAAAGTTCGTTTCGAAATGGACACAAAGTTTTTATAGGATAAATTTCTGTCTATGATAACACGTGTGTCCAATTGGATACATGAAATGAATTTTTCATTACGATGTTTTTATATACTGGTAGATAGATAGATAGATCACCCACTAATTACCTTATTAGACCTTTGTTGACTAATGGACACATAAATTATTTCATTTAGAAATGTTTTTACAAAAAAAACATTGCTAAAAATGCTTATATGTACACCTCCTATGCATATTTCAAGTAAAAAAATGAACCTACGCTAAAATTAAATGGTACTGAATGACAAAGGGTTAAGCTTATTTACACCATTATTACGAATTTTAAATTAAATTTGCAATGCCAAATTCAGTTTTCTATTACCAAAATAAATATTCATTACCAAATTTAGGTTAATTTGGTAATTAAAAATGCCGGTTGGCAACCCTGATTATAACCAAAAATTATATTCCTTGTCTATATTTATGGCGAAAGAACACTAAACATACTGATATGAATTTGTTACAGATTGGACAAGAGCGACAATAAGCACCGACTAGACGTGATGGCCGAATCTGCCCCCAAAACCAGGAAAATGTCAGGTTCAAAGCTCTCGGATGTTGTGGGCCCGGGGAAGGAGTTCATCATTCCCAGCGAGGTGCCGACTTGGAGAGCCGTTCATCAGAGAAGGATTCGTCTGCTGGAGGAAAAGTTCCTCATTCATGACATCCAAAGGTCTAAATATCCTATCCGAGAGATGAGTGACGAGCTGGCTTCACTCGTGATGACTCCGTGGAGGAAGTCGAATGTAAAGTTCTCCCCGCCTGTGACAATCACGGAAAAATCGCTCTCATATAAGATCTTGTTGAAATGGAAGGAGATGACAGACGTTGTGAACGGGAGAGTTAAGTCTGCTACCCAGGAGAAGAGGATGGTTGATCTGGATAAACTCTGTGAAGTCTGCGTTTGCAAGCATCAGACCTTCTTGTGCGGCTCAGAGGGGAGTGGATGCTCAGGATGCTCCCTCAAGGCCTATGTGAACTGTAACTGTCCTTTGAAGGTGAAGATTCCTAAACTGGACCTTCAGTGGCTGTACTACCAGAGAGTGAAGACTTCCGAAGCTTTAGGAATCCAGATGTCTTCTGTAGACTTCGAAGACAGCAGGAGACAGATCAAAGCAGCGAAGAGGAAGGAGCCTGAAGAAGCTTCTGCTGTGAAGAAGAAGAAGAAAGAGGAGGCTACTAATGAGGAGCTTCTCATAAAAGACTTTGAGGAGGACGAAGAGCCAAACTTGGAAGAAGCTGCAAAAGAAGCCTCTGGCAATGTTGAGGCTACTGAAGCTCCTATGGACGTTCCCGCTGAAGTACCTGCCGAAACTCCAACTTCTGCTACACGAAACTACATGAAGATCCAAGGGACAGCTTCAGCAGCTTTGAGGTACAGGGTGGCAAATGTTCCAGCGGCTGCAGTTGCCACTGGCTTTCTGAACGACCTCATCAAGGCCGGTCATCTTTCCAAAGACAAGGCTTACTTGGCCATAGATGGCATGAAAGTCTGGAGGTCCAAGGAGGAAGTAATGGCCTCATCAGTTGAAGCTCTCACGCAGAGGTCAGAGGAGGAGATCTCTGGGATATTCTTTGATGGCAAGCAGGATAGGAACACAAAGGTGTTGAAATATGACGAAGTGACGGAGATTTCATCCTGGCAAAGTGATCGAGGAGCATTACACTATCACGTGGGAGACTCAAGGAAAGTACCTCTTCCATTTCACTCCCGAGGAACCTCAGGAAGGAGAAACGTCTGCTCATAAGATCGCTCAGGGCCTGCATGAGTGGCTTCTGGATCACGGAGCTGACGAGAGCCTTGTAATGATTGGAGGAGACTCTACCAACACGGGGTGGTCTGGAGGCGCCATAGCCCTATTGGAGAAGATGGTGGGTCGCAAGTGCCACTGGATGATCTGTCAGCTCCATGTGAACGAGCTCCCCCTGAGGCACTTAATCATCAAGCTAGACGGCCCTGTAACTCCCCGGTCAGGCTTCAGTGGGCCTATTGGAAAACTTCTTGAGAAAGTGAATGAACTTAAGGTCAACTTCAACTTCAAACCAGTGGAAGGAACTGAAGATATCATAGAGCTGCCAGTAGAGATAGTCAAATCTCTCTCCACAGACCAGCACAACTGCTATCTTCTGATCAAAGCCATCAAGTCTGGAAGTCTCAGTCCACAGTTGGCTGGTCTCAAGTGCGGACCTCTGAACCAATCCAGGTGGCTCACTACTGCACAGGCCATCTTGCTGTTGTGGATGAGGGAACACGGACTGAAGGGGGAGGTGTTGAGGAGGCTCGAGGTCCTCGTGAAGTTCTGCCTTAACTTCTACTTCAAAATGTACTACGACATCAAAGTGAAGCACCACCTCAAATTTGGTCCTGCACACGTTTTTTCAAGCCTGAGGCTGCTGAGGAACCAGACTACCGAGGTCAGGAACATCATCTCTGCTGCAGTGATAAGAGGAGCTTACCACGCACATCCTGGGAACATCCTGGCTTCATTCCTGTGCAGTGAGGATGAGCATCAGAGAGCTTTTGCTGTGAGCCAGGGGGCAGGGACAATTCGACGTGGCCGACTCGATGCGACCCAACTCGATGTGGCCGACTCGATGTCAGGACAACTCGATGTCAAGCCAAGTCGATGCCAGGCCAAGTCGATACCAGGTTAACCGGGTTAACTGAATGCCCGGTTAGGTCAACTGTACGCCCTTGACGATGCCCTTGACGATTGGTTAGGTTAAGTTGTGATATTTTCGTTAAAACTAACGAAAATATCCCTTAGGGATATCACATCGAGTTGTCCTGACATCGAGTCGGCCACATCGAATCGTACCCAACCCGTGAGCCAGATAGAGAAGATCAGAGAAGGAAGAGACTTTGGTGATACGACAGTGAGGCCCCATAAAAATCCCAAAGTCAATCTGCAAGCCACTTCACCTGAGGATCTCATCAACTGAGAATCAGATAATATTTACAAGCCTATTTTCACCTGCAAGATGACCTTGACTGAGCTCGAGGATCTCAGGAAAACTCCACTCAAAGTGGACGCTTTCTCTGTTCATACTCAGTCCTGCGAGAGAACTGTACAGGAAGTCTCAACTGCTTCCCAAGCTGTGTACGGTCACGAGAGGAGAGATGGGTGGGTGAGAGCCAGGATAGACCATCGAGAAATGCTCCCAGTGTTCAGATCGAAGCAGGACATACTTAAGAGTTTTTCAGGTTCGAGTGGCTGATGAAGAGGCTGAAGCCATCGTTAATGCTCATAAAAGCTGAAAGTCCTCATAAGATCATAATATAAGATCTTATGAGGCCACGCTTTTCAGGGATCCAGGAAGAACAGGCGTGTAAACCTACACGTGGAGGTGGCAAGTCTCCCGCTACTCGATCAGAGTAGAGCTGGTGAGCCGCGCCTATTCTTTGAAGAAAAACTTAAAATTCTTAAGTTTTACGTGAAATCTAAACATTTTTCAGCACCCAGAGGTGTTGAAACACGCAAGAAAGCAAGGATGAGGTCAGAAAAGCAGCTTTTGGACTAAATCATATGCAGAACAGCTGCGCGCTTTGGTTTTGGTGCCCTGAGGCTGCGTTAGGAAGCCTTCAAATCAGAAAATCGCGATTTTGACCATGAAAATGAGATTTTTCGGAAAAGTTGCAAATAATAAACCTATCTTACAATTAATTTTTGTATAGGAATACATATTAGCCACTTTGTTTTTCCAAATGTTCAACCCTGAACCCAGAGTATGATATGCCCTAATGCCCACATTCTCAGCTCTAAATCGAATACTAAGTCGGCGATTATTCATGAAAAGATCACTGACTTTTTGGTGATTTTCTTCAGAAGTTGATGTTGATGGCCGTCCAGACCGTTCATCATCTTTAATCGACGTGTTGCCCCGTTTGAATTCCGCACACCATTTTTTAACAGTAGAATAAGATGGGGCAGTCTCCTAATGTGTGCTGCATATCTTCAAAAACGTTTTGGGGAGTCATATTCTTCATAGAGATATTTAATGACGGCGCGTATTTCACATTTGTCCATTTTCATAAAGTTTATCACATTGCTTCACATTACAACTTGTTAAACAAAAAATATTTTGATTAGCGATTTTATATTTTATACACATATTTAATAATAGTTGTACTAGATATGGTGTAAATTTGATGTCAAAATACCATTATATCTAGGTCAGACCGAGAACTTTTTGATCACCTCTTGTATAGAAACTGTGAAGATCTTTGTCGTGGTAATAAAACTCAGAAAAGTTTAATTTATAATTATTTTATAACTAACTATTATTATTATTATTATTATTATTATTATTATTATTATTATTAATAGATGACAATTAATAAATGTATAGATTACATGAGGATAAATAACTATGGTCTATGCTGATGATATGGTGTTAATAAGCCCTTCGGTGAAAGGTCTGGATCGTCTTATAAAAATTTGTGAATCATATTCACAGAACGATGACATTAATTTTAATGTTACTAAAACTAAGGTTATGCAATTCTATCCCAAAAGCTTAAACCAAAGAGCTGATGTTATTTTGAAATTAAGAGACGAACCAATAGAACAGGTACAAGAATTTAAGTATCTAGGTCAAACTATCACCAGCTCCTTGAGGGACGACTTAGACATAAGGAAACAATATCGAAGTTACTGTGCTAAGGAAATCCAAAGTCTGGACAAGCAAAGTTAAAGACACTCTTTTTTGTACTTTCTGCACTAATATTTATGGCCAGCAACTCTAGTTAATTATGAAAAAGGCTCCTGCCCTCAATTTGCTTTACAACAGATCCTATACACTGCTACATGAGTTACCGCTAAGATGCTTAGTCTCTCAAATGTTCGCTAACCGCAACATTCTGATCATCCCTGAGGTAACAAGAGGAGCTAAATACAGTCTAATACGAAGAATTAAGAACGTAGACAATCCAATTGTCCAAACTGTTCAACAGTCCTACTTTATGTCTTCTAGACTGTGGACTTCTTGGTATGAAAGTGTATGTCTATAGCTCCACTTGGCTCCTGTATTAACCATTCCATTACATGTACTTTTTATTTTTATGAAATTATTATTCTTATTATTATTATTATTGTTATTATTATTATTATTATTATTTCTCGCCTTCTTACGTGTATCATTGTTATTTGTTTAATTAGTTGTATTACCTTGTATTGTTGATTACCTTGATGGATACTGTACCTCTTTTTTTTAGGTTGGGGATCTGTCTCCTGCCAATAAACAACATTATTTTCACTATTTTCGTTATCATTATATCATTTTTGTAGTGTTAGCAGTGGGTAGGGTTTTTAATTTTACTTGTTTCAGTACGTGTCTTATTTTATCTCTTTTGTCATAATTTTTAGTTTGTTTGTTTTGGAATGTATTATCGTTTGACTTATCTTATCTCTTATTACCTTCAAGAATATTATACTATGCTATAGGATTTATATCCTGCCAATAAATCTTATTATTCAAACTTCAAACTTTTAGTCAAAAAAAATACAAGTGACAGAGTTTTACAATTTCTAGATATTTGTTATAACATTAATATATTCACAGGACTCTCATCTGAATATGTCTTTCGAAGCATGGGAGCTTTTTAGGCAAAAATAATGGCATTTAGCTTACGTATTTATTACATAAAAATAGTGAAAGTGGCAAGTAATAATAATAGAGAAAACAAAAATAGTAATAATACCAATAATAATAATAATAATAATAATAATAAATACAATTTAAAGTTTCCCAAATATTGCATGATTTTAAATTAAATGATTTATTGTATATTTAGCAGAAAATATTACATAAAACAGTGAAAGTGGCAAGTAATAGTAGTAGTGACAACAAAAAATAATAATAATAGCAGCAATAATAAGAGTAAATGTTGAATACTGAACAACCTTTATTGATAAAATAAATACAGTAGTTTTACAATTTACAATGACATAAGTAATTGTGAAAGTGGACTATTTATTTTATTCAAAGTTTACAAAATGTTACATAATTTTAAATTAAATGATTTATTGTACAGTATACTGAGTAGAAAATAAATGCTGTTTAATAAAAAAATATAAAAAAAGAATAAATTATGAAATTAAAGATGATTAATGAAATTAGCATATTTTAAATAGTTGATTACAAGATTCATTAATATGATAAAAAATGGCAGTTGTGAACTTATACATCAGTAGAAGCTAATGAAGTGCTTTTTTAGTGATTTGCGAAATACATTTAGTAATGAACCCTGCCTGATATGCATGGGAATTGAATTCCATACATCTGATTCTTTGAAAGAGACTTCATTTCCAGCAGTTTCTATTGTATAGTTAGGTTTGTGTATAAAATCCCTGGGCAATCTGGTGTTATAACGATGGTGCATTTGATGGGAAGTGATTGCTCTTTGAATGGGTGATGTATGTCGATATTTGTTGATAACTTTAAACATATTGACAACAACAATGAATTTCTACAAGTCATTTAGTTTTAAAATATTTAGCTCTTTAAGCATTGGGAAAGTGTGACTTTGTCTGTTGTCATTATTCGAGAGAGTTCGAAGACATTTTTTATGAATTACTTCCAAAGGATGTTTTATATATTTCTCTGAGCTACTCCATGCTGTAATGCAATGTAATAAATGTGGATGCGTTTTGAAGAAGGGTCTTTTTCAGTTTAAATAATATGACTTTTGAAATTTAGTTTTTCATCTAAATTAATACCAAGTACTTTAACCTCATTCACTCTTGCAAGAGTAGTATTCCCAATTATTATTTGTACTAGTACAGTTCCCGTCGCTTCGCTGACGGTTAGACAGGCTAAACTACAGAAAAAAAACCACCCATTAAAATTTTGAGCTTCACATTTTTTTCAACATTTCTGAATCTGGTATCTCCCAAAACCTCCTCACCCCCATTCATGCAACTTGGGGGCTAACCCCCTCCCCCCATTACCCCCACCCCTCCCCATTACCCCACCCATCCCCCATTACCCCCACCTCCACCCTTCCCATTACTGCCCGGATAAATTTCACAAACAGACAAACAGACAGGCTAAACTACAGAAAAGAACAGTCATGAAAATCTTGAGCTTCACATTGCCGCCCGTAATACAATTTCTGAATTTTTTTCTCACAGTTTTTTCTCACAATTTCTGAAAGTGTGACGGACGGACGGACAGCTCTCTTATTATAGTATAGATTAATGTGTTTTGTGGTAATAATCATATAGAATGACTTTTTCATGTTCAATAAAATTTATTAGCAAACATCCATTTAAACACATTTTCTAATTGCCTGTTCGTTTTATTAATCAGAAAGTCTGCATTATGATGGGAAAAAATTAAGTGTGGTATATTCTGCGTATTGTACGCAATTTAATGTGGTTAAGAGAGGAAAGTCGTTGACGTGAATTAGAAATAGTAATGGCCCAAGAATAGATCCTTGTGGAACTCCACTACTTAGCATCGTCTTGTCGGATAAATTGTCTTTTAAGCCGATGTACTGATGGCGATTTGATAGATATGATTTAAACCAATCGAGGATACTTCCTCTTATTCCATATATGTGAAGTTTATTCAATAAGATTTCATGCAGAAGTGTATCAAATGCTTTTGACAAATCGAGGAAGATCAAGGCAGAGTGTTTTTCGCTGTTTAAGTTCTGATACACATTTTCTAATAGAATGTTTATGGCATCTTCCGGTGTATGTCCACTAGGGTGGATCGATTTTACATTTTTTTCGATTTCCATATTCTAATAGAGACAAAAACTTGCGCATGCATGAGAAAATGGCCTCTGCAAAATCTTAGCTTAATAGGTAATCATCTTCTGCCCCCGGCAGGAGCGATGAAAATCATATTTAGTAGTCAAAAACGTATTTTTAAACCCTAGCCTAGAGTCATAAAATTTTGCGTGTGTGTTATTTCATGCCTAAGCAACGATATAAATGCTATGGGAAATATAAAATGCATTATTTAAGACAAAGAGCCGATCTGAAATATGTATATTACAGTATACATATTTTCAGATCGGCTCTTTGTCTTAAATAATGCATTTATATATTTCCCATAGCATTTATATCGTTGCTTAGGCATGAAAAAACACACACGCAAAATTTTATGACTCTAGGCTAGGGTTTAAAATACGTTTTTGACTACTAATATGATTTTCATCGCTCTGCCGGGGGCAGAAGATGATTACCTATTAAGCTAAGATTTTGCAGAGGCTATTTTCTCATGCATGCGCAAGTGTTTGTCTCTATTAGAATATGGAAATCGAAAAAAATGTAAAATCGATCCACCCTAATGTCCACCTCTACTGGGGCGATAACTACTGTAGATGGAGTGTTTCGGTTTCCCCACTTAAATACAGGGTATACTCTGGCTTCCTTTAGACCTCCACTTTAACCTCGGTTCAGTTCCGTGTGTTGGTCTTTCTTCACATGAAGGTCAAGCTGGTGGCTCCCGCCTCTAGGCCTGGCTTGGTGGAGGAGCGAGTTGCTCTGTTGCCCTCTCCCAGCGCACGTAGCCAAGTACACCCGGCTCATCTGGTACCGTCCTGAGCCAGAAATCTAGTCTTCTTTTGAAGACTTCAACTTTGACCCCTGTAACGCTTCTGAGGTCCTTTGGAAGCTGGTTAAAAAGTCTTGGCCACGTGACAACCAAGCTATTTCCCCTTAGTGATGAAGAGGTCCCTTGTCCGGACTTTAATTTGGGGACACTACACATTCTGCCTTTTCTATTTTCCAGCGTTGTTTGGATCGTAATTGGGTTTAGTTTGAAGTTTGGTACCAGTTTCTCGATCATTTTCCATATGTAGATTATGGTGTACATCTCTCTTCTGATTTCCAGGGAGTACAGATTTAGTTCACGTAGTCTTTCCCAGTAGTCGAGTTCTTTGCAGCCATCAATCTTGGCTGTCAAACATCTTTGAGTAAACGATCATCCTTCCGCACAATTGGTTGGTATATAAGTGGGTACCCTGGGTGACCTAGTGGTTGAGACGCTGTGTTGCTGGTGTTTCGTATTCCACGTTAAACTGAAGGTCTAAGGCGGAGTAAAGAGCTTGACCTTCGTCAGAATGAACAATTCCGGGGGATGCTAATGGAAGGTTACCAATAAAGTATAACTTTTTTAATGCTTGAAAGATGGGACGGGGGGGGGGGGTAATAATATAGTAAGTTTTAGGAGAAGTCGCTTGGTTTTTATATGAAGTTTAACACTGAGAAATTTCAACTGTTATGGTACGAAAAAAAGGGAGGACCTAAAATTCCATGGAATAGAAAAGAAAATTAGACGCATGGTACAGAAAATTCCCCGATGAGCCAGGTGTACATATGTGAGGTGGAGAGTAAAAGAAGCCGACTCATTATTTCATCAGGCCAACTCGAGAGGAGTGGCGATAAGCTTGATCTTCGTGAAATGAGGAATCATCATACGGAACATTTGAAAGGTTGAAAGGTGTATATATATATATATATATATATATATATATATATATATATATATATATATATATATATAAAATATATATATGTCGTAACCATGCAATTGGCATGCAGAAATGTTAGTTTTAAGATTTTAATTTTGTTTTCAAAAAGCCAAGCGTTTTGGTTATGAATATTCATAAAGGCATAAGTTAAAGATGTTTCCGATAGTAGAACGGTCGTTCTATTTAAGTTGTTGTTCTCAGGGGAAGAGGAAACCCAACCGCTTGGCCGCGGAGATTTACAACTAAAGGGTCCAGATGTACAAATGGTTAGTTTCTCTTTCACATGAGGGTGCGACTTTTGTAAGGCAGATTCGAAGACGCTGCTAAAGTTGAACCACGAGGGGGTCATAAACTTAGGGCTTCGAATCTGTTAACGGTATTTAAATGTATTTTTTGGGAAGAAGGAGGGGTTTATACTCGGAAATCAGGTCCCGCTCCAATCAAGGGGCCCAGGATCCTGGGAAACGTAGTAAAGACGCCTTCTTTCCCTCTTGTATGGGTAATAGCCTTCTGGGGGGACGGTCTTAGGAAAAACAAAGGGTTTGATAGGCTTTCAGAACATTTGAAGGCGGGGTCCTTCAAAATTGTAAAGTAAATTCGAAAATTGTTAAGTTAGTTGTAGTCGTTCCTCCTTGAAGTTAACTGTGGTTAAACAAACCCCCTGTAGACTTGTGGCGTAATAAACTTGAAAACGGAAAGTATACCATGTCATTAGCTTACGCGGAAATCGGTGCATAAGAAAGGTTATTGTTAACGACCTTAACCGATAATTTGATTGTATCTTAATTAATGTTAACCAACGGACCAAGAGTTTTGTGAACTTTCCATTAATTTAATTTGGCTCCAAGTAAATGCTAAAGGTTATTGTTAACGACCTTAACCGATAATTTGATTGTATCTTAATTAATGTTAACCAACGGACCAAGAGTTTGTGAACTTTCCATTAATTTAATTTGGCTCCAAGTAAATGCTAAACGGGGTACGTCTGGGCCCCTAGTTCCTGAATCCGTCAATTTGGGTTCAGAAGTAAGTCCCGTTAGTTGATATACTGTAGCGTTGAAAATTTTGGGCGGGCCGTAAATCTACGGTCCGTACGCAGCACAATGAGTAATTTTGTCTTCGCAGTAGTAAGTAAATAATTCTTCGAATATCTGGGTCGAATTCCGACCACTTCATTTCTTGTTATTTTTTGTTGCACTAAAATATAAAGCCCCTCGATATATAAATTATTGAAATTCAGATAACTGTTAACTTTTTCTTTAGATTTATCCTTGAATATTTGTTACAAAAATTGGTAAATTTAACGATTTAAATTCATATAACTGTGACCTTTGTCTTTGACGTTAAGATTGGATTGTATTGTATGGAAATTTATAGATTTACTTCAGAATAAACTATTAAATGCATGTACTGTGTCGAGTAACATTTAATAACATTTATAAGAGGGCGTGTGTTGTTCTAAATACCTTGTGATAGACCTCTCTTGTTAGCTGGGGAAAATTAACGTTCAAAGTGGGCTTTTGGAAAGCCGAAGGAACCTAGCCTATCAATTTAAAGGGCCATCCGTTTTGGGTAGGCCGAGTCATCCTGGACGAAAATAAGAGATAAAATCACCGGGTACGCCCAACTTAAAGGGTGCCCGTGAAGTGATTTAACGTAATAGAATGGGTGTCCAGTACCATAAATAAATATACGGGTTGGGCATTACATCAGATGGTGTCAGAAGTGGGATTCTATTGCAGGGTATTTATCGCAAGAGTGTAACTTGTTGTTAAAATAAATTTTCGTGACAGTAAAGCACGAACGTAGAAAGTATTTGCAACCGTAATTCGGTAAAATAATTGAGAACAGTAAAAAGTGTCGCTAACAGTGAGTACAGTTTAAAGATTTTAAAATAAAAATAAATAAGCAAATAAGTTTCGCGATGTCGGTAAAGAGTGTGGAAATAACGAATGAAGAAAGCACAAATGACATGAGTGATACCGAACCAACGAACTTAAACGAAATAAGTACAGAAAGTTTGGAAAATTTAAAAAGGATAAATTTGGCCAACAGTAATCGGTTACTAAAGGAATGCAAGGAATTAGGGGAAGAAATAAATCGAAGAAGGTCGAAACTGGAAGACCTTGTAATGATTATTCCGCGATGGGAGTATTTGGACAACCGAAGGTCGGGGGTTCGTCCCCGAAGAATCTCTCTAGTTCCTCCCGTTACAGAAGAACTTTCGAGGCAGGAAAGGATTGGGTGGAGACCAGAGAACCCAGAAGACATCCCAAAGAATCCTTGCAGAAGTGCACACACCACAAGAGACGAGAAACACCGCACCGACGAAGACCGGCAGAAGAATATAAAAACCGTCGTACAGGTATTAAAGAGTACTAGCTTACCTTTGCAACGTGAACAGGCAGTAAGGGGTCCTGAGCAAACGACTTTTGGACACACCTTGGAAGGAAGTTCGCCGAAGTTTATGGGCGAACGGGCACAAGAGAACCCAGGAACCAGCCCAAACGCCGTCAGGAAGGAACAAGGTGAGACAGTCAACCCAATTGCCACAGGAACATTAAGTGCAGGTAATGCCTTGGTTCAGGCTAATCCCACAAGGAGACATATTAAAGTGGGCATACCTAAGGACGCGTTGAAGACCGTTATGCCGGAGTATGCTTGTAATTGCATCAAAGGAACATCCTTTCGGGACTATTGGATGGAATCAACCCAGTTTTCGGTAAACAACCCAAGCTTAGGACTAAGATGAAGAGGTCCTAAGAGAAGAAACGCCACATGACAGAAGCCGAAGACTGCAGAAACTGCAAAATCCTCCCACATCCTGGGACTACAACTCACAACATTCAGAAGAAAGAACAGCCACAAAGGAGGACAACATCAAGGATGTGGAGGTGAACGACGGAGACAAGTCCAGCAAGAGAGGAGAGCCCAGAAGGAAGAACTGTGACACTGGTCACAGGAGGAATAACACAACTCAAGAATGTGACTACAACCCCATGAGAAACCAGAAGAGAAAACAAACCAAGTCAAATGAAGACAGAGACTCCAAAGAGGAAACAATGGAAGAAAGTGGCCGGAGCCAGTGCAAGATTTGTCAGCAAATGCGAAATTGGGAAGAGGCGTGCCCTCGAGCAAACCTTCGACAGGATTGGAAGGAGAAGCCTCCCGAATAGCTTCAGAGGAAGTAGCGGCGAGTCCGTCGGCTAGGACTGATCACCCTACCAGTACTCGTCGCTCAACAAGCTTCCACCGCGCTGAGCGATGGTGGAGCTTCCGTCACATTGACATAAGCTATGCACAAGAACATCGGGAGCCTTCTTGGACAGTGGCCAACTTCTCAGTACACAGTTGCACCGGCCCCCGCCCATTCATGTAAAGGAGTAGAAGTAAGTTTGACTATGGGAAGGGGGGTTGAAGAATTCTTTTGTGTCTGTATAATTCCAGAGGCTCAGCAAGACTTGACTATAGGCGTATTGTTTCGGAGGATATGAAGACGAAACAAAGGTACGAAGCCAGGTAGACCACCGGAAGAGGACAGTCACTGAATGAAACAGTAACCATCCAAGTAAAGGGAGTAGACAGTAAAGTGCGAGGGTGACTCTGGTAGAGGCAATCCCGCACGAAAACTAAAGGTGGCCGCCGTGATTCTGACGAGGGAAGTCAGAGACCCGGGGACGTAGTTCCCTGGACGTCTATTCTCCGCTGCACGGGATGTGCAGTGAAGCTCGGGGAAACTTAAAAATGTTACCGAGCAGGATCCCACAGAGGAAGATGAGGTTACTGATGATCAATCAGGATGACGAAGAATACCTTGGCGAAAAAGAGACGTCGTGGGCATAGTGACGGAGGCAGAGCTAATTGGGAGGGTAGTCGACGCTCACCCCAAATTGGAACGAATGTCACGGTGAAAGGAAGTCAAGCATCGAAGAAGGACTTCGAAGAACGAGTGACACGCCTCAAGTCCCATGTCCTTGGTTGGAAATCCTTTTCCGACAAAGAAAGGAAAATCGTCGAAGAGTGGCTAAGGGATTATTCAGATGTCTTCTTACTGGGTGGCGAGCCATTGGGTTATAATAACCTGATGCCAATGAAGTTGGAAACCCAGGATCATCCTCCCATCTTTAGGCGACCCTACAGGGTACCTATTACACACGAGGAGGAGGTAAAGCGACAAATAGCAGAAATGCTGGATCAAGGAGTGATACAGCATAGCCGTTCCACCTGGTCGTTTCCATTGGTAATCGTGAAAAATGGGGAGTATGAGTTCCCCTGGACGTCTATTCTCCGCTGCATGGGATATGCGGTGAGGCTCGAGGATACTTGGAGAAGTTGTCGAGCAGAATCCCCAAAGGGAAGTTAAAGGAAAAGGGAATAGACGAAGAAGAAAATTTGGGGTATGGTTTCCCCTGGACGTCTACTCTACGCTGCAATGAATGTGCAGTGAGGCTCAGCGTGGTTTGCAAGTATCACAGAGCGGAAATCTCAACGGGAAGTTAACCCTTTCCAAGGAGGCGGTAAAGTTACTCTTGAGAAATAAAAGTGACGACTAAAGAGTATCACCTTGAAGATAAGATGACATCGGCATGGTGGTTGAGGCAACGAGAACGGGGAGGTTCGTCGGAACAGCCGTTTGATTCCTCGCCCGAAACGAAAAAATGGAACAAGTGTCACGGTGAGAAAGAGCCAAATTTCCACAAGTGACTAAGAAGAGATTGAAAACACCTCAAGACGCATGTTCACCGATGTCCGTCGCTCTCAAAGGGAAGAAGACCGACAGGGAAAGAAAAGATTAACTACTACCGTCACGGTAGAGTACCAGGACCACGTGATCACTAGGAACGAAGAGTGACCACAGGAGTCCAAAGGGGAAGCGATTGAAGAAAAGAAGCGTAGGGCCCTGAGGCTTTGTGTAGACTATAGACCTTGGGACGTCAATGGCAGCAAGGACAAATATTAAGTACCCATCATTGAGGAAACCTTGGCCAAGTTGCACGGGACTCATTACTTCTCGAGCAGGGATTTACGCTCGGGATATTGGCAGTTGGCCATTCACGACGATAGCATCTCGAAAACTGCCTTCCCCACGGGAAGCGGTCATTTCGAGTTCAGGGTGGTCCCGTTTGGATTGTCCAATAGTCCACCAGTGTTCCAAAGAGTAATGAATTTTATTTTGCCGAAGCAACTGGACAAGGAAGTACAGATTTACTTAGATGACCTCATTGTCCTTGGAAGGTCTTTAGAAGGACATGACGAGAGGGTACGACGAGCCTTGGATAGCCTACGCACCTCCAACTTAAAGGTAAAGTTGGAAAAATGTCAGTTATTACAGTCCCAGGTGGGGTAATTAGGCCATGTGGTCACCAGGAACGGGGTGAAGCCCAACAATCCAAAGAAGAGGCCATCAAAAACTCCCAGAGGCCAACCAACAGAAAGGAATTGAAGCAATGTTATATTTGGGCAGAGAGTCATCGTCCGTTCGGACCATAAGCCGTTGAAGTGGCTTCTGAGGGAAGGACACCGAGAGCCCAAATGGAAGACTAGAGCGTTCGGTTATGACATTGCAAGACTGCGACGTTCTCATCGAGTACGTGAAAGGCAAACTCAACAGAGTGGCCGATTGGTTGTCCCGCCCGCCTGGAGTGACGAAGGAGTTTGTGAACGCAATATCCGAACAAAGCGATCATTGATCGCAAGGTAATCGGCAAACAACAGCAGAAGGACGTTGAGGTAGCGACAATTCGAGCAGCCATCGAAGAAGGAAAGGCTTTCAGCTGGTCCGTAACCAAGCCCATCCAGACGTCGAGAGTCAAACTAGTGAGGAACCTGCTGGTTTACATCGATGCGAACGGAAGAGAGGTCATCGTAGTTCCTAAAAAGTTGAGCTCATTTGGAAAGCCCACACTGACGTCGGGAGCATTCATCCGGGAACTGCTGGGACTACAGAAATCCTACGGGACCTTTATTTTGGCCAGGTATGGTTCAACAGGTACGGCAGGTAGTCCAAGCGTGCGACACGTGCGCGCGGAACAAACGGACGCGGAAAGTGACTGTGAAAACAATGCCTTGTGTGCGAGGCCACAGTCCTTGGGAACTTATGCACGTGGACTTAGTTGGTCCCCTTCCTCCGACCGTGGAAGGCAGCCATTATATCCTCACGTGTGTGGATAGTTTCAGCAAATTCACCATACTGGCAGCAATAAAGGACAAGACGGCCCGGGAGGTGGCGGACAAGTGCCATCGTTTGATACGGTGCAAACTGGGTGCCCCTTCAGCAGTAGTATCCAACCAAGGCAAGGAGTTCTGGAACTCTACCTTGCAGGAGCTCGTCAGGGTTTGGGAAGTACGACACCAACGGACCGCCGCATATCATCCCCAAAGCAACGGGAAGATCGAACGTCTGAATAAAGAGTTATGCCTCAAACTCCGCATACTTTGTAAAGAAACTGGACGAGACTGGGATAAAATCCTCGACACCGTGGAATTGTCCTTGAACATCCGAGTGCACCGAGCCACGGGACATTTTCCATTCTTCTTGATGTACGGGCGAACCCCTAACGTACCTTCAAAGCTATTTCGCGTGCCACAGGACGCATGCGTGAGCCCGTACAACCCAGAGGAATACGCCGAAGACCGAAAGAGGAGTCTGAGCGAAATATACCGCCGAGTGGAAGAGTTCATGCGGAGATACGAGAAAGCTAACGGAATCAAGGAATTGAAGCCGTTCGAGGAGAAGGCGCCCCATGGCTTGGTGTACATTGATTACCCGCGACTGGGCAGAGGCAAGTTGGAGCCCCGGTACGAGGGTCCCTACATCATCATCGAACAGAAGACTCCAGTCACTTATCTCCTGCGTCACATGATCACTGGACATCAGATAGTGATCCATCGAGACCGCATCCGCCGCAGCATCGATGCCCCATGGGACGTTGAGCGACAAGGCGGGGCGGACGACGCAGGGGATGAGATGGGGGAAGGGCCACCGCCCCTCCTCTTGGGAGCTTCGCCCTCGACACCGGAGAAACATCAACAATGGGAAGTGAACCGGAAGGCGCCTCCCGCCCCCTGGCAGGACCGAGCGGCGGAACGAGGACCGCCGGGCGCTTCCGAACTACTTCCTCACGGAGAGCTTCGCCCAGGACAGGGAGAAACATCGACTAGGGGAGGTGAACCGGAGGGCGCTTCTTGCCCGCAGGCAGGACCGAGTGGCGGAAGGGGATCCGCCGGGCGCCTCCGAGCTACTTCCTCCCCGAGAGCTTCGCCCAGGGAACGGAGGAACATCGACCCGTGGAGGTGAACCGGAGTGCACCTCCTGCCCCCTGGCAGGACCGAGTGGCGAGCAGGAGTCGCCAGGTGCTTCCGAACTACCTCCTCGCGGGGACCTTATGGGAATAGGGTCCCCCAGAGAAAGCAGACAGGCTGCTTTCCCAGGGCCACCGTTTGAGCGTCTGTATGCTCTTAGGCCCCGACCTCGAGTACACTACGAGGAACCCGAGGATGACTAAAATTAAGTGTGTCAGTGTTGGTGTCCCAATAAAGGGGACAAATAAAATCTATCAGTGATAGTGTCCCAATAAAGGGGACAAGTAAATGGAAAATTTTGGTGAGTAAAGTGATAATACCCGACCCTAGTTAAGAAAGTTTGCATCGGAGTGCAAAATTAAAGGAGGGGAGGGATGTCGTAACCATGCAATTGGCATGCAGAAATGTTAGTTTTAAGATTTTAATTTTGTTTTCAAAAAGCCAAGCGTTTTGGGTTATGAATATTCATAAAGGCATAAGTTAAAGATGTTTCCGATAGTAGAACGGTCGTTCTATTTAAGTTGTTGTTCTCAGGGGAAGAGGAAACCAAAACCGCTTGGCCGCGGAGATTTACAACTAAAGGGTCCAGATGTACAAATGGTTAGTTTCTCTTTCACATGAGGGTGCGACTTTTGTAAGGCAGATTCGAAGACGCTGCTAAAGTTGAACCACGAGGGGGTCATAAACTTAGGGCTTCGAATCTGTTAACGGTATTTAAATGTATTTTTTGGGAAGAAGGAGGGGTTTATACTCGGAAATCAGGTCCCGCTCCAATCAAGGGGCCCAGGATCCTGGGAAACGTAGTAAAGACGCCTTCTTTCCCTCTTGTATGGGTAATAGCCTTCTGGGGGGACGGTCTTAGGAAAAACAAAGGGTTTGATAGGCTTTCAGAACATTTGAAGGCGGGGTCCTTCAAAATTGTAAAGTAAATTCGAAAATTGTTAAGTTAGTTGTAGTCGTTCCTCCTTGAAGTTAACTGTGGTTAAACAAACCCCCTGTAGACTTGTGGCGTAATAAACTTGAAAACGGAAAGTATACCATGTCATTAGCTTACGCGGAAATCGGTGCATAAGAAAGGTTATTGTTGACGACCTTAACCGATAATTTGATTGTATCTTAATTAATGTTAACCAACGGACCAAGAGTTTTGTGAACTTTCCATTAATTTAATTTGGCTCCAAGTAAATGCTAAAGGTTATTGTTAACGACCTTAACCGATAATTTGATTGTATCTTAATTAATGTTAACCAACGGACCAAGCGTTTGTGAACTTTCCATTAATTTAATTTGGCTCCAGGTAAATGCTAAACGGGGTACGTCTGGGCCCCTAGTTCCTGAATCCGTCAATTTGGGTTCAGAAGTAAGTCCCGTTAGTTGATATACTGTAGCGTTGAAAATTTTGGGCGGGCCGTAAATCTACGGTCCGTACGCAGCACAAGTGAGCGTAATTTTGTCTTCGGCAGTAGTAAGTAAATTAATTCTTTGAATATCTGGGTCGAATTCCGACCACGTCATTTCTTGTTATTTATTTTTGTTGCACTAAAATATAAAGCCCCTCGATATATAAATTATTGAAATTCAGATAACTGTTAACTTTTTCTTTAGATTTATCCTTGAATAATTTGTTACAAAAAAAAAATTGGTAAATTTAACGATTTAAATTCATATAACTGTGACCTTTGTCTTTGACGTTAAGATTGGATTGTATTGTATGGAAATTTATAGATTTACTTCAGAATAAACTATTAAATGCATGTACTGTGTCGAGTAACATTTAATAACATTTATAAGAGGGCGTGTGTTGTTCTAAATACCTTGTGATAGACCTCTCTTGTTAGCTGGGGAAAATTAACGTTCAAAGTGGGCTTTTGGAAACCCGAAGGAACCTAGCCTATCAATTTAAAGGGCCATCCGTTTTGGGTAGGCCGAGTCATCCTGGACGAAAATAAGAGATAAAATCACCGGGTACGCCCAACTTAAAGGGTGCCCGTGAAGTGATTTAACGTAATAGAATGGGTGTCCAGTACCATAAATAAATATACGGGTTGGGCACTACATCAATATATATATATATATATATATACACAATAAACGGAGAGGTAAAAATAAAATTAAACATTAAAGGATTGTGGGAGGAGCATACAAATTTGTAAGGAAAAACTACCGATTTTTAGCACAAGATCAAATGAATTGTTTCCAACCAATGCTATAGATAATTAAAAAAAAAATACAAATTTATACTGGAAATCTGCCCGGGTTTTAGCACTCTGCCCTTCTTGTTTAAGTTCGATGTATATAAAAATAAATTGAAAAATAAAAGTTATTAGAGCAGCATACAAGTTTACCAAAGATTTAACGTTCTACCCTTCTTATCTAAATCTGTTCTGAAGGATTTCAAAACAACAGGATCGAGTTGAAAAAGACGTTTGCTTATGTTGAAGTTATTTGTAAGTTGGATAATGGCAGACTCAAGAATATTTCTATTAACAATGTTGCTAGAGTGAAATAAAACTGAAGCATTATTCCAATCAATACAGTGGGATAACTCTGACAAATGGACAAAAAGGGCACTGGACGACTGTCCTGTTCTAACGAAATATTGATGCTGTTTTATACGTGTGTGCAAATCCTTTCCCGTCTGACCTATGTAAAAGGAATCACATTGTTTACAACCAATTTTATAGATAATGCCTGAATTAATGGTAGGGCTATTTTTTACTATGATATTTTTCACAATATTGTTATCTGAAAATACTACATTAATATCCAAAAGTTTAAGTACATTAGCCATGCCTAAAAAGCCCGGGAAAAATAGAAGTACTAAAATATTTTTTGACAAAGTACGAGTGTTATTATTCACACGATAGAAAGTTCGTTTTGCAGAATGCTAAAACCCGGGCAGATTTCCAGTATAAATTTGTATTTTTTTTTTAATTATCTATAACATTGGTTGGAAACAATTCATTTGATCTTGTGCTAAAAATCGGTAGTTTTTCCTTACAAATTTGTATGCTCCTCGCACAATCCTTTAATGTTTAATTTTATTTTTACCTCTCCGTTTATTGTATATATATATATATATTTTATTTTTTTTCTGTAACCTATATATAGGCTGTAACTCTTTATGTACTTCAGTGTTCCTGAGGATGTCATTAGACGAAAGCGCTTGGGCACCATTCTGTGTTTCCTTTCCTTCATGGTTTTATTTATCATAAATATTTTTCACGTGTTAGTTTCGTGAAATAATTTTCATATATTCGTATTCAAACACAGTTTTAATCATAAGTAGATAAACATACATTGTTTTGATACATAGTTAATGAACTTAATATTCTTCCACATGTGTACCCCTAGTGGCACGTAAAATGTCTAAACGGTATTCACACTGACACCACACATTTTCCAACATTTGTGGGTTAACTGTTGCAATTGCATCCGTAATGCGTTCTCGCAATGTCCTGATATCTGGAACAACTGTTGCATAAACCAAATCTTTAACATGACCCCAGAGAAAGAAATCCAGCGGGGTAATGTCTGGTGATCTTGGGGGCCATGGGATTGCCTCGTCCCTGCCAATCCATCGATTTGGGAATGTTGCGTCGAGAGTTTCATGAACAACATGCGCCCAATGAGGGGGTGCCCCATCTTGTTGGAAGATGACAGTTGGCTGCCTGTCCTGCAGCTGGGGGATGGCGTAATTGGTGAGCATCTCCAGGTACACAGTTGTGGAAACAGTGTTCTCAGCGAAGAAGAAAGGACCAATTATCTGGTCATGCATTAGTCCACACCAGACATTGATCTTCGGACTGCCCCGAATATACTCCCTTACGGCACGTGGGTTTTCCGATCCCCAAATACGCACATTGTGTCTGTTGACTCTATCACTAAGATGAAACGTAGCCTCGTCTGAAAAGCAGACACGTAACAAGAAGTCATTATCCTCGTCAATGCTGTTCAAAATGTCAATAGCGAATTGTTAACGTTTTGGACGGTCATCAGGCTTCAGTTCTTGAACAATTTGAACCTTGTAGGCATGTAACTTCAAACGTTTGTGTAACACCTTGTACACCGTAGACTTCGGTATCTTTAGTTGGCATAAAGCTTGTCTCACCGATTTCCTTGGTGACCGTGTGAAAGCAGTTTGAATGTTTGCCACCGTCCCATCGGAAACTGATGGTCTACCACTGCTCTTTCCTTTTCCACGTTTTCAGTTTCCAAGAATTTTTTTATCCACGACTTACTTAACTTCACATCAGGTGGATTCTTTCCATACTTTGTTCTGAACCTTCGCTGAACATTGACAGGAGATTTTGTTTCTGCAAGCCACACAACACATTGTGCCTTCTCTGTCACAGACGCCATCTTAACTGAACAGCTACTACTGCGCTCCTAGAGGCGAATGCGGTAGACGACGCACACCAGCACAGAAACTCTATGCGTGTACGATATCACCTGTAAAAAGAAAACGGATGTAAGATTCGTCATTAAACATGAGAGCATACTGTTTTCGGGGTAAACATTTATGGACACCCTGTATATATAAAGTGTGTATTGATATTTTTTGCTTGTATTTTCTATATCATTTGTTTTTTTAATTCATTTTGGATTAATTGTATTTCTTTTATTGTTAATACTGGTATTCGATTAAATGTGCTTTAATTAACTCGAGCAAATTTAAGGAGAATTACTTTGATTTCGCGGAATTTTCTTCATAAAATCATAAAAAGATAATATAATTAATTTGTATATATATACCGTTTAATTAAAGTGCGTATTGTTATTTTGCATGCATTTTTCTTTTATTGTTAATTAAGTATACTAGCATGAAAGTACAAAGAAAACAAATGAACTGCGATTCATCTTCTTTGATTTCGCGGCATTTTCTTTATAGAAAAATATAGAAGATTTATAGAAAGGATTGTCAAAAGTAAATAGACACTTTCGGTTTGGCTTTAGAGTAAATGAAAGCGATTCAGGGCTCTCGAATTATAGGTAAATTAAATATTATTCTTCTAGAAAATGTTATTGGAATAATGTACAATATAGAGAGTCCTGTGTATTTCTATTATTAATATTGGTGTTTTATTTAATTCTTTTGCTAAGCCATGGATTAATTGTCAAGTGCATTTCTTTTATTGTTAATATTGGTAATCGCTTAAATGTATTGAATTAATTCGAGCAAATTAAGGAGAACGTCTCTCTTGCCTTTATTAAATAATATAATTAAAATAAATGGTACTGTCTGGTAACCCTGCATACATAAATAATTAAATAGTGGCCTCTGGAAACTCATCTATAAATAAATAAATAGTGCTTTCTGGCAATTCATCTATATATAACTAAATAATTAAAATAAAAAAATAATTGGCAACTCATCTAAACAAAAATTAAAATAAATGGTGCAATCTGGCAACTCATCTATATATATATATATGTTATATATATATATATAGAGAGAGAGAGATATATATATATATATATATATATATCAATAAATAGATAAATAGTGCTCTCTGGTAACCTTCCTTATATAAATAAATAAGTGGTAACCCCTCCATATAATTAAAGGTGGTATCTGGCAACTCCCGACCCTCTATATAACAGCTGCGGATCCCCTGGACGCTCATTATGCGAGGGACTCCGGTGGAATAATGAACTCTCTCCCCTCCTTCTTAGGTTAAGGCTTAAGTTATGGTTTCCCTTTGGGGGGTGAGGATATCCCACCTTCTCTCCCAAAGGCCCTCCTCCTTCTCCTTTCTCTCCCTCTCTTAGGTTAAGGTTACCACTTTGGGGGGAGGTCATCCTCCCTTCTCCCCGCAAAGCTCCCTTCACCCCTTCATTGCAGCTTTGGGGATAACCCCTCCCCCTGTGTTGCATAACCTCTGGTAACATTCCCCTCCCCTTTTGCAACATTGATCAACATTTGCAACATTGCAACACTGCATTACACTCGTCCATTTTGCGACCACATTACTGCTGTTTACTCCACTCTCTATGTCTGTTAGCATGATAATGAACAATAGTGGGGCCAGTACTGTACCTTGTAGTACTGAGCTGCGTAATTCTGATTCTGATGATGATATACCTTGAATCTTGACAACCCGTAGACGTTCTCTAAGGAAATTTTAGATCCATTTTCCCACTTTGCCTGTTATTCCCATATGTTTCATTTTATGTGCTATTATTCCATGATCACATTTGTTGAAAGCTTAATAGTGTTGGCGCAAAAAGGTAGAGTGGAATTGCAATACAACATTACAGCAACATCGATGCAACATTGCAACGCTGCACTGTGTAACACTGCAGCATTTCGGGCAGCATTGCAACATCGCTTACAATAGTGCATTATTGCACTTTGCAATATTGCAACATGATGAGTGTTCTGGACCCCCTCCACCCCCTTCAGGTCCATTCACCCCCCCCCCCCCCCCGAAATTATATGTGTCCCGTGGTGTAAAACTCTACGGTTCAAAACGAGTTAGTCTTTGACGAATGCGTTCTAATATTGAACCCAAAATTCCTTAGTTCTGACATCAAAGTGTGCAATCTTTCATACGCGAAGTAACCCCATGTAATCCGCAGTAACCCCATGTAATCCGCAGTAACCCCATGTAATCCGAAGTAACCCTATGTAATCCGAAGTAACCCCATGTAATCTCAAAGTAAATCATTAAATGCGATATGTATATGAAAATATGCTCATCGCATGAATTCTTCGATCCCCCCCCCCACCTACGTTGTTGTCAGCATCACGCTATGCAAGGCGAGCGTCTATAAACACATCCGTCTTTTCATTTTTTATTAATAAATTTTACTAAAATCTTTTACCATTCCCGTAGATAAAGCATAATTGTGTCAACCTATGCACAGCCCGTCTTCTCTTAGCCTAACCCACTTCCACACCAAATTTCAGCTGTCTCTGATCACTATTTATCTTCGGAAAAATCACGTAAATTGATTGTTTCGAATATAAGATTCATTTGCGCTCTATAACTTCCTTCCCAATCGATTACCTTTTGTACGAATTCAACCCTACCTTCACGCCGCCATCCTGGCGCCTCTAGGTCCTACAATTATGCTTTATTATCAAAAGAAAAATGTAAACTCCGCAGAAACTATTTCAATCATGATTGGTTCACCCCAGGAACTCTCCCGAGTCATAATTTCCCAATCGCGGCTGTAAGTTGAATTTATCTCCGACCAAATTTGAATGTCAAGAACTATCATAGGCGCTTGCTGATAAACTCCTCCCGTAAGAGGGTGACCCTTAGTTTACCTCGTCTCCGCTTACCCTGAGGTTTTAAAAACCCCGAGAGCGTCGGTAACGAGGTTCTTTGCTCTCTTATTACTCCCAACCACCCAGGCTCTGTGATTAATTCTGATTAATTGTGTAGTGGCACTACATCGTCCAAATCAAATTAAATCCAATTTATAAACTCTGCCGCAGATTGCTTTTAAGAAAAACAGCAGCATAAATTGTACATTGTGCTTCTTAACTAATTTTATGATTTATTTTATATTAAACCTCACCTTCAGACTCATATAGCCTTCACTTCGTAAAGTTAAATAAATCATAAAATTGTGCATTGTGCAATAGGGTGGATCGATTTTACATTGTTTTCGATTTCCATATTCTAATAGAGATAAAACCTTGTGCATGCATGAGAAAATAGCCTCTGCAAAATCTTAGCTTAATAGGTAATCATCTTCTGCCCCCGGCAGAGCGATGAAAATCATATTTTAGTAGTTAAAAAAGTGTTTTTCTTATAATTTTTAAAATATTTCAATATGCATCAAAATTATTCCTAATAACTATAAAGTCGATGAAAAAGACCTCATACGATCGTTTTTCCAAGCGCGTTGTCCTACGTTAATATCTTTTGCCAACGGCAACAACGTCAAATGTTGAAAAAATAGGTAATTTATATACATAATTTCAGATCGGCTCTTTGTCTTAAATAATGCATTTATATATTTCCCATAGCCTTTATATCGTTGCTTAGGCATGAAATAACACACACGCAAAATTTTATGACTCTAGGCTAGGGTTTAAAGGTCATCTCTGGTGAGTGCTGCCAGCAGCAGCTGCCACTGTCGCGCCAGTCGAAAGGGTGGAGCCATTCGTATGATTGAAATGAAACTACAAAGGCCAGTTCAGTGGATCATATGCCTATTACACGGTAATGAATTATCACTGCGACACCTCATTCAAGACTTGGACGGCAAAACAACTGGGCCAATGGGCTTTACTGGACCAGTTGGAAAACAACTGAAGGACACCGAAAAACTTCCAATTACAGAATTCGATGCCATTCCATCTCCCGACATTGACATAGATGATGCCGAGTTGAGCACTGACCAAAAATATTTGTTAGGCATCTACAGAGCAGTGTCGAGCGGTAGCTGCTCTTCAGCTCTCGCGGCTCGAAATCCAGGTAAGATGGCGCATTCCAGGTGGCTGACAACTGCAAATAGATTTCTGCGCCTCTATGTTTCAACCAGTGAACCCTCCAGCACCTTCAACGAAATTGTGCGATTCATTATGACAGTTTACGCACCAATTTGGTTTAAAATAAAGAAAAACTCCAGTTTCACTGAGGGCGCAAAACATTTTTCGAAATGATGCGTCTCTCTCAGACCATGCCTCAAAGATCTAAGACAATCGCCAACAAAGTCCTCCGTAGAAATTCTTTCTTTGCTCACCCAGAAAATATTTTGATCTCCATGCTACATGCCGATGAGCAACACATAAGAGAATTGGGATGGAGAAGAATATTAAAAGCACGATCAAAACAATCACCAGCGGGGGAAATTCGAGCCTTCGCCATGCCTGAGCTGCTCTACGATAGTCAAAACTATTACGAAATGATCAACTGGCAAACGGCTGAGGTGACCGAACCCCCCGTTACAAAAACAATACCTGATACCCGAATAAAAGAGTTTGTTGAGACGGGAGACCAGCCTGATGGACTGATCCCACTATTCCCTTGTCATACTCAAGCGGTCGAGAGACTCATCAAATTAGTAACCGAAGCCTCTGCCAGTGTAAGTGGAATAGAAGAGAGGGACGGATTCATCCGCTCCCGTCTTCACTCCCGAACAAAATTCCACGATTTGATTCTAAGAAAGATTACCGTATGTAAATCGACATGCAGCCAAAGGAAGGGTGGTTGGGGCTGGATAGGGTGGAACTCGACGTACAGCCACCTCCTCGTGGTGAGTTCTGGGTTGCTAATTTTATAAAATTAGCAAGCGAGGAGCTGTACTTAGTACTTATCGTACTTATAACATCGCATTAACGTAATTATAATCCACGTTTAGACTTTTCTCGGGAACAGAAGATATTACTCTAGAGTCATAAAATTTTGCGTGTGTGTTATTTCATGCCTAAGCAACGATATAAATGCTATGGGAAATATATAAATGCATTATTTAAGACAAAGAGCCGATCTGAAAATATGTATATAAATTACCTATTTTTTCAACATTTGACGTTGTTGCCGGGGGCAAAAGATATTAACGTAGGACAACGCGCTTGGAAAAACGATCATATGGGGTCTTTTTCATCGACTTTATAGTTATTAGGAATAATTTTGATGCATATTGAATATTTTAAAAATTATAAGAAAAATACGTTTTTGACTACTAAAATATGATTTTCATCGCTCTGCCGGGGGCAGAAGATGATTACCTATTAAGCTAAGATTTTGCAGAGGCTATTTTCTCATGCATGCGCAAGTTTTTGTCTCTATTAGAATATGGAAATCGAAACAAATGTAAAATCGATCCACCCTATTGTGCAACTTAAATGATTCTTTTTAATCATATAACTTTCACTTCTGAAATTTAACCAAATTTTAATTGTTCTTATCAAAAGATTGTGAAATCGAAGTGAATTAATAAAAACCCTGTTAAAGTGCACTTCGTTGTTTCCATTCACCGCGAAACTCAGTATAGATACAGTGATTTCTCCCAAAGTCTCCACCGTGCTCCGTGAACGAAATCAGGAAGCACTTGAAGGTAACCTTCCGAAACTTTACAGCTAACCGAGGTAGGAGTGGCCAGTGGAGACCACAAACATTTTACTACAAGGCAGTGTGAGCCTGGTGCGTCCACTAATGTCGACGTGAGACGCGATACCTCCAAAGAGTTTTTTTGGAGTTCTCGTAACCCAAGAGTGACGTTGTCCAGCTTCCTTCGGATATGACCAAACCAAGGGAACCACCTCCGGGATTCATAGTCCATCGTCGTCGTCTACATTCGAGCGACCCATTAGAGAACCCGCTCGAAATAATTGAGGGGTCGCGCGTCTTGCGGTACCTAAGCGCCACTACAGGCGAAAACGTGTTTTTGATGGATATCACTATTTTCACCCTTCCTCTATCGTGTGGTTTGGGTTATAATGACCTTACTAGAAGTATGGTTGAAAATTCCTTGCGGCGAAAATTCCTTGCGGCGAAAATTCCTACGGCGAAATGTCCTGCGGCGAAAAGTCCGGCGGCTAAAAGTCCTGCGGCGAAAATATCTAGATTGATAATACCCTTATCCTCACACGAAGCCGCTTCATTCTCGACAGAATGTTTGAAGTCGTCGGCTTCCGTAAACTGAAACCTATATTAGACGTCCGTGCTGTTCATATGCGCTATTTTGACACGGTGCTTGAATACGCATGCACCATACTGCTCGACGATTTTACCAAGTGTAGAGCCGAACAAGGCGAGAATGGTTTGGAACTGGCTGCGTATTTAGAAGGTGCAGACTCCTCAAAATATCATGAACTTTGGTACAAAGGGCTAGAACGGTAGAGGGCTGAACTTACCTTCACTGTTCACCTGAAGAATTATTTCTTTATATAAGACACAGTTGTCGGCACGATTTAGAAATATACTTCAATTGCCGATATGAGTTGTGAAGAAAAATTTACAGTTGAAAGGTCAGCGTTGAAAGAATAAACAACCGGTGGAAAGGAGTGCTTATAAACTTAAATTTAATGGTGATGTTGTCGTAAACGATGTAGTCTTTGTGTGTGCTTTTGACTATATTCTATCCGCGTTTAAAGAGAGCGATAGTTTGTCCCTCAATTGTAAAGTGGGTACAAAAATAGTACTAAATGAGTTGAAAGCCCTTTATATTGAATATAGATACCCGCATACTTTGAGTGGTGAACTACTAATGCTAAATCGCATTTATTGTGTAGTACATAGAAATGAGGGTGTAAGTGTGGACTCGAACACGTGCGAGTTTACTATTTTATTTAAGCACGGTAGAACTTAAAGCATGTATTTCCATTTTTGATGTGTATATATATTAAACGTGTGTTTTGATGTATATAGAAATCTTCTGTACTAACTGCCTTAATTTTGATGCATATACAATATATGCACGAGAGTACTTCAATAAGTATCCGCACTTTTTATTTTAGTGGTAATATAGTATATATAACATATACTAGTAATAACGAGCCAAACTGAGATCAATAGGCTTATTTAGGCTTGCAACAGTATAGGCTTATTTAGGCTAGCAACAGTATAGGCTTATTTAAGCTATTCGTAGCTGTCACATATCGTACGAGTAGTAAGCATGGCTGCGCCGCTTTCAATTTGTACTCTGGAAGAACAGAAATCCGTGGTTCGTTTTTTGTAGGCAGAAGGTGTGAAACGAGCTGAAATTCACACGCGTTTATGTGCTCAGTATGGGAATAATGCGTTACCACGGTGAAGTGTGTACGAGTGGATTCAAATGTCCAAGGGGTTGGACATGTGTGACAGATGCTCAGCGCTCAGGACGATCGTTAACATCAACCAGTGGTGACAAGCAGGAAGAAGCCAGAGCCATGATTTTCGATGACAGAAGATTATCAATAAAGGAAAATTGCATCTTCATTAGACATCAGTGAAGGGTCAGCCTATTCGATAGTTCATGACATTCTTGGCTTTCACAAGGTTTGTGCAAGATGGGTGCCCAAACAGTTGACAGAAGAGCACAAGCGTAATCGTATGGACGTCTGCTCTCGTCTTTTGACGCAGTATCACAATGAAGGTGAAAATTTTTTGGAGCGCATTATCACTGGAGATGAAACCTGGATCCATCACTATGAACCAGAAAGCAAACGACAGAGCATGCAATGGAAGCATCCAACATCTCCCGTTGCAAGGAAGTTCAAAGCGCAGCCGTCAGCAGGTAAAGTTATGCTAACATTTTTTTGGGATACACGAGGCCCTATCCTTGAACATTATCTAGAGCGTGGAACTACAGTAACAAGTGCATCGCATTTTGACATGCTTCGGAATGAGTTAAAGCAAGCAATTCGCACAAAACGGAGAGGGAGATTGTCGGAAGGTGTTATTCTGTTACACGACAATGCGCGCCCTCATATCACTGCACAGACTAGAAAATGCCTTCAAGAACTTAAATTTGAAGTTCTCGACCATCCAGCCTACAGTCCAGACCTGGCACCTTCAGATTTTTACCTGTTTGGACCACTAAAAGACGCTTTGAGAGGTCAGCGATTCCAAGGCGATGATGACCTGAAGGAGGCGGTGCATGACTAGCTACGCACACAGCCAAAAACATTCTTTTGTGATGGCATTAGGAAGCTTGTAGATCACTGGACTAAGTGTATTGAGAAACAGGGAGACTAAATTAAGAAGTGATGTGTTTATAATCTATCAGATGTGAAAATAAAATTGTGAAAATAAAAAGTGCGGATACTTATTGAATTACCCTCGTACAGATTTTATTTAAAAGTGGTAGAAACCGTCATTAATCCATGTATTTCCATTATTGATGCGTATATATATATATATATATATATATATATATATATATATATATATAAGCAAAGAACCACAGGGAAAAGGAAAAGGAAGCCCTGTGGTTCTTTGCTTATTAAAAAGATTACGTGTTGCTTTGTGATTTCTTTGCATATACAGTATATATATATATATATATATATATATATATATATATATATATATAATATATATATATATATAAACATGTGCTGTGTATTTTGTTGTATATAGAATTCTTTTGTACTATCTGTATTATATACATATGTTAAATATGTATATTACAAATGTTAAATAACACCATTTATTCCTGTTTTTATTGCAATTCTCCTATACTGTTGTGACATTTTTTTATGTATTTCAACATATATTAAATAGTCAGAACGCTGAAGCTGTGTTTCATTTACACCATTTAAACAAACATCAATGGAAATGAAGGGCCTATATATATAAACGACATAGTGTGTGTGTGTGTGTGTGTGTGCTTGAGGCATAGCGATGCTAGTTTATATGTGCGTAAATAATTATACGGCTGGCTGTATTCTCTGGCTGTTTAGCCTGGCTGCTTCGACTGGCATGGATCTGAAACAAACCAAGAACGCTCCAATTTTACTTTAAGAGTTTAATATGAGTGGTGGTGGCGGTCCAGTTAGCCTATATATGTATATATAACCCACTAAACTGTGGCGGCTAGTTGTTCACCTTCTAAAAAGATTGCCTGATAGCCGATTACGCCGTACGACTGGCTGAAGCATGGCTGATATCTAAGGCAGCTGCCTGTGATGCTGAAGAATTCAAAATGCTTCGAGATGTAACAGTGAAAGGATATCTCTACTTTTTGTGTTTAGGTTACCCACATGCATATATATATATATATATATATATATATATATATATATATATATATATATTAGGGGGTGAGGGGGATTCAAGAACATTCTCATCATGTTGCATGGAATGTTGCATTGCAGTTGCGCTCTCTTATTTTGCGGCAATACTATTAGCTTTAGCAAAATCCGTGTAATGACATCGTAGTTGTCATTGCCTTCCAGTGCATCTACGATATTGTTATAGTGCTCCATAAGTTGTGATAAGCATGATCTTCCTATTAGGAATCTGTGCTGATTTTCGTTGAATTTTTCCAGCGTGTCCAAGAATTCAAAGATTTTCCCTCTAACTATTCTTTCAAATACTTTGGTGAGGTGGGACGTCATTGAAACGACTGTCAGGGAATATACCTAGTATTACTCATTCATTCATTAGCTAACTGAGTGGTATTGCAATTTCATCGGATACTAATGTGTATATTTTTACCGGGATCGTATTGATGTCAGAATCTTTATTTTTTTTCCATTTTTTATTGCTAGAAAGATATAATGTTATAATATTATAATGTTTCAGACCAACAAAGACCCTAGGATCCACTCATGGCTGGTCTACCTAACTGCGCCAGTAATTCTGTATTGTGCATGTCCTCCGTGGTGGCGGAGAGGACCTACAATTTTACGTGGGTTCCGAACCACAAAGCCTTAATTTTACTATCTTAAATTATACCCAATCTATCAACATATGCATCTAATCGATTTTTAAGCATGTTTATAGACGTGCTACTAATTACTTCTACAGACAAACTATTCCAGCTATTTATTATTCTATGCGTAAAAAAGTTTTTGCCAATTGCTGTCTCGAACATTCTACTTGTCAACTTACACCCGTTATTTCTAGTTCTATTATATTCAGATATTTCGAAAAAGCTATCTCTGTCTACGTTATCGAACCCATTCATAATTTTAAAAACCTGGATTAGATTACCCCTTAGTCTCCTAGTCTCGAGTGTAGTCAATTTTAACTCCTTAAGCCTATCCTCGTACGACTTCAACCTAAGCGACGGAATCATCTTAGTTGCTCGTCTTTGAACTCTATTTTGTCTATATCATTTCGCACATACGGATTCCAAAATTGGATCGCGTACTCCAAATGGGGTCTAACTAATGATTTATAAAGAGGAACAATAATATCATGCGATTTGTACTCAAAATTCCGAGCTATAAAACCTAGCACTTTGTTCGCTTTATTGACCGCTGCTGTACCTTGTTTCGCCACTTTTAAATCACCAGTGACTATAACTCCTAAATCTTTTTCCTGCTCTACGCTTGCTAACTCCTTCCCTGACATACTATACGCACAATCTCATTTGCCATGTGACTGACCAATCAACGATTTTATTCAGATCTTCCTGGATTTTACCTCTATCTTCGTCATTAATCGCCCTACCACCCAACTTCGTGTCGTCCGCAAACTTTGAGACTGTACTGACTAGGCCGACATCTAAATCGTTAATATATATAAGAAAAAACAAGGGGCCCAATACAGAACCCTGAAGAACGCCGCTCGCTACATTAGCCCAAGACGACTCCGCTCCATCAACCACCACCCTCTGTTTCCTACTTCGCAACCACTCTTCTATCCAACTTATTACTACACCCCTGATTCCATGAGCCTTAGTTTTTTCAATGAGTCTTTTGTGGGGTATGGTGTCAAAAGCTTTTTGAAAATCTAAATACACTACATCAACCGCCCGATGACTATCGTAAACTTCAACCACGCTTTAAAAAAATTCTAAAAGATTAGTTAAGCAAGATTTGTTTCGCCTAAAACCGTGCTGCGTATTTCTACCCAAGTTAGAAATATTGATTTGCCTATAATTTCCCGCCCCACCTTTATCGCCTTTCTTAAAGATAGGTGTTACATTTGCTAACTTGAAATTATCTGGTACGCACCCCTCAGAAATAGACGCATTAAAAATCTTTGTTAACGGCATAACATTGCTTTCTTTTAATTCTTTTAGTTGTATGGGATATATGGAATCTGGCCCAGGTGATTTACGCATTTTCATTTTATCAATATAGCGCATTACCTCCCTTCCACTAACCACAATACTATCCAAAGTATTACCATTATCAAAAGGTATTATGTCTATGACCATAGGGATATTCGTTACATCTTCCATGGTAAAAACTGACGTAAAAAATTCGTTTAGCAAGGTAGCCATTTGCTTGTTTTCAGAAACTAGCTCTCCTTTAAAATTTTTCAACGGCCCCAAGACACTTTTTACTGGATTCCTATTGTTGACGTATTGAAAGGATCGCTTGGGGTTTTCTTTACCGTCACGAGCTATGGAGATTTGAAATTCGCGCTTGGACTTTTTTTATTACACTTTTCGTTTCACGCCTTAGAGATATGTAGTTGTTTCGTAACCACAAATTGTCTTTATCGCACTTATGTAGCCAATAAGCCCTATCTCTACTCTTTATAATATCTCCTACTCTAGAAGTAAACCACAAGGGCTTATTGTTTACTTTCGCACGCTTAATCTTGTACGGTACACATTCTTCATTTATAGTCCTAAATACTGTTTCAAACGATTCCCACATTACTTTTGCGTTGGAGATCCCCATTACGTTTTCCCAATTGACGTGTGACAATTCATTTCGACATTTACAAAAGTTTGCGTGCTGGAAATTAGGAATTTTAGTCGAGTTAGCTGGTTTCGAGTGACTTACTGAGAGGTATGGTCGTATGGTCGGATTGGATCAACGAAAAATGAGTTTGAATTTGGCTGTGGCATGTATTGTCGGTAGTGAGTGTCTTTAATTGGGATTGAGGATGCAATTTTGGAACCGGTTTTTGTTAAGAAGTTGTTTAATGAAGTGGCTGTCTTTCGGGTCACTGTAAGAAATTCTGCCATGTGTGAAGGATGACAGTGCATTTGTTTTAACCTTTTTCGTGTTAATTTAACTCTTTCAGAGTGTTCCATAGCATTTTAATTTAATTTTTGTTCATCAATTTTTAAACATTAATGATCTGCTTTTGCTTTTCTAATGACTGTATTCTGTCTGTTACTGTAATTTTTTTGTCTTTTAAATAATAATATCAGTTTTCCATAGTTTAAGGAGAGTATGCTTGGGTTTAATACTCACAACGAGTGCTGGTGTGATCCATTGGTTTTTGTTTTTGTTTTAGATATTACTTTCGATTTAAGAGGAAAGTTTATGTTGAATTAGTGTTGAATTAGTGTGTCTGAGGATGCTTGAAACTTTGTTCCAATGTCATGGTTACTTTCGGTTATTCTAGTCCAGTCAAAAGTTATTTCTCTCAGGAACTTTAATTTGTTAATTATAGCTGTAAGATCTATAGTTAATTTTTATAGTTTCTACTGCTGAGAAAGGGGTGATTAGCGTGGTGTACGTAGGCAAATGATCTGTGATATTTAATATAATTATACCCGAGACGCTTTCAAGCGGGGACCGCACCCAGATCTGGTCTATCAGAGTCGAATTTCTAATATCAATGTGAAATCTAGTTGGCTTTGTAATAGCTAATTTAAAACCACTTGCAGTCATGATATTATGAAAGAAGCTTGCGTTATTATGTGAATGTTCTTTTGTGAGATCAATATTTAAATGTCCTTCAATAACGCAACTGTTACCAATATAAGTGGAGATTAGAATTTTATAGATATTTGTAATTAAAGTTGGTACGTTACCAGTTGATGGTCGGTAAATGCCTAAAATTGAATAAATAAACATTTCAATTGCAAGTGTTTCCGAGGTATTGTTTACGCCTGTAGGTTCTTCGATACTTTTACTCTTGTAGTTTGTCTACAAATATAGTTACACCTCCTCCTCCTACCTTGGAATGTTAAAAACGATCTTATTATTTTCATTTAACCAGGTTTCAGTCAATATAATGCCCATAACTTTATAATATAATGCACGTGAATATAATTTCATTATTATTATTATTATTATTATTATTACAGTATTATTATTATATTAGTAGTAATTACCAGAAGTGGGCCGCTGTTATTATTACTATCTCACTCAGGTAACTATAACTATTAATATCTATTTTACTATTAATTAATATCTGTTAAATTTTCTTTATTATTATTATGATTATTACTGATTTCTTATTCAAGTTAAATTATTATCATCGCTGGGTTTTGTCTTATGACTATAAATATTTCACAAATGTAACATCTCACACCGTCCACACACACACACACACACAAATAAAAATAATAAATAAGTAAGGAAATATACACGACAAAAGCGCCGTTTCCATATGGTCTCATTCATAATTTACTTTAGGAGCCTCATTATTTTATAATGCCCTCATTTATTTATTTATTCTACTGTATATTTCTCACTCCTGTTTTATATACTAAAAAATCATGAAACTTGACATCGCCCAGTTTGTTTATTAATATCTTATTATATCTCGTACTCTTATAAATTCCTAGTTTTAATGTCTACCCTCAATAATGAATTTATATAACAGTCTTGAAATTTTCTTAAGGGAAATATATGAGGGAAACCTATAAAATTTTACTCCACTTGAGTCGAGGCCTCCTAACCGATTTTTTCTTACTGAGAATCTGGGAATTCTGTCAGAGGATAATTTGAGGAAAAGATGTGAAAAATAAAATTAGGAAATAAATAAATTAATAACAGATTTACTCCTGAATACATTCCTACAAAAGCTCTAAATTCCTACGCACAACGCGGATCACCAGGTACCAATTAAATATTGTATAACAGCAAATTTTATTTTAAACGCTGATCTTCTCTTTATCCTTTGTCTTATTCGTTATGCTTGTCTCTGGATATAAGCACTTTTTCTAAAACACACACACACACACACACACACATATATATATATATATATATATATATATATATATATATATAGGGGCCTCTATATATATATATATATATATATAGGGGCCCTATATATATATAATATATATATATAATTATATATATATATATATATATATATATATATATGTATAGTTAGTTAGTTAGTTAGTTAGTTAGTTAGTCCACGCAATAAACAATAAACGAAGTATAAACAATATACGATATATATATATATATATATATATATATATATATATATATATATATATATATATATATATATATATATATATATATATAGTAGCCTAATCTCAACTAATTTGATGTTACCGGTCTATAGCGTAAATTTGGTACTGTAATAATGATAATGGTTAATTGATTGATAATGATTGATTGTTGATGATAAGGCTGGAGTCACCAATCTGTAGTCACTCCAGGGTCACCAATTTATAGTGGCCTACGGATCACCGATTTGATGTGGCTAAGAAAGTAGGCTTACTATAATTACTGAATAAAATGATATGAAATTAGGGACACCAATTTGGGTCCTACTGCCCCAATAAACAATGTTTAAATAGGAGAGAAAAATTCCCTTGATATTTTGTGTTTAATTAGGAAAATATCAATTAGTTGTTCAAAGATTAACGGTTCAGTAAAGGTATTTACAATGATTAACAATGATATAACGGCATTAATATTATGCTAAAGATGACTGAGTATTAGCAATACGAAATGGTTGTACAGTCTAATTGTTGAGTAAGTACAATGATGATAATCACTATTTTAGGAAGGCTAATGAGATATGCCGACTGAACACAGAATAAATAATGAAGCCTATTGATAACAGAAATAATGGAAGTACTGTACGGCACAGTATATGAATTAGGTCGGAAAAGTGTAATGCATTAAAGGATGACATAAAGAATGAGATGCAATATAAGTAAATTACACGAATGCACACAATAACAGGGTGATACAAAATTACGGTATTGGTACTACACTTGAATAGGGCTACTGGGTTTTAATGAGTGTGTTAGTTTTCGTTTGCTTGCGTACACTTGGATATAGCCTAAACGCGACGGACGATTATACTGTGTAGGTTTCGTGTGAATTGTTTAAAACGAAGGCGAAGGTAGGCTTATCGAAATGATGAATACTCTGGAGATTGAAGAGCTGCTTGAAGGTTGACCGTATCGCGTTCGCCTTAACGGCGAGAGGATGAGTGTTGAGGGCCGGTAGAGAACTGGTAAGAGGCCAATGGAACGCCTACAGCATGATGCTCTTTCTTGCAGGAAGGAATTGTAGATTCGCCTCAAGTGTGACTTTGTTCTGTATAGTTGAAGTGTGACTTAGGACTGAGTCCAGCTGGGGTCGAAACGACACTACGTGAGGTGAGATTCACGAGGAGAAGTAAAGAGCGGAGTAGGAGCTTTACTTGATGATTGACTTCGTGTAGGTTCGACCGGAGCCTTGGACGACCAGTAGACCGCTCTCCGGTGAAGGCCGGAGAGCGGGTAGTTTGACGAGTGGTGCTACTGACGAAGGTGCTGAGAGTGAGACGTGACGACCAAGACGAGAAAATGGCAAGTGAGAAGTAAGGAGTGAGAATGATTTGCGGAAGAAGCTGCGTTTTATAGGTAGGTTTTGGTGACGTCCTCTGGTGGTCGCTTCGGGAAATACCACAGAATCTGTATTTCCTGTGTGGGCCAGTTTCATGCCCACGTGTATAGCCTTTGTTTTGATTCCATGATGTTTGAGAATGGCGGAGAGAAGGAAATTCTTTGTCTCCCCGCTACATATATATATACACTTCAGAGTAAAAAGTGAAGTGTGCCCCAGTAATCTTAATCTATTTTCTCACCTCGCTACTCAGAAATCAATTGTTTATATACAATATATATATATATATATATAATATATATATATATATATTATATATATGTGTGTGTGTGTGTGTGTGTGTGTGTGTGTCAAACCTCCATCGATGGCTTTGGGTGGTTCGATTTGACGGAGGTTCTGGTTAGGTGGTAGCGACGGATTTCTCATTCTGTGGTAGCTGGTACTGCGTAGGGGCGTAGGGAATCGTAATAATTGCTTTGGAGCAAGTGTAGTTTACCTCCCCCTGTGGTGCCTAGTGTAGTTTACGTTCCCCTACATTATCCTAGTGTAGCTGGCGTTCCCCAACTTTGTCCGCGTATACCTAATCAAAATAACGTTAAAACTAACGAAAATATTACGACTTAACCTAACCAATCGTCAATATATATATATACACACTGCATATGGGATTGAACTCAGAGTATCATATATATATATATATATATATAAATTGACGATTGGTTAGGTTAAGTCGTAATATTTTCGTTAGTTTTAATGTTTTATTTGATGGATTCATTTAAAAAATGTCTCCTAAACATCCTAGTGTAGTTTGTGTCCCCTTTTGCGTCAGGGAGACGTAAACTACACTTGCTCCATTGCTTTGTACTACACTCCTATTTCTTCTTGTAGCGGATCGGAGAATTCTGCGAAAACTTACGAGGTTATCTGACGGTTCCCCGATTTTTCTTGATTTTTCTTGTAGCTTATCGGAGAAGTTTGTGAGGCAATACTGGTCCCAGTCTTAAGACTTACTGATTTCTAAAGTTACTGTTTCTTAAAAGTGCTGTGTTATTCTAACAAAAATACTTTGGAGAATACCGACTCAAGGATAGAGTTAAAGATATCTTTTACTGACTTTTACTGTTTCAAAATATTACAGGGTACTTTCAGCCTCTTGGTCAGATCAGACAGACCAGAATAATAATTTGAAAGATTACATTGGTTTATATACGATTTAATTTGGTAACGTTATTATTATTTAATGTTGACTTGTTTCTTTCGATTCTTAATAGGCTGAATTCTTTTGCTAACTCAAACCATATTATGTGGCTCTTGCAGAAACTGATAAAGCAAAATACTTGAAGATGAAGGCAAATTCTGCTGTAACAGCATATTGAAAAATCTGATGTTATCATGATTTGCCTTATCAACTAAAAATGGAAATTAAGATATGCATTTTATTAAAATTAAATGTTTAAAATTTAAAATTAAAAGCTGATTCAGGATATGACTTAATCTTTTGTGATTTAAGAGAGAACAAAAAAATGAACATTGCAAAATTTAACAAGATTACATGATTAAGCTTAAATAAAAAATGATTAGGTAATTAACAAAAGGAAATAATTCATCAAGTATTGGATAGGAACTTACTTAACAAAAATATAATGGAAAGAAAATTAAAATTTTAATTATTTTCCAAACTTCCTTGAATTTTATATACAGTCATGCCAGTTGAGACTTTATATGCAAAAATGAATGTTAGAATTATAATTTTTTACTCACACACACACACACACACCACAACATATATATATATTTTCACACAATGTATATATATATATATATTAACATATATATATATATATATATATTAAATATATATATATATATAAAATGTGTATATATGGTACCAATGAGATAATTTAGCTCCCTTCATTTTCATTAAATTGTTATGGTTATGTTACGTCTCCTTCATATACTAATTAAATGTAAGTTTTCCTGTCCTCTCTTAAATTTTATTGTTTGCTACATGATTTCATTCTTCGAAATACCCATTCCATTGTACATTCCTTCAAATCCAACACGTGCCCATCCCCTTGGGCCGACCGATTTTATAAGTACAAATTTTATTGATAAAGATTCGCGATACTTATATCTCAACGACCTCAACACAAAGCCGAATAACGGTGTTTTATCATTGCTGAACCTTAACATTAGAAACCTTACTACTAAATATTATGATGACCTCAAAGACATTAATTTTAATTAAAAAGATTTGCGTGTAATTAATACTCACAGAAACTTTAATACAGAACCCATAAAAGCATTTCATTCCCTTGACACTTTCCGAACAGAAAGAAGAGGAAGCGGCATCCGAATTTACATAAAAAAAAATGCCATAAAATACCTGAAAATTGGCCCACTCTGTACTGTAGAACCCCATATCGAAGCATACGCGGTAAATCTTACTTTTGACAAAATCGCTCTCAACCTACTGGCAATATAAAAACTACTTAAGGAAGCACAAATAACTATATTAGTACTTTACAGAAGGTAATCAGACATAAATCCCTAAAGAGCTCGAGCAATTTCATCCTCGGTGATTATAATATAGATTTAATGAAAATAGGGACAGATTGCACTGCCAGACTATTGTGCAACACAATGATCAGCTTAGAATAGGATATAAGCAGTGGCGTATTAAGGGGGAGGCCAGGGGGGGCCAGGCCCCAGGGCCCAGCTGTTATAGGGGCCGATGTTTATAATGATATCAGTGATAAATTTGGAATGCTCAACAATATCTCTCAACTAACTTCAGAGGAAGCATCAAAAGCAACAAAAAATCTGGCTAGTCCATTACCCAAATGATTTTGAGGACAGATTCCCATTTGAGTTTCAGCATTTTGTACTGTTTGTCACACAAAACGCTTTAGCTGACACTCGCCCATTAGGAGTACTACAGGAAATTCACAAATTGAGGGCTGTTTGGATGGTGGTGGATGATTTTGTGACCAACTTTGGTAGATTAGTAGTGGACTTGTAGTTGTGTAATTGGTTTGGTGTAATTGTAGCAGCTTGGTATTTGTGTAAAACTTGCATTATTTGATTTAGAAATAAATGGTTTTATTAATTTACATGACTCGAAGTTTTGTCTTGTTGAGGGACCCCAAGAATATTTTGGCTCCAGGGCCCAAAAATCCTTAATACGGCACTGGATATAAGACCTACGTAACCAAACCAACCTGCTCCCATACTGACCTTACCAAGTCTTCTTCTATCGACAACATATGGTCAGATATAGACCCACAATACATACATGACGTAGGGATACTCCTTGAGGCATAACTGACCACCTCCCAAATTACGTCACAATCGAAACAACGACAAAAACACAAATGTTAAATTCAGAAATAACAAGGCATAATCAGCTTAATAAATTGAAAGCGAAGTTAGCACAGCAGATTTCAAATTTATTGACAACCCACATACAGATATAAACACTAGATTTGAAAAGTTTCAGGAAACACTAGGGTCTGCTTTTAATGAATCCTGTCTCATCATTGACAAAAATATTCCTACTGTTAGAATCAACAATCCCAAGTTGATCCCAGGTCTAAAGCCATCTATTAAACAAAAACATAAAATATACAAAACTGTGAAGGAAGGCTTACTCTCAAAAGATGTATACACACTATCGAAACATACTTAATTCATTAATACTCAAAGCACAAGCTAATTATTATAAACAAAAAATTCGAAGAATACAAGAGTGATCCCAAACAATACTGGAACCTAATTAATAAAGGATTAATGAAACACAAACAAAATCCTTTACCTCCGAAAAGCTATTAATAAATGATGAGCCCATTACAGACAACATACAGGGTGTCCCATAAGTCCGGCATCATAGGAGAAATTCATATTTTTCTATTTCTACAAACCATAATTCATATTTTTCTCCTTCTACAGGCCATAATGTCTGTGAGCAAGGAAGAACGAATCCAGATAATTCTACTTATAGGAAATCGGAGTCAAAGAGAGGCCGCTGCTGAATTTAACAGACTGCATCCAGACCGCGAGCCAATAACACAGAGTTGTGTTAGCAGACTTGTTGCAAAGTTTAAGGAAACAGGATCCATAGAAGATAAACCACGCAGTGGACCTTCAAGGGGGTCCACTGACGATGATACAGCGACTGCTATCCTGGCTCATTTTAACATAAGTCCCAATAAGTCTCTTCGCCGATTGTCCGCCGAGACAGGAGTGTCGAAAAGTAGCATCCATCGCATTCTTCAGGCTCACAAATGGCATCCATATAAACTTCAGATCCTACAGAAATTAAGCGAAGATGATCCCGACCGGCGGATGGAATTTTGTGAATGGGCTCCGGAACAATATGCTCGGGATGCCAATTTCCCTTCCACCATTCTGTTCAGTGACGAGGCTGTTTTTTATGGAAATGGTGAGGTAAATCGACAGAACACCCGCTACTGGTCTCAAAACAACCCTCACTGGTATACCTCTTCAAAGGAATAAGGTGCATCTCGGGTGATGGTATGGTGTGGCATTTGGAAGGATCGCATCATAGGTCCCCTCTTTTTCGATGAACATGTCACTGGAGGCACCTACCTACTTATGCTCATGGAAGAAGCATTTCCCAGTGTCTTGAACGAAGAAGGAAATTTCCCAATATGGTTCCAGCAAGACGGCGTTCCTGCACATTACAGCACCCAAGTAAGGGAATACCTGTCCCAACAATTCCCTGGTTATTGGATAAGACGTCGAGGGCCTGTGGAATGGCCAGCTAGAAGCCCGGATCTCACGCCACTAGATTTTTATCTCTGGGGCCACTTGAAAGCGCTGGTATACGCAAGAAAATTAGGAGTGTTGAACATTTGCGGCAGCGCATTATTGGGGCATGTAACACCATTACTCCTGACATCATTCACCGTGTGCTTGCTGACTGGGTATCACGTCTGAATTTGTATATTGAAAACAATGGTGGACATATTGAGCACGTTCTTTAAATAAAAGCTTTTGTTTTGCCTTTTTTTATTACTTTTCCTATGATGCCGGACTTATGGGACACCCTGTATATTTTAAATACTTTCAACGAATTTTTCACCGAAGCGTGAGCCAATCTTGCTTCTAATATCACACCAACTGCACTGCGCGCTCTTTCGATACATACCTAGGTCACCCCCCCCCCCCCCCCGCTTTCTTCTTATCCCTTACGATTTAATGACACGATTTAATGACAAATATAAAACAATTGAAAAATAAAAGTTATACGCTAAACACAATATCAAACAGAATTTACAAAGAGTGCGCGAACTTAATTACGCACAAACGCTCAAAGCTCAAACTTACCCATTCAAAATGGTGTCTTCCCTGACTGCCTATAAAAGGCCAGGGTATGCCCTATTTACATATCAGGAGATAAAACTTCCCTTTCAAACTACAGACCGATGTCCGTCCTTCCATCCGTCATTAAACTGTACGAGATAGTAATAGCAATATAAAATAGTACGAGATAGTAATAGCAATATATAATAGTAATAATATAATAGTAATATATAATCAAATAATAAAATTTAGATTGAAACAAAATAAAACACAAGCAACAATTTGGCTTTCTACGAAAACACGACCAACAATGCAATAATTTCTATTGTATATTATAAGAATTTTATAGTAGTCTGAACAACAACAAAAAATCAATAATCATCCTATTTCATCTAACTAAAACTTTTGACGCAGTACCTTCTGACATACTCTTAAAAAACTCATACATACCCTCAAAATAGTTCCGCTCATACTTAACTAACAGGACACAACTTATAGCACAGGACTCTATTACAGCACAAACAAGATGCATTTTCCACGGTGCCTCAAGAAAGCATTCTGGCAACTATCCTGTTCTTTCTTTATATAAATGACTTCCACCGGTCACTAAACAATTGAAAGGGAAAGCTCGCTACACGCTGTTTCAAGGGCATGACATAAAGCAAACTTCTCTTGTCATCTGCATACTGGTAACAGGAAGAATTACTCTTCCTGCCTGTTACCAGTGTGCAGTTGGCACCTCAATCATAGCCTCGAAGAAGGACTTATTACCACTCCAAACAACCACCAACAATGAACTTCAAAGAATGTATGTATGTCTTAATGCCAATAAACTATCCTTAAATATTACCCCCCCCCCGCCAGCTTATATGGTCATCACAAAAAAGAAAACGTTGCCCCTCTAAACCTAAACCTAAATTCAATCCCTATTCAATGAATGCAATCGGCCAAACTTCTGGGAATTACCTTCGATTCAAACCTCTTATTCAAAGAATATATTGAAGATATATGCAACAACTTAGTCAAAGTTTCATTCATAATTACAGAAGTAGGTGCAGCATTCACAAAACAAGTTCTTCGATCCATATACTTCATCCATACCTACAATACTGCATTAGTCTTATGGAAGTGCACGTCAGTATTTTATGCAGCTACTGGTGGTAACGCAGAAAATAATGATCAGGAAAATTTATAAATCGAACAACCATAATGAAAGTACAGACAAAGTGTTCTACAAGTTAAAAATTCTCAAACTAGTAGAAATCTACAAACTAAACATTGCTTCATGTATGTATCAAATCGACCACAATACTGCACCAGAAACCATCCAAAACAAAATATTAGCGTCCCAAACCTAACATCGTTCTAACACAAGACAATGAAGCACCCACATCAGAGAACCAAATTACACTAGATCGTAAGACTAGGTCATTCTACTCCACAGGACCAAACCACTGGAACACCGTCGATCAGGAGGTAAACCAATGTAGAAAGTTAAAAGCTTTTCAGAGAAAACTGGAAGAAAAATTCAGCAAGTCGTACAAGTAATAGCACTGCATCCCCTCTCTTATTTCTATAATAATAAATTAATCTTTATTCCTATAGAGCAAAAGAAAAATAATAAAAATAATAAATGATAAGATAAAAGCAAATATGTGTAAGGTCAAAATATCTAAGTCTGTCAAGGTATTCCATATTAAGGTATTTAATACTTAATATTTTAGCTTCTTACATCCCAACAAATAAGAATGTGCAATCTCAGCTGAATATCTATATGTATATATAAACTTATGTTTGGAAATTACGACAGAAAAAATTAATATAAATAATATAAATATTAATATAAATATCATAATTTCTCTGCATTATCTAATAACATTTGTGAAATAACCCTATTCTGCCATTAAGGCATAAAATTTGCTTGTAAATGGCACTTCTATGTTATGCATGTATGGGAAGGCATTACTGTCCCACTTACAATATATGTATTTATATAGGGTTATGTATGTATATACTATATATGTAGGTAGGTGCGTATGTATGTGTATACATACAGAAGTTTGACAAAAGTAAATAGACACCTTCGTTTTTTCCATATTTTTTATTCGATAACAATAGTTAATAAATAATAACAGATGTATTGAATGAATATATTTAAAATCGTGTTACTTTCTCCTTTGCTGACACATTCTAGCATTCCATTGATGATCTTTGCCATTTGGTCTTGGGGACAATCATCGTGGTATCTACGGTATTTACTTTTACTAACCCTTTGTAATATATATATATATATATACACACACACACATTATTCTCTTATTACACCTAATATATGTCTCACACACATATACAGAGAACAATGAAATTGAAATTGAAATTTTGCCTCGAGTTGAGTTGGATAATTTCCAAGTGCACGAATGTGAAATTCTGAGGTGTTAGACAAATTGTGTATTGCCCCCTAGTTGGTGCAGCTCTCCTGCTGCAGCGCTCCAATTTTCCACTTTTTAACTTTAATACTAAAAGGGATATTTTCAATTGATGTCTTCCCTGAACCTTAAATCGCATCTCATTAAAATACTGGTAGTTTAATGATGTATGATGTTTAATGATGTTTGATTATGTATGAATATATGAATGTTGAAACGTGCGCAGATCCCACATCATATAACTAAGTTTCCGTCTCTTGTGTTTCAAATTGAATGTGTGAATGTTGAGTGCATCTCTGAAAATTTGTTAAAAATTGGAGGTAATATTGAAATTAAAGCTTACTATTTAAAATGGGGAAGAGGGCTCATCGAGCGGTGAAAGGAGGGAGGAACAGTTATTATACTGTCTCAAATGCGCTCATGACCTTGGTAATACCTTTACGTTATACACCTTTATGAGGAATATCAAATAAATATCTGTGACGTCATTATGATAAAAAGACACCTTTGTGTGCCAATTTTGAAAAAAAAATTAAAATATATATAGCAAAAACTTTATTAAATAGTGAAAAGTTAATGCATAGCGACATACCAAAATAGAATACTTTGTCAGATGTTACAAAAAAAATAGAATAAATTCATTATGTTTATTAAATACTGCCAATATTTTAAACCTTTATCAACGACCTTTTAACTCTGCGTCCAAGTATTTAGTTTGTCCACCGCTTAGCCCTAGTTACAGCCTCCAATCGACGTGGCATCGAGTCGACATACCTCCATAGATGGGAATAAATACTTTTCACTGTATTTAAATACTGTCGAGGATTGTAATTAAATACAAGATACATTACACATAAAAGGAATGTAATTAAATACTAAATACATTACTAGGAAAATATATTTAAATACATTTCCAAATACATTATGTTAGATTATCTTAATTTACATGATCACTACAAGACATGGTTACATTACAGCCTTACAACTTACAAAATAAAAGTTACAAATAGGAAAACATTTTATTGATGATCTGTTACTCCAAAAGTGGAATTTTTTAATAAAAATAAAAAATTCTTTTCTAATAACTGAAGAGATGATCATCAAACAACTAGATAAATAAAAAATAAGCGATTCTTCTGGCCCTGATGCTATACCCCCATGAGTACTGAAGGAATTAGCCATAACTATAGCTAAGCCACTGGTAATTATCTATAACACAACATTCAGAACAGGCAACCATAAGTAACCATAAGTAAGTAAGATGAATGGATGGACGGACGAGGACAATCTACATATTTGCCTTCATTAGGATTAGGCTCTCGAATAGTGTCAAACAATGTTACACGCATTTAAACGGATTTAAATAATTATATCATTTAAACCCGTTGCCAAGTTTAAATAACATAATTTCCATTTTTAGCCTGTAGTTTCCCTATACATCTGCATTTCATGCAATATGTGTAAGTATAAATACAATTGTAGTAAGCTAATTTACCATCTAGGAAGTATGTATTGAGAATGTTGTGAAGTGTGGTAAGAATCCTTTGTTATCGCTCACGACGTGGTCCCACGTCCTCTTTAGAAAAAATGTAATTGAAAATGTATTTGAAATGTAAGTATTTATAAATACCACTTACTTTTGAAATGTATCTAAATATGTATTTAAATACTCGAAAATAAATGTATTTATAAATAGTGTATTTAAGTACAAATTGTATTTAAATACGTATTTGAGTAATGTCAAATACATTACTGCCCATCTCTGCATACTTCTTTCATTTTTCTTTAGTTATCGATTGCCAGGTTGTCATCAAACACCTCTTCAGTTCACTAATTGTTCCTAGTTTACGCTTTTGGACCTTCTGCTTCGCAATATTCTAAAGATTTTCTATCGGATTAAGATCGGGTGGATTATCTGGCCATGGTCGTACAGTAGACGCCGGATTTAGTGTCCCTGGATATTGTGTCTCGCCGCTTATAGTGTCTTAAAACTAGGAAACAGTTACTTTTACATCGTAATTGCGATGGATAGAGTGTCTCTGATTACGCTTATGGTGTCTATTTTCAGCTAGTATAGTCTACATGGCAGCTCTAATATACACTTGTAAATTCCATGGAAGGAAAATGTTTTGTTTTAATGTAAAATGAACATAGTTTTGATGTTTCAGTTGAATTGTAAAAACAATTTTAATGAGAAATTGCATAATAAAGGTGTTTACGTTGTAAATATATTGATATACAGTACATATTCACTATTTTTAACCTTGCAACCCTCGAGAGACCAAACTATGGAAAAGTGTCAGTAGTATAGCCGCAAAAGGTTAGAGTGCAGGAATGTTGCACTGTTGCAAGATAATGATCAAATGTTGAAAGGGGTGGGGGCTGCAACGGGGGTGGGGGTATGCAACAACTCAATGTTGCAAAGGGGTGTGTGAGTGTGCGACAACTCAATGTTGCAAAGGGGGTGGGGGGATGCTGCAGGTGCAACAAGGGGTCATGAAACTTGGAGGCGGCGTTATCCCCCAAGAGAAAGAGAGGAGAAGGAAAGGAGGAGAGGTGTTCACCTGGCAGGAGCCAAGTGCATAATAAGACTTCAGCCGAGTGGCCGTTGTCTTATAGACTCCTAATCAGTCAGTTGGCTTAGAATGAGCCAAGGGGGGAGGGGTACACCTGAAGGGGGGAGAAGGGAGGATGACCTTCCCCCAAAGGGGTTGCCTTAGCCTAAGAGTGAAAGGATAGACGGAGGAGGACTTTGGGGGGACAAGGTGGGATGTCCTAACCCCCAAAGGGAAACTAAGCTAAGTCTTAACCTAAGAAGGGAAGGAGAGAGTTCTTTATTCGGCCGAAGTTCGCATCAAACTACCAGCTCCGAAGCCAAGCGGGTTTTATATAGATGATGGTTGAGTTGCCAGATACCATTTTTTTATTTTAATTGTACAGGTATACATTATTAGGGTGAGTTGCTAGATACCATTTTAATTCGTTATCAAAGCATACAGACTTAAAATCGAAATTGACAATAAGAAAATGATTATTAATTAAATAAATAGAATTTGCCTTCTACTCCACAAAAATAATATAATACGTACAATCGTCAAAATAATAGTTCAGACGAAATACACACACACACACAATTGAACAACTTTCTCCTTACCTTATATATATATATATATAAACGGATTTTCACCTAAAAGTGAATTAGAGTAATATTAACAATTCACTAAACAATCAGCTTAGCAAAAGAAATCGTTCCATTAACATTCTCAAATCTACACACACACACACACACACACAATTATATTAAATAATAAACAGCAAAAGAAATAAACACATTAACTGTGTCTATTTTCTTTTGGCAAACCTTTCTTATGTATCAAAAACAGAAAAAAATATTATGCACTTTTCATATCATTTCATTTTCATGTCATTTCACTTCATTTCACTAATCTCATATCATTTCACTCATCTCATTTACTTTCAGCTTCTCTGAAAAAAAAAGAAAAATTCTGAACAGATGCGTCTCACGCTAACCGCAAAAATGACCACTAATTTTCCTTTTGGTCTATTTCCTCCCACTCAACTCGAGAAAACCTCGCTTGACTCTAAATGTTAAAAATATTATGCTTATTACTACTCCACTGAAATACACACTTCACTCTCGAAGTGAATGTCTTCCTTGTAAATAATTTTTTTTTATATATTTTATCAACTTAGTTATTTACACTAATTTGCATCTCTGTTATTGATTTAAAACACTGTCAAAATCATCATTATCAGAAATCAACAAAGTTTTTTCAAAATTAACACACACACACCACACACACACACACACACAGATTTTTGTCAGAGAAAGTGAGGATCACGCACAAGCGCGCACACACACACTCACACACACATACACTATATATATATATATATATATATATATATATATATATATCTATAGGGTGGTACAAATTACAGTAGTAATAATAATAATAATTAACTCCTTTTCGCCGAATTGCAAAGATTAAGCTTTTCACCCCGCATTAGACCTAGAGTTTAATGTGGAAACCGAATCAGAAATACATCTCGTCAGGGAATCATTGCTCACTCTTTCACATCATAATTTCAACATTTAAAATAACAGGATCATTTGATTATTCATCCGGATTTAAAATAACAGGATCATTTTATTATTGATCCTGGAATAGTATGGCTGCAAAATGTGATATGTACAAAAACAATGTAGATTTTTCTCTTTAGTAATAATATTAATAACTAACTCCTCGCCGAATTGTAACACCGAATCAGAAATACATCTCGTCAGGGAATCATTGCTCACTCTTTCATATCATAATTTCAACATTTAAAATAACAGGAACATTTGATTATTCATCCGGGAATAGTATGGCTGCAAAATGTGATAAGTACAAAAACAATGTAGATTTTTCTCTTTAGTAATAATAATAATAACTAACTCCTCGCCGAATTGTAACAATGGTTAAGCTTTTCACTCCGCCTTAGACCCACAGTTTAACGTGGAAACCGAATACTCTTTTCTTTTTTAAAAATATAATTAAAGGAATGGATATATTTATAATTTCTTTATTATAAAATCCTCTCGATTACATTAGTGACTATTGATCCGGGAATAGTGGGGGAAAACCAAGTATTGTCGCAAATATTGACATGGTAAAGACAGCAAGGGGTAATACGAGCATTAAATCTATTGGAGAAAATATAAAGATGCCATTAGTCGTCCAAAGCATGGACCCGTTATAGCGGTGTTACGATTGGTACACAAACTTATCATAGCTCCACCCAGCTACACTGCAACCATCATACGAACATCTGCTCTTGATCTTTTGGGGCGGAGCTTGGTGATTGTGCATATAAAAGGAAATATTTTTCAGTTGGGAGTAACAGTAGCTATTTTCGCGCAGTGAATATATTCCCTCTGCCAGTGCATAAACATTCCCTCCACCATGGACCACGAACTTTACATTTTTCCGGATTTGTATCAAGAAGGTGACACTGCAGCATTGACTGCAATTAATCTTTTTAACGCGATTGACCGTGATGGATTATTTCCAACGCAAACCGTTGAATATTTGCAATGACGCTCCTTACAATCCGACGCAAGGGACTACCATAGAAATGTAAGTGTCTATAATTTTATTTTTATTTTTTATTCACAAACTGTCAGAAATGATTTTATATATATGGAGGGATGTAGTATCTCGTCAAATACTTCATTTAGATACTCACCATTATGCTAAAACCGAAATTTTTATGGCAATCTTTTGCATGTTTTTTTAAATGTTATTCGGATTTACCTCTTAAATGAGCTTCTCTGAGCGAACCAAAGATATCTTCACATAATGGGGTCTGTCTTACAATATGTATACTCTGTATATGTTTTTATTAAAAAAGAATCAATATGAACATTATTCTTTCTCCTTTAAGGTCCGATGAGGATTTGACACGTGTTATACAATCTTTTGAAGAATCTCGTGTCATGAATACGGAGGATATACTGAACAGTCAGCATAATGAATGTCACACCGAAATAATGTAAGTGTTTTTCGATCTTTTTGGGGAAGAAGACAATATATTTTCATAAATTTATTAAATGAAAGAAATCAGTACAATAACCATCTTAAACTACAGAATATACAAACTAACGTTACAAATATACACACGAACAAAAACATTATACTATACAACGAGTACGCACAATTGGAAAACGGATTTTTATCTGTCTGCATACCATTTCATCGTTTCGTCGAGTGTGACACGGGTCAATAAATTTAAAAAATTTATAAATTCTTTATCACGTGACATATGCATGAGAAATGAGATGCAGTACATTCCACAAGTATTACTAAAATATCCTTGTATACGAAACGGGTTCCATACAACTTCGGGAATATGTAACTGAGCGAGAAATTTTACAATAACAGGGTCACTCCAGGGTTGAGTACCGAGTGAATCAAAATAGTACAGGCGGTGTCTATTTTTAAAATAGACAGCATCCAATGAATCCCTTCATTACCGATGACATCTGTGTTCACAATAAGACTACCGCATTCTCGCGTACTTGGCAAACTCAATGTTTCATTCTTCGCAAACACGCCGATAAATTTGGAACGTGTGACTCGTTCACTATTCATTACTCTCTGAAGTGTATTAGCATCCATTTTAAAAGTCAGTGATAACGCTCCTAAATCTATCTACTTCTATTAGGGCTTGCGATTCGAGATATACTAGTACACTAATAGGCGCGTCTATAGGCTTGGTGAATTCCAACCTCACTGAGATGTTTCCGCTCTGTGTGGGCTTAAATGCGTATTTACGCTAGCAGATAAGTCAGGTGTAATGTCAAACGGATAAAGGTTAAATTGATCAATGAATTCTTTCTGCGTTACCCCATTACCAAGCTCATCACAATCACCTGCAATATGGGTCAGATTACTATAGGCTCTCGCGCAAAGAGGTAACACAGCGTCTGATGAATAGTCCGTATCCATTGTTCCACCCAAAGCAATGCCATTAACGTATAGAGTTATATTTTTAAGTCCGAAATTCTCGAATTTAAAGGCACTCTTTTTATATTTTCCATTCACCGAAGCATGGTCCTGCATTCCGATTAATATCCTTTTAGGAAGATTTCCCAGGGCAATGTTTTCTATCTGCTTCGACGCCAACCCTGCAGGCACCGTATATAGTTTGATTTGTACTCTGTTAATAGGATATTTCACTGTAGCGTTTAGTAAATTTTTCTCAATTTCTAGTTGTTTTGGTGAACTTAATTTCACTCGCCGTACGCGGAGGTATGTGTCCATAATGTGAACCACAACGGGCTTTGCACCCTCTTCTTGATCAGCATCCAGATTTAAGCAGATCTCAGGACTCGTGCGGGTGAGCTTTATTTTCATATCCACCCCGTTGACAAGCAACTTCTCCTGGAAAGTGAAATCTGTGTGCAGACGTCCAAAACACTCGTATATCTTCTTTTTAGAATTTTTAAATTTGTCCTTTATACTACTTTCGTCTTTAGTTTGATAATATCCCTCGGCACTTAAAAAGGTAGCCTTCGCTTCTTTGGAAAAGTTGAGGACATTTTCCAGATAGGCTCGTAGATGATAGTACCCGTGCCTGACGATATGTTGGTCTGATTTAAATATACGTCACACTGGTTGAATATGGAGTGCAGAAAGTTTGTTTCAGGGTATACAGCATATTTGTCATCGCAGCCGTTCCATCAGAATGGGCTATACGTAGCTTAGCGTACATGTGCACACAGCTTGGATCAAAAAAGTAAGGGCCTGAGCTGGGTATCACGAATTCTATAGGTGCACTCGGGGAACTAATTGTGTTTAAAGGGTTAATTGTAATAAAATCACTGTGCTCAATAGAAACTTGAGTTGGAGGCATCTCAAAAAGGGACAGCTCCGATTTACAGCATTGTGAACTACATGGGTGGATGAAGCGTGCCATGACGAGTTAGAAATAGTGCCTCCTCTCTCGACAAGTAGTAAACAAACTATGATTCATGAGATCAATGTCCTTAGCTTATATCAGTCAAAAAAGTGGTCAACCATAGGTTTCATTCGCTTACAGCACTTCTTTTTTGATATCCTTTTACGTTTAATACCACGTGCCCCTTCTTCCGGACAGCCCTCTTCTTCTTCCCGCCACCACGCATTTTTCTCTTTGCATCTTTGATGATTTCGTCCCGTGTACGCTTTAAATGTTTTTTTAGAGCTTCTTTAGGTTTAGCCCCAGCCAATATGTCTTCTGCAGTGTTAAGACCTGATTGTAGCGCTTTCCTTCCGAGGTATCTGGCACCCCTCTTCAGCAAAGGAACAGCCGTACGTAGTATGGATGAAAAAATGGACCAAGTCCACTACCGCGCTGGTATCTCACCCCTCGATAGACGGTGAAAGGCTTTCTATCCATTATAACTCAGTGCGTCGAAAGTGTAGCTTCACTGTTAAGCTCCCGTTACCGAATGGGAAGTTTTCACCCTCAATCGTTCTTATATATATTGAGATATTGGTTATTAAATTAGTTGCGACATTCACATAATGGGGTCTGTCATATGTAATACTCAAACTCCTTCCTCTATGGTTGGGGATGTGGGCAATGCGCAGCAGGCGTGCCTGGGTATCCCCAACAAACTGGTGCTCCACTATATTACTGTAAATATAGCACATGTCTGGGGACTGAGAGCTTTCAGCCAATTTCTCCATCTTCAATTGATACATTAATCTGGACAAGTCATGCTGTGCCTCGTGAAATGTGTCTCTTTGGATGGCTGCGCTATATCGTCCATTGGTTATAATTTTGAACACTCTTCGATCTTTAATACGTCTGTTAGTCTTTGATTTTAGGATTAGTGTATGTGCAGGGTTTCCTTTGTTTACGATTTCGTATACTAAATCATTCGTAAGGTTTGAGTTTCTTAAACTTACGTTTAAGTCTCTCACAACATCCTCGACCGAACCATAATGACCCGGTCCTAGTCTTACTTCTGTACTGTAATACCGTGCAACCTTAGTCCGAGCGATACGTATAGTTTCATCCATAGCTACCCCAGCTTTTTCACACTCGTCAATGTCTCTAAGAATCGTAAAAACGGATTCTTTATATTCAATATTTAAAAAGAGGGTGTCCAGCTGAATTTCGCATATCCCCACCTCATACGAATCACGACCCAATTCAATGGGCCCGTGGAGTTCTGTTACAAAGTTGGCTAGTGTGTTGTTAGGGTGTACAGACAGGGACGAGGAGGACGGGAGTGTGACGTAGAAATGGTTAGGAGCCATGTTGCCTACTATTTAAGCTTCATTATTGCATCAGCTTTTATATAGGTGTTGAAGCTTTCTGTGTACCCTAGCCATTTCACCAGGTGCATTTTTCTCTTTCCTGAACCTTTGCTTCCTAAAATTTTCTCTATTTTAAACACATTTTTTCCTAAATTAAATGCAACTTTCTGCAATTCCTCGCGGTAAAAGCCTCCTGCGATTTCTTCTCCATTCAAATCTTCAATGTAATACATCATTATCTCACCTTTAGGTCTCATAGCCCTAACTTTAAAAATCTCACGTGTCCATCCTTGCGGTGGTGTTGGTGATCCATCTCTTCTCGGGAGCGTACCTCTTTCTAAAACTTCGTTAGGTGTTGTCCCAATCGTGCGATGGTGTGAGCGGTTGTAGGATGATGCCAATGATTCCAGAATGTCTAGAAATCTGTATGTGTTTTTATGTGTAAAATAGCGGTGCATGCGTTCCTTTATGGTACGTTGAACTCTTTCAGCTAAAGAACCTTATGTATAGAATTGGTTGTGTAATAGGTGATATTAAACTCTGTCAACATGTTCTGAAAAGCACGGCCTATAAATTCCTTCCCTATATCCGTACAAAAATACCCTGTTTTCTTTTAACATTAGCGTTTTGGTGGCTTTAGCAACTGTTTCAGGTGATTTATTTTTCAGAGGAACTAGCCACAGATATCTAGAGAATACATCTGTTATGAATAGAATGTAACTGTAACCATCGTTATACACAGAATATCTTTGCATGTCTGTTAAATCTGCTTGCCAAATAGAATCAATCGAGGAAGCCGTTGTCTTGGCTGTTTTAAATCTTTTTCTCACAGGCTTATGAAGCGTATAAGCGTCCTGCTCCCGCAAAAATCTTTCAACATCCTTTTTTCCTACTCCGTAAACACTTCTGTACAGTCTATCTAAGCCGCCGTAGGAGGCTGGGTTAGAAATGTCATAATAGCGTTTACTTAATACGTTAGCCATTTGCGTATTTTAGAGGCACGTTGGTAGGGTTGACCGTTGTTTAACCTCTTCTTTCTCCTCTTCAAAGGTGTTACCGCCGGGGGTGACGGCGTCTTCAATTGTGCCACATGCGTTACATGTTCCAAGTCTTTTAACCTGTTCATATTTCCTATCAACGTTTTAGGGACGTTTATTTGTTGTAGTCTTGCTTTAATATGCTTCCATCCTGATGGTGATGGCCTATCCCACTTTCTCACCAGATCATGGACAATGTCTACGATATTCGACCCCTGTACCTTTGATCCTTCCACAATGATCTCGCCTGTATCGGTCCATTGTATGGCTGGGTCCTCATTCAATAGATTATAAAGACTTAAACCTTTACTCCTCAATGTATGTGGGAGGGTGCTTTTTAATACATGCTCGATATGTTGTGTGGCTGATCCCTTAATTTTTGGTTGGTCAGCTGTATCGTCGGGTACAGATCCTATGTAGCCATGTCCATCGTCCACCGTGCTGTGCCTAATAACCACGGGAATCTCTGTCGGGTTCTTATAATTTTCGTACTCGTGAAGAAATTTCTGCAGAGCTTCTTGGTATAAGATTCTTTTCTCATCAGGTGTTTTTTCACTGTTTAATAGGGCTAGCAATTCGCCCCCCGTGTCTGGATTCCTTTGCACTGAAGCGTACACCTCGTGTGGAATCACTAACACTTTCTTCATTATATTAATCTAGTCAGTAAAGGGCCCAAAACTGAAAATAAGATGGGGAGAAATGACCCTCCTGTTTGTACAATAATTCGTTTTTTCTTCGCTACAGTTTGACTTTTACGAGCGAGTGCACGTATTATGTTCTTGTAACGGCGTAGGCGAGCCTTCTGAGATGGTTTCATTGATACATTGCAATTTATAACGTTAAGACAGATTTCACAGATGCATTTTAAAAAGTCGGAGTCGATATTTTTAATAAACATCTGTTGCATTGCCCGGGGCAGTCGATGATAGATTTTTATTTATTCACGGTATTTCTTTAGTCTCTTTGTCATTCTGGAATATACACAGTTTCAGGCTCGTTTGCAAATATATTCGTTCTTAGAAGCACCCTAAACGTGTTTCGCGGATGAAGGTCGCAAAGCAAATATCCGTAACGCGTGCTTGTAGTTTCTTTATAAACTTCCAAAAACTCCTTACACTGATTCGGGAACATTTGATTGGCTAATACCCCAATTTGTGATACATCTCTACGTTGTGCGAATAAGACTAGATATTGTGTATTTAACGACACCTCGCGCATGTATCTATTTTTGAAAAATAGATTCTGATTGATGAAGAACACGCTTATGTTAAGATGGTGGGAGAATACTGTAAATGTCTCGGCAAACGTTTTATCCATCTCCAACAGGAGATCGTCAATTACAATGACTGTATGTTCATTTCCCTTTAACGAATTAACGTCATATACGCCTTTGTGGAACAAAATATCATCTTGGTACTCGTTGAACACTGATTGATACGTCGAATAGTACCATATAACTTTATGCACAAATTTCGAGAACATCTCTCCCTTTTCTTTAATGATTTTAAGCATAAACACAGTTTTACCACATCCTGTAGGTCCAGATATAATACATGTGGATGGGCTCGTGAATCTGAATTTTTCTACAGAGTCCATTTCTAAGACGTCACACTCCTAAGTGGATCATTTACAAAATATTACAAATTTTGAGTGCTGTTCCTTATATTTTGTTTTCTTCTCCCACAGAACCGTGAATGACGATGAGGTACAACACCCCATCATCGACATTACGGAGGACCCCGACGACAGTGTAGTTGTGATCACAGAATCCTCCCCTGCCGACGAACCCTCACCAGCGATACCGGTAGCACGTTCAAAGCGGAGGTATGATGAAGAGAACCATGTATTCCGTGTTGCAGGACATAGTGCCATACCGTATACTCTTAACTTCAATTCTTCGATTATTTACCGAAAGCATATAAACGTCGATCGTGGTTGCGGCTTTATAGCAGTAGTCTTAGCACGTATGTTTACTGTACAAAATACACAGGCCACAAAAATTTGGTTGCCTACGGTCGTGGAGCGTGCCCGTAAACTAGCTGTAGACTGTGAACTTGAATTTGACTGTAATATGGGTCCTGAAGAGCTGAGAAGGGTAGAACAGGAAATGAATGTTCGTATAGTTGTATTTGGATTGGATGATCGTCGTAGGACTGTGTATGTTTTTAAAAGCTGTGTGAGAGATCGTACAAGACCCCTACTTATTTTAGGATTGTCAGGGACAACGTATCTCCCCATCCGTAATATAAGGTGGCTTTACGCGAGTTATGACAAAAGTCGAAAATATGGGAGACATCATGATTTGTGTAAGGGGTGCCTCGAGTTTGCGGATGATATAGTGAGACATTGTAAAGAATGTCACATGGTATGTGAACAGTGTAAAAGCACCAAATGTGAAAGCCGTGTAGTTGAAGATGAGAAGAGAGACTGTGATGTGTGTAGACGCACATTCTTCAATAATAACTGCTTTGAGCTCCATAAATCAACTAGCACGTGAAGGAAAATGAGAATCTGTGAGTGTGGTATGTTTCACACAATGGATAATTGTGGGAAATTTAAGCACAAGTGTGACGAAATTCACTGTCCTACATGCCAGGAGGAGTATAAGGCGGATGGAGTAAGGCATGTATGTTATATGAAAGATGCTAAGCCTAAAAGTAACCCTTGTATAACTGTATACTACGACATAGAAATATATACGAACGCTGAAACCAAAGAGGTAATTCCACATTTACTTGTGAGCCAGACTAACTGCGATGAGTGTATGGGGATCGAATGTGACGAGTGCCCCAAATGCAGTAAACGGACAAACGTTTTTAAAACGAATGTCCACGATAGTCCTGTGAAACTATTTGTGTCCTATATTGTCAAGTTAGCCAGCAAGTTCAAAAAAATGACTATATATTCTCGCCCATAACCTTTTCTGTGAGTACTTTGTTTACCCCAGAGTAGGTAGCTACTCTGTCACTTAGCATGCTTTTCATAAAGAGTATGTCAGTATCGATGGCATCTTGTTCGGCCTGAGTTTTCCCCTTTTTCGCAGCCGCCATGTCTTTCAACACTGTGTTCTTATAAAATTTCATCGTCAGGCTCAATTCTGATTTAAACTTCATAATTCCAGGATCATCAGCCCATCTTCTATCCTCATTCTTTTTCATAAGCATCATGTAGTCTTTGTCATAGTAAGTTTTAATCACTCGGCCAATATTGTTCCTGCCTGTAATGGTCGGTACATTCGCCTTCTGGTAATGCAAAAGCACATTGTCAATGGTGGCAGATAAAGCCTGGTCCCAATGCATATCCCGAAGGTTTGCTAACAGACATAGTAAGACCTGCCTATTAGTTGGCAGTTTGCAGCCCTTTATTTCCTTTTATTCTTCTCGGGGTACGGTGCCCAATAACATTCTGACATACTCATCATCTTGCCGCGTATCCATGATTAAATTCTCTATTCACAACATCAAATCACTGTCAAGGGAAAAGAAAAGAGCATCATTAAAATTAAATGCAATAAAATAATACGTGGAAAATTTGTGGGTCAGCGTTCCAGACCCGGAAATGAAAATCTGATAAAATGTGCTATTTTCACACTTATTTATGAAGTTCATAAGCTGAAATAGCAATACTTACTGGTACGACGGTGCTAGCTCAAACATGCACCGATCTCCAAGAAAATTTACAGGGGTGTTTCCTAGATAAATACACAACACTAAAACTTTGAACAGCATTGTAGGACCATTTTTTGATTTTTGGATGGCAACGGTCACACCCTAATGTACATAGGCCGTTTCAAATGCGATCCGCTGCAAGTCGCAACCACCATCGCGTCATTATGTTTAACGGTGTTCAAAAATAACTTCATGCCTAAAGCCACCTTAGCCATTATTCACCGAAACAACCCTCGCAGTTACGGCCACAAGGCTATTTACTGGATCATACACCTACAGCAACAGACAGGTATATACATAAAGCACGCCCGCAACACGGGTGAAGTGCCCATTAAGATTAACGGTCGTGTTTTTTGGGTTGATGGGTTAAGTGAAAACCGTGTCACTGGTGTGAAGACTGTGTGCTCCTTTAACGGATGCTGGTGGCATGGATGCCCCCGTCCTGAGTGCGGAATCGCCGGAGATATCCACGGTAGATCTCCTGCCGACTGTTTTGCATGGACCTGCACCCGCGATCAACTTATAGGATCCCAGTTCACTCAGAAAGTCTTGTGGGAGCATGAATATGATGCACGGATGGAGAGAAGACGAGGTGTACCGTGAGGAAATAAAACGTACCCAAATTGCAAAGAATCCTGGCAAGCGCTTTAGTGCAAAGTTGTGTCTAAACAGTCTATGGGGAAAATTTGCACAGAATACCGGCAAAGGGAACATTCATTTGGCACAAAATTATAGTGATGTTTGGGATTATGCCAATGCTCCCGATAAAGACGTTATGGAGATCGTGAATGTAGGTAATACTCACATCATAAAGTACAACAACACTGAATTGGCCACAGATACCTCAAGGGTTACAAACATACCTGTGGCCAGCTTCACAACAGCCTACGCCCGCATAAAACTTTGGGGTATATTGCATTATCTTGGGCGGAGAGTATTGTATGCCGATACAGATAGCGTGATATTCACAGAGAGGGAGGGTGAATACATGCCTGTTATTGGGGAGTTCCTCGGCGAGCTCACTGATGAGATCAAGGATGAGTATGGGGACAACGCATACGCCGACTCTTTTGTCTCAACAGGACCTAAAACTTATGGGGTACGGGTGAGGGTGGGGGAGGATATGAAATATATCGTGAAGGCAAAGGGTATTACGCTCAACCATGCGAATCGGCGGGTTGTTAACTTTGAATCGTTGAAGGATCTAGTGTGTTTGGACGATGAGAGCGATCGGCCTCCCCAACTAACTGTAGGCACCCACAATTTTCGGGCGCAGAAGCTGGCGGCGTGAAGGAACTTAGGGGAACGAAGGTGTGCCGTAACACCTATAGGAAACGTTACCAGTTACCTGGTACCTATGATACCGTACCCTTTGGATACCATAACCTTTGATGCGTCTATTGTTATCTTACTTATCACACGTATTTGTAAATATGTATGTCTTATATATAATCTTTGATGTATCTATTGTTAACTTATTTATTACACGTATTTGTAAATATATATAACTTGAATATCTCGTTTGTTAAATAAATCATGTTTCAATTAGCGTTTCACTTTCTCCTTTGTGTGTGTGTGTGTGTGCACAGGTGAAAGTTCTAAGCTCCGCCCACTGTAAGACCAGCAACGTGAGTCATGCTACTATCTGGGATTCCCTGCGTGGTCAGTTGACTGCAGTAAGCCCTTGAGCTCAGACGTGTGTTCGCCAGCGTAGAAGAAAATGGCTACCTTTAATATTGTTTGTTCAACGTTTATGAAATGGTATTCAGCAAAGTGTCAAGATGTGGTGGATACCGTAAAACTTCCTATTCCCCCCTCCTTTGCCTCTTTTAAAACCACATTGGATCGTGCGAAAGAGCAAGATGTACAAATACTCTATAGATATTCTGGTGAGACCGTTGTAGGCTTTCGTTGCACGGACGATGTATTGACGTATACTGTAGACCTAAGCTTTATAAAGTCTCACATATACCGTGAAGTAAAAGAAACAACGCGTGCAGAAGAGAAGCAGCAGATATGGATAATGAGTCTTGCGGATGAGTGATGTGACAAGCGGTATTATGTCATGTCATGTTACACCATGTCGATTACTCATACCCTACGACTGAAAATGTGAATCTCGTCATCATGGAGAATCTTAAGTATTTTTACCACTATATTAATGTATATCATGATGAAGTCCGTAGTGAAATTGTGGCTAGTGCCCTGCGTGAGTTTTTAGCAGACTTTAGAGACGAGTATCGTTTGCTAGGCAAAAAGGAAAAATATGGGCATATGTTCCTCTCAAATAGTGCGCCGGAGTGTAAGATGTTTAGGAGAGATAAAACATTATAAAATGTGCCTAGTTCGTGAAAATTATCCTGAGGGAAACTGTCTGGTGCGTATTCTGGTAGTGATAAAACGTTAAAACCGAAATTAATTCTTGTACCCGAAAAAAACACTTACCCAATATAATGGGGTACAACAATTCGAGCAGCGCCGCACACGTTTCATTAGATTATGGTGCGACTCGCACCTCACGGATCATACGAGTTCGAACAAACCCATTCACGTATCATCAGGGTGAGTCAATCGCCCATCGAACCGTTCCTGCCTACCTGCGTGCCTCACGCGGCTCATAGTTATCTCAGAGCTTGAACCGAGTGGACGTGCGCTCCTCGAATACGATGGAACTTCCTTTGAGCAGCATTCTCATCACCTCGTACGATGTGTCCGTGACGAAATCGTTGCGCTTGTTCAGGCGTAAATCCGGTGCCGTTAGCTATGTACTGGAAACGGAATGTAGACAAACAAACAAACGGAATGTTGTTTATTTAAGTGTCGAGGAGATGAATAGAATCTTCGTGATAGTTGAGAAGTGGGGTGAAGATCGTTATAAAATACCTGCTAACGTAGGTACAAGAAGAGAGCAGATTAGTGATGCACCCTCATACGCCGTTGTATGTACGTTGTGTATAAATAACGATCGGCCATGCATTGATATTCGGCTGATGTGGAAGAATGCTTCTGATAATAACGCTCTTGTTCCTACGCGAAACCGTTTCATCCTCGACAGAATGTTTGAAATCGTCGGATTCCGCAAGCTGAAACCTATATTAGACGCGCGTGTTACGGATATGCTTTATTTTGATACAGTACTTGAATACGCATACACCGCTCTGCTCGATGGGTTTACCGAGTGTAGGGCTGAACAAGGTGAGAATGGTCTAGAGCTGGACGTTTATTTAAAAAGTTTAGACTCTTTGAAATATCATGAATTTTGGTACAAAGCAGTTGATCGGTACAAGGCTGAGCTCACCTACACCGTTCACCCTGAAGAACTATTTCTTTATATAGCGAGCAGTTGTCGTAACGACTTAGAAGATTATTTAAATTGCCGCTATGTTGAGTGAAGATGAGTTCACAATTGAAAAGCTCGCGTCGGTAGAAATAAACCCTCGATTGGAAAGGCGTGTTTATAAACTTGTGTTTAATAATGTAGCTAACGATGAACTCTTTGTGCGTGCCTTTGATTGTATTCTAGACGTATTTAAAGATAACTTACCAACCGGTTGTAAATTGGGAACAAAAATAGTACTGAATGATTTGAAGGCCCTTCATATCGAGTACAGGTTTCCCTATACTTTAAGCGGTGAAATAGTATTAAACCGCGTATACTGCGAGTTTAGTATTTTGAAAAAAAAGTGAGATGTATTTATATATTTAACATATTTGTGTGGTGTGTGTGTGTGTATGTATATTTCTGCTATATTGATGGCTATATTATTTCTTATGTTGCGCGGTAGAAGATAAAGTGTATGTATTTATTTATTTAGTTGTGTATATATTTCTGTTATGTTGATGGTTATATTATTTCTTATTTTTTATTTTTGATCATTTCAATGTATATTTATTTTCTATATATCTCCATAATATAATTGTGTGTGTGTGTGTGTATATATAATATATATATATATATATATATATATTTCTCCTGTACTGATATATTGACGGATATATTTTTTGATTATATGCATATTCCTCGTTCATATTTCTTAAACTATTATTATTTTTAATTGATCATTCAAATGTATATTTATTTTCTATATATTTATAATAAACAGAATGATGTAATGTTTTATTTAATTCTTTTGGTTGTAAACAATTATATCAAATGGCTGGTTACGCCTTCTAAACCTACTAGCGGAATTCTAAGCCAACTTTTAAGAATTAATTAAATAAATGGTACAATCTGGCAACTTAATAATGTATACCTGAACAATTAAAATGGTATCTGGCAACTCGCCCTAATAATGTATACCTGAACAATTAAAATAAAAAGTGGTATCTGACAACTCAACCTGAACAAGCCATTTACGCCTTCTAAGTAGGCTGACCATATTTCCTTGAGACAAAAACGGGACATTGGGATGGCAAAAAAGGGACGGGGTTATGTAATATTCTGTATTCATGAAAAAGTAAGTACATGAACATATTGAGCTTACAATTATTCTTCAGTGACAGAACCCATACAAAAATTTAGGTAGACGTAGTACTGTCCCGTTCAAAACGGTACGTATGGTCAGCCTACTTCTAAGCCAACTGGCTGATTAGGAGTTTATAAGACAACGGCCACTCGGCTGAAGTCTTATTATGCACTTGGCTCCTGCCAGGTGAACACCTCTCTTCCTTTCTCTCCTTCTCCTGTCTTTCTCTTGGGGGATAACGCCGCCACCAAGTTTCATGACCCCTTGTTGCACCTGCAGCATCCTCCCACCCCCTTTGCAACATCGAGTTATTGCATACCCTCAACCCCCGTTTGCAACATTGAATTGTTGCATACCCCCACCCCCTTTTGCAACACCTACCCCCTTCGCAACTCATACTCCCTTTGCAACATTTGATCATTATCTCTTGCAACATTGCAACATTCCTGCACTCTAACCTTTTGCGGCCATACTTCTAGTGTCTGATTGGATAAGGTGTCCTTTTGGCTTGGCACCGAGTGGGACACTATAAACGGCGTCTACTGTACTTCAATTTCTCGAGCAGCAAACCACGCAGATGTTGCACGAGCCGCATGATCTGGAACCAGATCATGTTGAAAAATAAAGGGTTAGTCTCCATACAGCTGTTCTGCAGACTCCACCATGAAGTAAGGGGTTCCAAAAAACCTTAGCCCCCCCCCCCCCCCCCCCCCCCCCAATTTTCAGCTTACATGTTTACTTATATCGAAATAATTTTTAGTGATTATAAAAATATATAAAATTATTTATTGCAGGTATTAAAATTACTCTAGCTCAGCGCTGTCCAACTTGCGGCCCGCGGAATGGACGTTTGCCAAATTTCATTTCTGAATTTTCTTCCCTATTTTGTCATTTCTAGTAGGGAGAACAACATTCAGCGGGTTCCTAAGTCGTATTAACCAACAGTGTATGATTATAGGGAACATCTTGGCCGCGCTTTATAGAAGTTGGACAACACTGCTCTAGCTGATAAAGTGATAATATAATGGCTTCTCAATTAATTGGTGATTCGGAGAGGCAACGTGTGATAGATCGCATACGAGCAATAACATTTCGGGAAGCTCGTGATGCTGGAGCCACCTTTATAACACGTTCATGGGTTGCCAAAATGTTGCGAACAAGTGAGGACTTCGTCAAAAGAAATTGGAATAAAACTTTGGATGAATGTGAAATGGATACAACCAAATCTGGGCGCCCAAATTTGCCACTCTCTCAGGAAACAAAGGACATCATTGAAAGCGGTACGCGTAAGCGGAAAGAGAGGAAGTGTTGAGAGGAAAGATCGTTAGTGGTGAGATCATTCGACTGTATCGTCATAGGCAAGGTTTAAAGCCTTGGCATGAACTTCCAAAGCCAAGAAAAACTCAACTTAACATCGATGACAGAATGTGCTTTGCCCATTATCTTGAAGATTGGGATGTGGATGATTTCATGCATTTAGCTGTCTCCGATGAATTTTTTGTTTTTGTAACACGTCGGCCTAACTACCAAAATGATCGAGTGTGGGCCACAACACCAGATGAAATCGATGACAATGAACATTATCGCGAATTATTAAAAAGTCCAGACTGTGTTGGTGTGTTTGTTTTGTTCACTGCAAAGAAGCTCATGTGGGTGCTGAAGCCAAATGGTCAGAGTTGGGATGGACAGTATTTTCGTGATATTATTCTATCCCAGCATGTCATTCCTTTTCTAAGAAATGTTATGGATGTCGATCAGGTCACACTTCTGCACGATAAGGCCCCCCTGCTTTAAGGCATTAGCCACTCAACAGTTGTTGCAGAACCATGAGATCAATTTCTTTGGAAATGAAGAATGGCCAGAAAATTCTCCTGACCTGAACGTCTGTGAACACATTGGATCAGTTATAAAAGACAAGGTTGAATGTCTCTTGTTTCAAGAACCTGCAGCAAATCGATTTTCGAAGGATACAATGACGCAACACATTGAAACTGTATTAGCAAATTTGCGTAACGATCAAGATCTATTCACGTCACTTTTGGCAAGCTACCCAAAGCGAATTCAGGCTGTCTTGGAAGCCAATAGCGAGAACACCAAGTTTTAATTGTTTCTCATTAAGTGCAGGATTAAATTCTCTTTTGTAAGGTATGTTCAGTTTTACTGTACCTCTAATGGTTTAGACCATGGGCGGGGGGGGGCTAAGGTTTATTGGAGCCCCGTATTCTAATGTTTCTTGATAAACCTGACTATTGACATCTTGTCAAGAGACGGGAGGATAGCATCATAGCTGCTCCAGAATCCGATGTTGCATGGCTGGTAGCTGTCATTGAACACACAGAGGGTGATGACCCAAAGCCAGAATGGTATGGTTTCATGACTGATGCTTCTAGAAAGAGTGGTTTTGAGCCACAGAAGGCAACAAAGTATCTATTTCGTCCACTAATAGATGCTCCACCCTCCCATCCCGACACTTTTCTGACTACATTCACCTACATCATAAAGTTCATACAACAACATGGTGCCCCATACATTTATGTGAGTGCTGTTATGCTACTGCACAAAGTGGTAATGCAAATCAAGTGGTCCTTTCCTGAAAGATGGAAGCACCTGATAGCCCGTCCAGGAGACATGCACATTCTGATGTCCTTTGTTGGATGCATTGTCACTCTAATGTGTAGCAGTGGCCTGGAGGAAATTCTAAGTGCTGCATTCAAAGGCGTTGCTAACATGTTGATAGGGAAGGCGTGGCTAAAGCCCTTCGTGGTTTGAGGATGGTGGTAGGGGCACTGGTGGAGTCTTTAATTCTGTCAGGGAAGACAACTGCGTTGGAATCGTAAAATAGGAATTTAATAATGAATATAAAATAATTCATAATGTATAAATGTAAGTTAGGTTTAATAGATAGATTGTAGACGGTAGGAAATGGGTCTATTCTGAATTTAAACAAGAGTACGTGGCATGAACCACGTAGCCAGAACAATAGGTTTAGTTTTGTTCATACTCGTATTCACGTTCAGCCAATCAGGCATAGGTTTGTTTGTCACGTAATACCCACCTCTAGTCTTGCTCACTCATGTTCTTAAAAACAAATTAGTTTTTAAATAATACCGGAGCTATATAAGTAAGAGATTTAATATCAGAAAATAGGTAAATAAAGTTAGTTGAATACTGTAGAATAGGTGGGAAATTCTAAAAACTATCGAAATCACGTATTAATTACTGCCTTTTAAATTATAGGTCCATAAATAACTACGAAACAAATAACATGATAAGCGAGATTGGAACCGCAAAATCCGCTTGATGAAAAAGGCAGTGCATCGCTAAGAAAACACAAAATGAGAGAGTTGAGTCAAGAAGAGACAGAGTCGTCGGAAGCAGTTTGTTCATCTTAAGATCGTTTTGCCTTTCCTTGTTAATTTGTTTGCAACATTTCGATCAGAGTCCGTGGAAAGTAGGGCCTATAGTGGGATGAGTTGATAACAATAGATTGACTTCATTTTCGACTGGGGCCAACGACATGAAATTTTCTGTCCGCGTCCCAAGGCGTTTATTCATGTCACGCGCGAGGCTACATCGTCTTTGAAGGCCTACTTGATTTTCGGTCAAGGCTTAACCCAGGAAAACCCAAAGGTGCTTAAAACTCTTTAAAATCTTTTGAAATTTTATTATTTTAGTCTCATTGACTGTATGAAAGTAATCATAAAGCTTTATAAAAATTAAGTAATATTATCAATTAGTAAATTGAATGGCTAAAAATGTAGTCATTGGGCGCTGTATGGAGTAGTTTTTCGTCTATAAGTGAAGTTTTTCCTTAGTGTCAATTTATTTCATCTCTTTCATCGAAAATCTTAAACTATCATTTTCTTGGCTATACACATTTTTGAAGAAGGCACCACATTATCAGAAAAAGAAATATGGGGTAGTGGTGGGGGCTGTCTCCCCTCTTCATCTGGTAATTATCGTTTCCACCAGTATTTGTACGCTGAGCTTCATAAAATGGTTGAACAAATAAATATTAATTTTGTCAAACACTTTTTTCCTTTTCAGAACACTTTTGATAATCAAACAAATATGCGAATTCTGCATTCTATATTAAAAAATGGAAACATAAAAATTCAAGCCAGACACGTCATTCTCAATTTCAACCATATTATTTTCATGGTATCTTTGGAAACAATTCTTTACATGCATTCATTTTTCACATTTCTCGCATCGAATACGACAATTCTTTTTACAGGCAATGCAACGTCTAACAGGACAGCTCACTCGATAATGATCGCGATTCTGTTCTAACATCCTTAGAGACTGGCCTTGGAGGACTAGGCCTTCAATCGATCATTGGCCTTGGCCTTGACTACTTCAGCACTACTGTTACTAAAGGCTTTTTTTTATCTGATTACACTGGCCAACAAGTATTTTTCACCAGATATAATTATGGGTGCGCTGGATAGTTGTTGGGACGCTGATTCCAAATCTGTTTTCGGTTTTCCTCAAGCACGTCTAGTTTCCGAGATGAGATCGATCGTAATATATATATATATATATTATATATATATATATAATATATATATATATATTATATATATATATATATGCATATAAATATATAATATAATATATAATACTATATATGCAATATATAATATGCGTCATTTATACATGTAGCGGAGTATTTTGTCATTGCAGCTTAGGTGTAGGTTTTGCTCTACCGTTTCTGTACCCTCATGTATGGCATTTTCGCAGGTTGTCTTGTGGTATTTTAGGTAAGAGCAGTTGCTGGCCACAAATTTGCAAACGTTGCACATGTGCACCCTTTTATTCTTTGGCGTAACAGTCACATGCCTAGTTGTGTTGTTTTGTTTTGTGTCGCCCACTTACACATTTTATTTTTTTGGTGATTTACATCAATCCACTCATCGATCATCATGCCTCGAAAGTGTAAAAATCACCCCGACAATTTCTGTTACGTGTGCGGCTCGTTCGCAACTAAATCACAACGGCGTACAAACAATCACGATGGATCTTCGGAAAACTTACCGGTTATACTTCGGCGACCAAGATAAGGCCTAGGCACCATATGTTATCGGTACCGCTTGTTCGAATGGATTACTGACTGGTTGAACCAAAGGAAAAAGTCGATGCCGTTCGCTATACCCATGATATGGAGGGAGCCGAGAGACCATCATTGCGATTGTTACTTTTGCAATGTTAACATAACTGGATTCTCCGTGAAGAACAAGCATAACATCGTTTATCCGAACGTAGACTCCGCGATCAGACCGATCCCTCACGATCACACGATGCCGATTCCGGTACCACCACAGCATGGACTCGATTCTTTAGAAGACGAAAGGGAATCCGCCGAAGGTGCGATTGGTGGAGATGCGGGACCTTCACCCGATATTGACTACACACCTGACGAAGAGCAATCGGAGCCGGAGAGGCTTACCCAAAACGAGTTGAATGATCTCGAGACTCAAGCAAAAACACTTACATGAGAAGAACGTCCGAGTGTGTCACTATCGAAAACGAAACCATGATTTGGCGACATTCTTTATAGTAGACAGTCCACTCTGGTATTGCCTTGATATCAATGGACTTTTCGAGAACTTGTCACAGGTACATACACCATCTGAGTGGCGCCTCTTCACTGATTCCTCACAGCGAAGCTTGAAAGCGGTTCTCCTACATAACGGGAACTTAAAGCTGTCCATCCCGATTGCCCACTCCGTTCATCTAAAGGAGACGTACAATAACATGAATATACTACTCGAAGCAATCCAATACAGCACTCATCAATGGAATATCTGTGGTGATCTCAAAGTCATTGGTATGTTAATGGGCATGCAAGGAGGGTTCACGAAATACTGTTGTTTTCTATGCCTATGGGACAGCCGTGCTACCGCGGATCATTACATCAGACGTGACTGCCATCAAAGAAGCACATACGAGCCAGGAACGGGCAGTGTCCAGTGTGTTCCTTTAGTTGATCCAAAGAAGATTTTCCTGCCACCTCTCCACATTAAGCTCGGCTTAATGAAAAATTTTGTGAAAGCAATGGGTAAGGCGAAGTCGAGAGGATTTCGATACCTTGTTGAGAAATTTGCAAACATCAGTGCCGCGAAATTGAAGGAGGGAATTTTCGTGGGGCCCCAAATCAGGGAGGTTCTGCAGGATGAAGGCTTTGAAGAAAGCCTCAATGCCTTGAACTGAAAGCATGGCAGGCTTTCAAATGGGTTTGTGGAAACTTCTTGGGTAACCACAAGTCTCTTGCATACAAAGATGGAATTTAGAAACTACAAACTGTATATCAAGAAATGGGCTGTCGCATATCCTTGAAAATACATTTTTTACATTCACATCTAGATTTCTTTCCCGAAAACCTTGGCGCGGTGAGTGACAAACAGGAGGAACACTTCCATCAAGCCATCCAGTCAATGGAAAATCGCTACCAAGGTTTCTGGAACGAAAGTATGCTGGCAGACTACTGCTGGATGCTGTACCGCGACGATCCGGACAAGGTTTACAAAAGAAAATCGTACTCGCAACGTTTTTAGGTTGGTGTACATTTCTTTTTATGAATAAAGTTGTATTTTTACGATAAACTGTGCTGAAATTAACACGTCATATTTCAATAACTAGATGTGCTAGAGGAAACACGAAAACAGATTTAGAATCAGCGAACAAAACTGGGTTAGAGAAGTGTGTATACATCTTTGATGAGAAAAAAAAGTTCGATTTTGTCGACCAGTGTTATTGGATCACAGCTCACACAGTCTCCAACTAAACACAACTGCAACATTCAAAGCATTGACAAGCAGTGGCATACTCCCATCATTTTGCAAGTTATCATCGTCAAGGTATTCTATATCACTATCATCTCCTCCATCTGGTGGCCCAATAAGTGGGAGATCAGCACTTCCTTCCACTTCTTCAACGAAGTGCAGTGCATCCTTCAAATAACGATGAGAAGCAATTCTCGTCCCATAAAATGTGCTTGCTTCCATACCGTAGCACACCCCTGAAATTGAAATATATATATATATATATATATATATATATATATTATATATATATATGAAAATTATTTCACGAAGGTAACACGTGAAAAATATTTATGATGAATAAAACCACGAAGGAAAGGAAACACAAAATGGTGCTCAAGCGCTTTCGTCTAATGACATCCTCAGGAACACTGAAGTACATAAAAAGGTTAAGCCTATATATAGGTTACAGAAAGAAAAAAAGAAAAAATAAATAACATACATACACACACACACACATACATATATATATATACATACATATCTATATATACAAATACATACATACATACATACATACATATATATACAATAAACAGAGAAGTAAAAATAATAAAAAATTAAAAATTAAAACCTTAAAGGATTACCAGTGAGGCGTACAGATTTTTCCTTACAAATCTGTACGCCTCACTGGTAATCCTTTAAGGTTTTAATTTTTAATTTTTTATTATTTTTACTTCTCTGTTTATTGTATATATATGTATGTATGTATGTATGTATGTATTTGTATATATAGATATGTATGTATATATATATATATATGTATGTGTGTGTGTGTGTATGTATGTTATTTATTTTTTCTTTTTTTCTTTCTGTAAAATATATATAGGCTTAACCTTTTTACGTACTTCAGTGTTCCTGAGGATGTCATTAGACGAAAGCGCTTGAGCACCATTTTGTGTTTCCTTTCCTTCGTGGTTTTATTCATCATATATATATATATATCAGAAGCTTTCAATACACAACAGCTGAGGTGAGGTGATATCTCTGCACTTTTACTGCTACGGCCAACCCACCCTACGACACCCTACCCCCATCCCCACCCGTTATAACCTACTATCAACCTACTCACGCAATGAATTCCACAGTGACTAAGATTAGTAAGAAGCCCAAGAAAAGTATAATATTTATAATTGGATTAAGTAAAGATAAGCACCCCCAGCCTCCTTTAATTAGCCTTATAAGGCTAACTAACGAAAATATCACGACCTAACCTAACCAATCGTCAAGGGCGTACAGTTGACTTAACGAGTGGTTAGGTTAGGTCGTGATATTTTCGTTAGTTAGCCTTATAAGGCTAATTAAAGAAGGCTAGGGGTGCTTATCTTTACTTGATCCTTATAATTTATTATAATAAGCTAAAAGTAATTTTACCTCACTAGGCTATTAAAGAGACGAAAACTGTGCAGTCATAAGCCCAATAACAACATTTGTAGTCAAAAAATAAACTTACTTTGCTTAAATTTTAATTTGAAAATATCACTGCAAACTGCTGTATCCGTTTTCTATGACCTTCAGCAAAGAAATGACGAGGTTTCCTGAATCTGTGTCTTGGCGCACTAACACCACCTATGTTTGAACATACATGGGTGACTTGTTGCCAAATTATAGATAATGAGAAGTTTTTGCTTGGCAACCCAACCCGGGGGGCAGGCAAGCCAGCCTGTCTCTCGGCCGGTCCCAAGTCCGGATAAATGGGGAGGGTTGGCGTCAGAAAGGGCATCCGGCCGTGAAAACCTAGCCAGAACCACATGATGAGTCTTCAAAGTGTGAGATGTAATGTACAACCGGATGAAGGAGGGGGAGTGATGTTAAACGGTGAACTGATCAAACGGGTAGATCGTTTTAAATACTTGTGATCAACAATCGAGGCAGAGGGGGGAGCAGAGGGAGAGGTGAATCGTGGGATACAGTCGGGATGGAGGAGCTGGAGAGAGGTGTTGGGAGTTCTCTGTGATCGTAGGATGCCGGTGAAGCTGAAAGGGAAGGTCTTCGAAACAGTGGTGTTGTACAGAATGGAGACGGTGCCAATGAAGAAGACTAGTGACAGAAAGATGGATGTGGCTGAAATGAAAATGTTGCGATGGATGTGCGGTGAAACTAGAAGGGATCGAATCAGAAACGAACGCATTAGAGGAACGGTGAAAGTAGCAGAAGCGTCAAAGAAAGTCCAAGAAGCCAGACTGAGATGGTATGGGCACATGATGAGAAAAGAGGAGGATTACGTGGGACGTAGGGTGCTGGAAATGGAGGTGCCGGGACGGAGAAGAAGAGGTAGACCGAAGACGAAGTGGAGGGATTGCGTGGCGGGGATTTAAGCTGCAGAAGAAGAAGAAGAAGAAGAGAAGTTTTTGCTTGGCATAAACTCACACTTATGGACTTAATATTTTCTTTTCAATAGCATTAACCTGTTGTTCACACCCTAAATAAACCTTTGATACCTTTTTTTATTACACTTTAATTGAGAGTATTGGTTGGGTAGACATTTAAATACTATGACTACAAATGTAGTCATTGCGTTTGCCTGAGTTTTAACCTCGTCGCTTGAATTATATAACGTAAGTGTAACGTTAAAGTAATCTGTGAACATAATAAATGCAAAAAACTTCACTTTTTTTTATGTGAAGGTCAAAATATGAAAATAAAAACCCACTCTAATAGACAGAGTTTATTTCCACAACAGTTTCGATGCCCACTGGCATCCTCCTCGGGTGGATACAGAAAAACGAATGAACTAAAACAAGAGGGAAAAGCAGTCCAGGGACCGACCGTTAAGAAATTCGCACCTACGTTAGATCCCATTCTCCCGACACCGGAAGGGCATTTTCATTAAAGGGACCCGCTTATAAATACATTCGCACAAATTTAAAACTATCTTCCTGTTCTAAACATACTGATTCTATTTTTTTTTGTACATAATTATTAAATTTATTATTAAATTTATTACATTTAATATTGCATTATTATTTATTACAGAAATTATAAATTTATTATTACATTGGTTATTACATTGTTGTTTATTATACAGAACTTATAAACCGAAAAACGAATGAAAAAGGCGAGAAGGAAACAATCCAGAGACCATTGAGAAATTCGCACCTAGGTTAGATACCGTTCTCCCGACACCGGAAGGGCATTTTATTACAGGGTCCCGCTTATAAGTACATTCGCACAAATTAAAACTATCTTCTTGTTCTATACATACAGATTCTAATATTTTGACATAATTGCTGCATTTATTATTGCATTTACATTTTTTTATCATTTATTATTATTACCTTTACCCTAATTATTAAATTTATAATATTACCTTTATTATTATATCTGTTGCATTTATATTTATTTCCACATTTATTACTTCCATTATTACATTTACTAAAAGCGAGTAAGGAAACAATCCAGAGACGTTTAAAAAATTCCCACTTAGGTTAGAACACGTTCCCCCGACTCCGTAAGGGATTTTTTGACCAAGAATCTCATTAAAGGGTCTAACTTATAAGTACCTTCGCACAAATTAAAATTATCTACTTTTTCTATACATACAGATTCTATTATTTTTCTTTTGACATAATTATTACATTTATAAAGTACCTTACTTGATTCCCAATCTATAGCATGATTATTTTGGCTGGCGTGATAAAAAATGGCATTATTAGTATTACAACTTCTGAAGGCATATTTGTGTTCTTTAATACGTGTTTCAATATTTCTTCCAGTTTCTCCCACGTATACTAAATCACAACTTTTACAGGGAATGCTGTAGACACAGGCTTGTTCCTCTTTTGCAACGTTATTCCTAACCAATTTACTTTTCACGGTAGACGAATATTTGAACGCCAAAGCAAACTTAAAATCTTTCGTCAACGGTTTTACTCTTTCTAAGCCGGCAATGTAAGGCAAACTCACATATTGTTTTTGGTTAACTGAAGGTTCCCGAGGGGCATAAAAGATTTTCTGGCTTTAAAATACGCCTTTCTGATAAACCACTCAGGATATTTTAAATCCTTAAAAATGTTCCAAATCTTTGAATTTTCCGGGTCCAGCAAATGTGGGCTACAAATCCTGAGTGCTCTTAGAAACATGGAAGAAATAATTGAGCTTTTAACCCCTTCATCATGATATGAAAAATAATGAATGTACGAATTATAATGAGTAGGTTTTCTATAGACCGTGAAATTGGGCTTTCCGCTTTCGTTAATAACCAAAACATCTAGAAAAGGTAATTGTTTGTCTTTCTCCCATTCATATTTAAATTTAATGGAGGGAACGAGATTATTTAATGACTGAAAGAAAGTGTCAAAGTTGTTCCAGTGGCCAGGCCAAAATGAGAAAATATCATCACATAACGAAACTAAATTAGATTCCTGGGACATATTGTTTGCAACAATTCCGACTCATAATATTGTTGCAAACAATATGTCCCAGGAATCTAGTTTGGTTTCGTTATGTAGATGATATTTTCTCATTTTGGCCTGACCACTGGAACAACTTTAACACTTTCTTTCAGTCGTTAAATAATCTCGTTCCCTCCATTAAATTTAAATATGAATGGGAGAAAGACAAACAATTACCTTTTCTAGATGTTTTGGTTATTAACGAAAGCGGAAAGCCCAATTTCACGGTCTATAGAAAACCTACTCATTGTAATTCGTACATTCATTATTTTTCATATCATGATGAAGGGGTTAAAAGCTCAATTATTTCTTCCATGTTTCTAAGAGCACTCAGGATTTGTAGCCCACATTTGCTGGACCCGGAAAATTCAAAGATTTGGAACATTTTTAAGGATTTAAAATATCCTGAGTGGTTTATCAGAAAGGCGTATTTTAAAGCCAGAAAATCTTTTTATGCCCCTCGGGAACCTTCAGTTAACCAAAAACAATATGTGAGTTTGCCTTACATTGCCGGCTTAGAAAGAGTAAAACCGTTGACGAAAGATTTTAAGTTTGCTTTGGCGTTCAAATATTCGTCTACCGTGAAAAGTAAATTGGTTAGGAATAACGTTGCAAAAGAGGAACAAGCCTGTGTCGACAGCATTCCCTGTAAAAGTTGTGATTTAGTATACGTGGGAGAAACTGGAAGAAATATTGAAACACGTATTAAAGAACACAAATATGCCTTCAGAAGTTGTAATACTAATAATGCCATTTTTTATCACGCTAGCCAAAATAATCATGCTATAGATTGGGAATCAAGTAAGGTACTTTATAAATGTAATAATTATGTCAAAAGAAAAATAATAGAATCTGTATGTATAGAAAAAGTAGATAATTTTAATTTGTGCGAAGGTACTTATAAGTTAGACCCTTTAATGAGATTCTTGGTCAAAAAATCCCTTACGGTGTCGGGGGAACGTGTTCTAACCTAAGTGGGAATTTTTTAAACGTCTCTGGATTGTTTCCTTACTCGCTTTTAGTAAATGTAATAATGGAAGTAATAAATGTGGAAATAAATATAAATGCAACAGATGTAATAATAAAGGTAATATTATAAATTTAATAATTAGGGTAAAGGTAATAATAATAAATGTCAAAAAAATGTAAATGCAATAATAAATGCAGTAATTATGTCAAAATATTAGAATCTGTATGTATAGAACAAGAAGATAGTTGTAATAAAATGCCCTTCCGGTGTCGGGAGAACGGTATCTAACCTAGGTGCGAATTTCTCAATGGTCTCTGGATTGTTTCCTTCTCGCCTTTTTCATTCGTTTTTCGGTTTATAAGTTCTGTATAATAAACAACAATGTAATAACCAATGTAATAATAAATTTATAATTTCTGTAATAAATAATAATGCAATATTAAATGTAATAAATTTAATAATAAATTTAATAATTATGTAAAAAAAAAAATAGAATCAGTATGTTTAGAACAGGAAGATAGTTTTAAATTTGTGCGAATGTATTTATAAGCGGGTCCCTTTAATGAAAATGCCCTTCCGGTGTCGGGAGAATGGGATCTAACTAGGTGCGAATTTCTTAACGGTCGGTCCCTGGACTGCTTTTCCCTCTTGTTTTGGTTCATTCGTTTTTCTGTATCCTCCCGAGGAGGATGCCAGTGGGCATCGAAACTGTTGTGGAAATAAACTGTCTATTAGAGTGGGTTTTTATTTTCATACTGTGAACATAAGATTAAAAGTATAAAATATTGGTGTTTCATAAGAAAACAATTTATAAGTTACTGGTCGAAATTAAGTTCATGAGTTTAATAATATGGTTCGATAAACAGTGTTAATTTACTTAGTTGTGGTTTAGTGGAAAAGTTGAACTAATAGTTCAAACATTATTGGTCACGTTACCATCTTAAGCGTGGATGTGAGTGTGAGTCACACACCAAACCACGAACGGGAAGAAAGGAAGAGTCGAGTTAATAATGCATCACAACTCCAACCGCGGGAAACCCCGAACCCTTTAACAGTTGAAGATCTGGAGGAGGTACTAGAACAGTGGTGGCGAACCTTTTTTGCTGGCAGGTCATTTTTGTTACTTTTGATTTAAAAAAAAAACGAAATTGGGTCACAATAATTTACTTACTTACTATTTTTAGTGAGAAACTTGTTGTTGGGTTTTAGCTGCTAATGTTTTGATCCGAGGCTTATATTTAGTTTTCTTTAGTTTCACACATGCAGCACTCATATCTGTGCCAAGGCGATTCCTAGTGGTGGATTTGACGAAATTCATGGAGGAAAACAACTGTTCACATGAATAAGATGAATCAAACATTGTTAGCAGAGCTAATGCTAACTTTTTCATTGATGCAAAAGAATTTGGTAAAGAGTTCCATTCTGCAAGAATAAGATTCTCTACTCTTTCTATTGATTGTTGTTCTCTGGTTACACCCAAAACTGACGACTCCAATTCCTTTTCTTGTAATTTCAGATTAAGATCAATAAATTTAGTCTTCCATAATGCACTTTCTTGGGAGTCAACTAATTTCATTTCTAAATTACCAATGTCAAGCCAATAAAAAGCTGATAATTGAAGATCTTCAAATTGAATAGTGTGGGCCATACGTTTAAAAACGTTTCAATGTGTATCAGCTGTTTATTTCGGTGGGAGAATAAAATATTTTTAAAACTGTAAGGCAGAAAATATTAAAAATTAAAGTTATATTTTATTTAAATAAGAGCTCGTGGGTCACTAAAAATTGCCTCTTGGGTCAGTACTTGACCCGCGGGTCAGTGGTTCGCCATCACTGTTAACTAGAACATGCTTGTGCCTCAGGCACAGGACGCCTCTGGCTAGATTACTTAATCAAGCCAGTCTTTGCTCAGCACTTATATATAGGCCTATTGTTCCAAACAAAATAAAACTTATGAATGAAGTTTGATTTATTTTATACCATATACACACTAAAATAAACATATCCAGACAATTTATTGACGACAGTTAAAAAAACAGTTTTTTTTGTTTAACCCTCACACTACGTGGAGTTCTCGACTTACGTCGACTACGAGAGTGACATGAGTTTGAAATGATTACATGAGTTTGAAAGAAGTACCATTCGAATCAGTGTGTAAAGTTACCCCATAAAAGTATGCTTATTTTACTTTTTGACCCGAGGTCAATGTGTGAGGTCATCAAAGGTCAACGTTTGACCTGACCTAACATGTATGAATGACGCATCATTTATGGTCTAAATCGTGCGTAGAATTCGAATATGATGTTTATTCAGTGATATATCCAATGTGTAAACCGCAACTGTCGGTCTACAGCAGTGGTTCTTAACCGGGGGGGCGCGCCCCCCTAGAAACAGGAATTTCTCTAATTGTATTTGTTATTCTCTTAACGAGAGCATGGGCTAATATTGAGAAGTTATTGAGAATGTTATTTTGATTGAAGGGGGGCGTGGAGGGAAGGACCAATTCCTAGAGGGGGCATGGTAGTAAAAAGGTTAAGAACCACTGGTCTACAGTTTTAAAGGGTGGCATCTATGCCATCCTATATCTATGGATGCCACCCCACCCCTCGTAGTTACAGGGTTAAAAAAACTCAAACATGACAGCTGGGCACCTATCAGATTCTCAAGTGAGACATCTTGAAGAATTCATTTCAGGCAAAAACACCTTATTAATAAGCAACTTTACGGTTCTTGACCATTTCTACGGGACTAAATTGTACATAACATTCGTCAGTGAAATAGATGTGTTTCAAAAACTCAAGATCTTGTTCTAACTTTGCTAACATCTATTCTTTTTTGTTTCTGAGCATTAGCCAGTGAAGCTTGTGAATAAATTTTGTCGGGAAAAAGGTTCAATTCGGTACAACGTATACGATGCGCAGATGTCCGTGAAATACGTACTTACTTCTACTGACAAACGTCGAATTAACTTCTGTGGACTACGCACAGTAATCTCACAAGCCATATTTACGTGTTCCACAGTTCTTGTCGATCGTTGCGTATCACTATTATCCTTATGCTGATTGCTTGCATTTCCTTTTGTTCGAAATTTTCTAACAATTCGTGATATTGTCTTTCTATCGGGTGGATCTCTGCATTCATACTTTCTGCAAAAATTGATCTGCACCTGCGTTACAAAATTTGTCGCATGAAACCACTCGACGATCTTGAGTTTCTGTTGCAGCTGTAAACGCGGCATCACTGTTCGAGGGTTCAGCCATATTGTTCTGTGTAGATTAAGTCCTTAAAGCAGACTTAGTCAAGATTAGCTTTCGTTAAAGGGCTTCTAATTTCTATGGCCTTACTAGGCTATAGTCTATTAGTAGCGTCTTTTCCTGATTTCTACGAAATTAGGAAAAGTTATTGCTTTAAGTATGAAAAGGTGAAAGAACGGTTTTAATATACAATTAAGGATTGAAAGATTAGAAATTTATAGGTATGTGTATATAGGTATATGCGGAATAAAAACCCTAATCTGTTACCTTTCTGAAGGAGGAAATATACATCCATTATAAAATAACGTGCAAATTAAAATAAGGTCTTTTCTGGAGCTCCCTATATATATATATATATATATATATATTATATATATGAAAATTATTTCACGAAAGTAACACGTGAAAAATATTTATGATGAAAAAAACCACGAAGGAAAGGAAACACAGAATGGTGCTCAAGCGCTTTCGTCTAATGACATCCTCAGGAACACTGAAGTAAATAAAGATATATATATATATATATATAATAAATATAGAAATAAAAATTGTGGGAGGAGCATACAAATTTGTAAGGAAAAACTACCAATTTTAGCACGTTGCCCTTCTTGTCTAAATCCGTTCTGAACGAATTCAAAACAACAAGATCAAGTGGATTGTTTACAACCAATTTTATACACATAGTGTATTTGCGCTATGTGCCCCTCGTACACAATAATTACAAAGTTTAAGCACGTCTATCTCAGAAATGGTTTGGCGAGTTTACCCCTCGTACTGGCCTGGTGACGTCTCATATGTACAATGAAAAGAAAGACCAAGGAAGCAACATAGCAGGAGAGTGTAGACACCAATCGACCAGGAAAGTAATTCGGGGGTAGGGGGGATGTTAGACAGGAGACAAGGAGCGCTGGAACTCCCGTTTCTCCTGTCACTGTTCTCTTTAGCTGATCTTTTTCCATGTCTTATCTATCCTTTGAGCAGTTCAGCATGCTCTCAAACACACATTTCTCCCTCTATTCTTCACTACACATACATGCACTTCACACATTACACAATCTTTTCAAAGTTTCTTAAAGAAAAATAAATAAAGTGGCATCGTGGGCCTCAGAGACGTTGATTTTGGCGCTTCCTTCTTAAATGATATAAGGGGGGCATTTTTGCGGGCGCTCCCACTTTTCCCTTCCTTACTACATAAAAAAAATATACAGCATAACTTTAGTATAAACCCAACGTTTCGAGGGATAGAACCCTCATCTTCAGGGTAAACTCTAAAATTATAAAAAAGTAAAAGCGAAGTCAAATTTTAAAACAATTACAAAATAAAAAGTTACGAAATAAATCGTACATTAAAACATTCAAAGAGATAGGAAAGTTATGATTTAAAGTAGTGATGTACCGATACCAAAATTTTGGCCGATACCGATACCGATTCCGATACTTCAATTTTTCCGATACTTTGGCTGATATCGATACATCGGCAAAACAGTCCAACACCAATTCCGATACATAGGTACATCACTAAACTACATCATTTCCATTATCCATCTGTTCACTTACAAACTCTAAAAAGTCTAAGAGATTAGAGAAACAAGATCTTCCTGATCTAAATTCATGTTGGGAACTTGAAATAAGATTTAAAACTTTCCAAATGCTCTTTAATACTATTCTTTATAATTCTAGTATCTTTCCTACCAATGATGTTAAATTAACAATGATGTTAAACTAATTTCCTACCGCCTCTTTACTACCCTTTTTTGTAAATGGGCTCAACATTTGCTTCCTTAATCTTCAGGTATTTCTGCATAATTAATAGATGTACCAGTAATAAACAAAAATATACCTCAGCTAAGCTATCCTCCCCTTCTTTGAGAATCCTAACATAACTATTATTGGGACTAGCAGCTTTATTTGGTTCTAATGTGTTAATTACTAATCATCCTTCTTTATCTGAATCTTATAAAAAATGCCGCTCGACTACTTCCAAAACAGGAAGCTTTGGCCAAGTTCTTTTATCATCATGTTACTGAGAAGCAGAGTGCAGCAAAGTTCAATTGCAGCTGTTGCTGCAATCATAGGCGAAGACACCCGATTTTGTCCTTGGGTGGGCAAGCAAGTTTTGCCCGAAAAAAATAAGCGAAACCAAAAATCGATTTTTAAGTGATATTTTTATTAAACACTATTTGTAGGCATACACAACTGTACATAGGCTGAGCACCAAACAAGTTACAACAATAAAGTAAGTTGCAACAGGTTATATCAAATAGGGTACTTAAATACTGCCATTTTGCGACAGGTTTTCTTTTCCATATCAAATATTGCATGGTTCAAGATCTGAAGACGTATATTTCGGTCAAAGAGATGATATTCTACATGAAAATCATAAAAAGTTTTCGGTGAAATCGTGGTGATTGAAAATATGTGTACAGGGCTTTTGCCCAATTTTCGGGTGTAATTTCCCCCAAAAAATCAGTGGGACTGAATTTGAGGGGTCAAATGACCCTCCTGACCCCCGCCTTCTCCGCTTATGGCTGCAATTTTTACATTTAGGAACAAAGCAAGGATTTACTAGTTGATGAGTACAATAAATTGAAGAAAAGGCGCTTGAAGAAAGGAGAGAGCTACAGGATGAAGGAAGAGATATTTGAAAGTGACCTCAATGACCTGTTTGATGTCATCATAGCCAACGCTCTAGATATCATGAAGAATGCTGACAATGTTCTCTACGAGAAAGAAGTCTGTAAGAAGAATTGAAACAAGTAAGGCAAGAGAAAGAAGGTAGCTATCTCTGCTATACAGTAAGACGTACAGACTGTTTTTAGAAATATGTCAGAGATATTTTTATAATTATCATTAACACACACACACACACACGCACACACACACCCACCCACACACACACACATACATTTTAAGTTTCAACTCAACTGCAGAATAATATCTTACCATATGCCTGCTTTTTAAGAGTCTTTACACAGTTTTTCCAATGTTTCCTGTACAGTGATAAGCCTCTGTGTTAAAAGCTTTCCTCTACTTTCTTCTTATGTTGGTTCAGGTGTGACTTTTTTATAGAATAGCTTTCCAGCTCATTCATTTCATCTGAGCCAAACTAATCCCTGCTCTGCAGTATATGTTTCGGGTGGTACTGGAACAGGAAGATCTGGACCATGAGCGACAGGTCTTATTGCCGATGCCAAATTAGGATATAGAATGGATTTCTTGTGTCTTGCAGAGAATCCTGATGTTTTAGTCACACAGAAATAGAAGTAATTTAAGTGATCCTGTTGTTGTTCTCTCCAAATCATTGGTATTGCGAAAGACATAGATGAACGAACACCTTTAATCGACTGTCGGAGACGGTTTGCACATGAAATGCAACAAATATGGGGTGCCCAGTGTTTATCTTGATCTCCTACCTTGCATCCAAAGTACAAATGATAAGCTTTTTTTTATAAGAGGAGTAAAGCACCTTTTCTGAATTTTAACAGTAAATTCTCCACAAATGTAGCAAAAATTGTCGGCATCATTAACACATCTACGAGACATACTTAATATTTTTAAGTTTTTTTTAACTATTTTTAGGTAATCTATTAATATTCCAAGCACTTATTTCATAATGACCTTTAAACAAATTAAAGTAACATTAATTAAAGGTAACTATATAAATATATATATATATATATGTATATAAAGAAAGTAATTATATAACTATATATGTGTATATTTAGATGCATTAAACCATTTATACATCTGCTAACAAGTTTTTCGTTTCATACATCCAAACAAGGTTTTTGGTTCCTGAACCAAAATAGATGGTCCCTATGTATTGTTTTGCATTGAATCCGAATCTGTTTTTAGAATTTTTAAATATATTTAACCTTTTCTTCCACTCAAAAAATCATTCAAAGCAGCATTTTCAATTGAAAACTCTCTATCACTATCACTTTCACTATCATTTATACTGCCACTAAATTTAAGAGCTTATATTTATTTTGCACTAAGGCAATCTGCCTTACCCTCTCATTGCGACATATTGATGGGCACTGATATAACTTACGGTATGTAGGTAGGGATATTCATCACTTCATTGGTGAAAAGATGCCATCAGTGCAAGATAGAATCCATAGGTTGTCATAGGAATGCTAAACTGGTGTAAGTCATGAACGATATTTGCTTATAGAAATTGCCGTTACCGTAATCAATATAGCTGAAACTGTCATATCTCAAAATCTATACGTAATAGAAGAATTCTAAAAGCAAATTCGGATTCAGTGCACGTCGACGCAAATGTCTGGTTTGTCTGCGAGTCTGTCAGCTTTACCGAATGCTGTCTATCATATTCTGGATGTCATAATTTCTGTATCAGATGTTTCATGACTTCTGAATCATTTGCTTTGAAATTATTATTATTATTATTATTATTATAATATTATTATTTTTTATTACTTGCCATTTTCAATTCTCTTAAGTAATAAATAAAATGAATCCCATTAATTTTTGCCTATAAAAACTGCCTAAAAATCTCATCAATGGAATGCCAGAACGTGTATCACGCAAAGGGGAAGCAACACAGTTCTACATATAATGATTCAATAAATCTGTTATTATTTATTGACTTTTCTTATCAAATCAAAACTATGGAAAAACCGAAGGTGTCAATTTACTTTTGTTAACCCTCTGTATATAAAAATCTATTTAATTTGTCTGAGAAACAGTTTTCTTAGAAAGTGTTCTTTGAACATAAATAAAGAAAATTCGAAGGGTCAGACCTCCCTCGAGGCCCAATTTGGAGCAAAGAATTCACGTGTAACGGGTAGAATAAGTGAGAAGAAAAAGTTAAAAGATATAAATAGAGATTACTTTTTAACTCATTTCAAATTTTCTCTGCGATTAAACACGAGGTAAAGTGACATACATATAAACAGTAAAATTCATCTCATGTTTTTTTATTCTAATTAATTTGTTGGTATAAATATAATAAAAAAATATATTTTTGTTTCGCATAAAGTGAGTGTCGCATTAAAAGTAAGTTACAAATTAAATTTGTAAAGAGAAATAAACACTTGGCGATGTCGTTCGAATTTAATCTCCCTTGCAACGAAATGAAACGACACTGGTCACAACATCAAAATTAAATAGAATTTGTGTTTAGAAAAGAGAGAGAGAGAGGTCTTTGGTGTATGTATATATATATATATATATATATATATATATAGAGGCATATATATATATATATATATATATATATGAAAAATTATTTCACGAAAGTGACACGTGAAAAGTATTTATGATGAATAAAACCACGAAGGAAAAATTTCTTTTTTCCTTCGTGGTTTTATTCATCATATATATATATATATATATATATGTGTGTGTATGTGTGTGTGTGTGTGTGTGTGTGTGTGTATATATATATATTTGGTTAACCTTGGTTTAGCGTCTGCCCTAATTGTTCATCCTGACGAAGGTCAAGCTTGTCACCCCACCTCAGACCTACAGTTTAACGTGGAATTCGAACCACGTCACACCAGCAGCCCAGCGTTTTAACCACTAGGCTACCCTGGGTATCCATTTATCTACCAACAAATTTTTATTGTGTAAAAGAATGAACAGCTGGATTTTGCTGCGCGCCTCCTCCCGTCATCGGGTTTCGATCCTGGGGCCGATGGATTCGTAGTCAGCGACGCTAACCACAACACCACCGGGCGATTAATATATATATATATATATATATATTATAAAACATTTATATAAAATTAAATTAATTATGTCTAATATTGTGCCCTTCATACATCATGCCGTGGTCAGGTCATGAAAAATAAGATTTCTTTAGTTTTGAAAATATATTTTCACTTGCATTTTGAAAAACGAGGATCCTGAACAGTGTATCAATTTAGTTTGAAATACTAAAAAATAATATCTGAAGGACTTTTATGTTCTTTCAAAATGTTTTTTGAATAAAAAATATCTTATTTTCTCCAGAAAAATAAGCGTAAAAAATTATCCAAAACAGAAAAGAATTTATTTTTATGGAACACCACCGTGATGTATGTGTTTGTCCCTTTGACTAAATGGGTCATATAAATCGTGGAATTTCATCACTTAGCATGCATGACCTTTACTTTTTAAAAGCAGTAGTTAACTGTAATATTCGTATGAAAATAATATCAGCAGATGGTGAATGAAAAAAGATTCTCCTTAATTCATTTACCCACATTCATCATTAACCCAAGCTTATCCGTCTTCATTTAACTTAAAAATTTACTCAACATTATTATTATTATTATTATTATTATTATTGATAATAATAATAATAATAATAATAATAATAATAATAACTTGCGTAATTATGACAAACTACCAAAACATCAAGGATACCAAGAACTCATATGGGTAATCTAGGGTTGAAAATATGGTGTATGTATATACGCAAATATATAAATTCAAAGGTGTTTACATTTCACTTTGTGTTTATAGTACCTTTACTTATAATAATAGTAGATTAAAGAATGATTTGAACCGGTTTTTTTTTTTATGCGAATTTTAGGCTTAATTTACGACTAAGGTATTGAAAAAAAAGAGTATATTTGGTAAAGTTGGAATTCCAAATTCTCAGTTCTTGAATATGTTAGCTCAAATCGGCTGGAAAAACCTTTCATTCCCTGTAGGTTATCCGAAAGGAGAAGAACACAATCTCCCAAATATTTTGGCTCAAAATCTAGTTTTTATGAAGAGAAGAAAATATAATAATATGTGACGTATAGGAAATATTTTTATATTTTATAGTTGTGGTAAATTAAGCCTATACGCTGGAGACTTTTACTTTTTTATATAAGACCAACCTTCTAAGCTGATTAGTGTGGGTGAGGAATCTTAAAATTTAATGCGACAATTGTAGATTTCGCGCGTATTGCATTTTTAGAAATCAGAAATATTTTTATGTTAGGTTGGTAAAATTTGTAAATACACGTTTCATTTTCCAACTTCTCTTAAAACTGAAAAAAATATTTGTTGGTTGGTTGATTCATCTGTATTGCGAATACCCGATGCAATATTTGCCATCATTGAGCGAAAAAGAAAAGGATTTGCAACCATTACTGTACATTTCAGGCAATCAGGATCCTTCTACCAGATTTTGACTTTGTCAAAAACTGGTCTCCGTGATACTTAATATTACCCAAAAACTAAGTCTCTGACTTATTTCTCTGATTTTTTTAAACCAGAATTTCTTTACTTAATTTTAACTTAAGTATTATGTACTCGTTTCTAAACATTATAAGACAAATAAACATGAAAACATTTTTGCCTATAACAGTGATGAACCGCTTTTCCTGAGATTCTTCACGCAACGTCGGGAGTGGTTTATTGCTAAGCCATCCCACCTTACTGACGTGTTTAACCCTCTAGTGTTCAGTGTCACTTTACTGATTTTGTTCTGGCTAACACCAGACGATTTTATTCAGTCTCGAAAAAAGCCTCCAGGCACTAAAGAGTTAACACACTGGGAATTTATTGTTTTGCTCTACAATAGAATTTTATTAAGTCATTTTTAAGGTGAAAAAAAAATTATATTTGCATTTAAACACTATATTTTGATGAAAATAAAGAAATGCACTTTTTAAAATTAAAACAACTAATATTCATCCTTTATCGACAGATGCATATACGGATACACGGGTTGTTGTTCGGAAATCTAATTCATAAGTGTTTATACAGAATTTACAATAAAATTCGGAGCAAGTGTAGTTTACGTCCCCCTGTGGTGCTTAGTGTAGTTTACGTTCCCCTACATTATCCAAGTGTAGTTTACGTTCCCCTACATTATCCAAGTGTAGTTTACGTTTCCCTACATTATCCTAGTGTAGTTTGCGTTCCCCAACTTTGACCGCATATACCTAATCAAATAAAACGTTAAAACTAACGAAAATATTACGACTTAACCAATCGTCAATATATATATAAAACCTTTGACTTTTGGTTAGCTTCCGCCGGAATTGTTCATTCTGACGAAGGTCAAGCTTTTCACTCCACCTTAGACCTACAGTTTAACGTGGCATCCGAACCACGCCCCATCAGCAGCCCAGCGTCTTAACCACTAGGCCACCTAGGGTACCCATTTATCTACCAACCACTTTCTTTATTGTGTGGAAGGATGAACAGCTGGGTTTTGCTGGGCGCCGGCTGCCGTTGGGTCTCGAACCCGGTGCCGATGGATTCGTAGTCAGCGACGCTAACCACTACACCACCGAGGCGCATTTGTATATATATATATATATATATATATATATATATATATATTAGTGGTGGACCGGATATCCGCATCCGCATCTGCGGATATCCGCATCATTTTAACATCCGCATCCGCACTTCTGACTGTGGATGTTATGCGGATATTACCTCTAATAAATTATGCAATTTACAATTAAATTAGCTTATAAAGTAGCTTATAAGGCCCAGTCATGCACATTTCATGTAAAGTATTAATTATTAATCAACAAACAAATATATAAACCTCAAAATATAAATACCTGGTAAAACAGAAAATTCAATGAAACTTGTTTCATTGAATTTTCTGTGGCTGAAACTCTTGAGAAAGTTATTATTTTTATGATAATGAAAACATTAATATTAATTTTAATTCTTATGCATTGCCTGCCATAATAGTAATATTACGAAATTTGAAAAATTGTCATATATTCATAATTCTATATTATATTGATAGATTAACTAAATATCCGCATCCGCATCCGCAGATGTTGAAAAACTGACATCCGGTCCACCACTAAATCGAAGTTGTTTATTTTTTTTGTGCTCAGTATTTATGTGATTCCTTTCCCCGAGAAAACACTGCATACCACGTTTTAGGTCATTATGGCTTTGTTTGGGGTATGCACAAGCTGACTAAGAAAAGCTCACATTTGTTTGATCTCTTTCGCAACAGAATGACTCTCGTATTAGGAAAATGATACCCAAGTATTACATATCTATATGTAAATTATTATTTGAGTAGCATGGCCGCAGAAGGAGAGAGTGCAGAGCAATTGCAATGTTGATCAAATGAGTGCCAGTGCCACCCCCTTGTTGCAAGATGCCATCCCCCTCCCACAGTACCAACCCCCAGGGTACCCAAAAAAGGGGGACTGGGGGGGGTGGGTGTCCACCTCACCTCTTTGTGGGAGAAGATGGGACGGCCTCACCCCCCGAAAGGGGTATACCTAACCTAAGAGAGAGAGTGAGAGAGAAGGAGAGAGAGGAAGAGACCATCCAGCGTCTGCGAGATGCAGACGCTTAATGAGAGCTCAGGGTAGCATCACTTGGCTTAGAACTCGAATTCCACCAGTTGGCTTAAGTAGCCAGTGCCTCCAGGCATTATCAGCCAGTTGGCACAGTGTATAAAGGGTGTCAGGAAATGATTGCCCCCCCTGTAGAGAAGAAACTGAAAGGAATAGAAAAAAACAGACAAAACCACGCGAAAGAGCGTTTAATTTTGAATTAAAAACACTTGTTTTAATATCGGGTGTTGCCCCCATTTGCAGCTCTGACGGCCATTAATCGACGGGGCTATGATCCCAGAAGTGTCTCAAAGAGATCGGTATCATGACTCATTTCTTCAAGGACTTCGTTGATCTTTGCAGTCATAATTTCTGTTGAATACCGATTCTGAATGGGTTGTTCCAGCATTAAGGACTCCACCCGATCCTTCATGATGGATCCGACATGTTCACAGACATTAAGATCGGGAGAATTGCCAGGCCATTCATTATTTCCGAAAAAATCAATGTTATTGTCCTTAAGCAGTTGTTGAGTCGCAAGTGCTTTCATACAGGGGGCTTTGTCGTGAAGAAAGGTTGCCTGTTCAACATCCAAAACACACTCGGGGTCTTTCAAAAACGGAATCACATGTTGGGCTAAAATTACATTTCGAAAATAAGGCCCATCCCAACTGGTTCCTCTTGGTTTGATAACCCAGATGAGCTTCTGAATAGAGAACATAATGAAAACACCCACACATGCTGGATTTTTTACTATTTCTCGATACTTCTGGTCGTCTGGGACTTCATCAGGAGTTGTTGCCCTAACCCGATCATTCTGAAAATTTGGTTTTCTGGAGACATAAACGAAGAATTCATCGCTGACAACCAAGTGAAGGAAATCGTCTTCCGTCCATTCCTCAAGATAATCACAAAACCATAGCCGATCTTCAATATTAAGATCACTCTTCCGTGGCTTAGCTATTTCATGCCAAGCACTCAAGCCTTGGCGAACTCGAAATTGATGCACAAGTTGCCGATTGACTATCTTACCACGGCGGATAAGTATCTCTTTCGCTACCTCAGAGCAGCTCTTCTTTCGGCGCCGTGATGCAGCAAGCACAATGTCTTTCGATTCTTGAGATAATTTCTCCGGTCTTCCTCCTCGAAATTCTGTTTCACAATCTTCAGGATTCTTATTCCAATTCCTTTTGACAAAGTCTTCTGATCATTTTAATCTCTCAGCCACCCAGTGTCGAGTTATGAAAGTTGCACCAGCTTCCTTTGCTTCACGAAATGTGACAGCTCGAATGCGGTCAAGAACTCGCTTTTTCTCTGAATCGTTCAAAATAGATGATGCCATGGTTTCTGTGGGGGAAAAAAATGGTAAGAATTAAAATCACAGGAATAGAATATAATGGTTTTTTTTCAGATTTTAACGCTCTTTCAAGTGGTCTCGCCGGTTTTTATCTATCTCTTCTAGTTTTTGTTCTACAGGGGGGCAATCATTTCCTGACACCCCGGATATATCGTTTGAACGGCCAAACAGCGCACACAAACTTCCCGACTATACGCTCATAGAATCCCTATTATCACACACACACACACACACACAACGTATATAAACGTATGCATGTACTGGGGGTCACGGGGTTGGACTCATCACTTACATACATAAAAGCATTAGCTACACTGATGCCACCCAAAACATTACAAACACAATCCAAGCAGATAACACGATATAAATACAGGCAGTTAACATTAAAATGCGCAAAACACCACAATACTCATCAACATTTACACCCCACCAGATAGTTCACCTCAGGTGCCAGCCAATTACAATCCACAGTTACACAATCTGGCCTCTATCACTAATGTCATCTTAGGAGGAGACTTCAACGCTAAAGACACTAGTTGGTACCTGCACAACCAAAGCAACACCAGAGGTGCCAACATAGCCACACAACTAAACAGCCTCTTCATTCTTAATAGTACAGAAGAACATACATACCACATCAAGCAGGATACTCACACTCCTCCCCAGACATAACGTTTTGTTCCCCCTCACTAGCAACACATACACACTGGAGAACAGAAAAACAACTGCCATCAGACCACCTGCCCATCACCATTACAACACGTTCTACACTCTGCCCCAACAGCCTTAGGCACACTTACAGAAATTACAAAAAAGCTGATTGGGAACAGTTCAAAATACAGACTGAGGAACAATTCACTACATTAAACAGCACACCCATCATAAACATCAATACAACACTCAAGACATTTAATCAGATCAATAATGCAAACAAATACATACCCAAGGGCAACATCAGGAAATACAACCCAAATTACGCTAGAGAAATAGCCCACCTCATAAGGCAACGTAACAACCTCAAACATAACACACAAATATCACACAGACGACATAAAACAGCAGATACAACAGCTCAACACAGAAATAAACAACAAACTTAAAGAAAAACAAACAGAAACATTTGGGGAATTCATAACAACACTAAACTACTTCACAGATACATCCAGGCTTACAAGACTATAAACAGAATTACCCATTCTCACCGTGACATTCACACCTCACACGCGGCTATCTCTCGCAGCCAAAATAATATCCCAACATATACACAACAAGCTAACATTCTAGTTAATCACTACGCAAAGATAAGTCACTTAAACAGAGACAACAACCAGAAACACGCAGACAGACAAACAGCCAGACACAAGAAAACCTACAGACTCGACACGACCATTACACCCTTCAATACAGATCAGACCACCAAGATCATCAAAAACATTAAGAATTCGAAGGTTAATGGACCAGAAAACATATCTAATATACACCTTAAACACTTGGGCCCACAGGGAATACTAGCTCTCACAATCATCAGCACATATTCATACCAACACTGTATTATTCCTGACATATGGAAACAAGGTAAAATTACTGTATTACACTACTCAAACCAAACAAAAATCGAACAGAACCAGCTTCCTCATTACTTTACTATGCACACCTTCCAAAGTAACAGAAAGACTAATCTTAGAAATCACCAACCAACACATACCACTATCGACTACTCAACATGGATTCAGACCTCACCACTCAACCACGACATTACTCACTAACCTCATGCAGCACATCATGGATGGCATCAACTCCAGACGACCAGCTCAGCGTATACTATTAGCAACAATAGACATTAGTAAAGCATTTGATGCTATCCCACGCTTCCCTCTCATAAACAAAATACTCAACACAAACATGCACAGTAAGACCAAAAGGTGGCTGAACAACTATCTTTCAGGAAGATACTCACATGTCACATTTAATGACAAGTCATCCAAAAACAAGCTTTTTCCGAACGGGGTCCCTCAAGGCTCTGTTCTCTCACCAACACTCTTCAACTTATACATGCATGACATTCCAACACCCATAGATAACAAGCTTACCTTATCATCATATGCAGATGACATCACTCTAACATCCACCCACAACAACATCGACATTCGACACCGCTACAAATAACCTACAAACATACATAAACAGTATACAAGACTGGCTCACACACAATAGACTCAAAGTAGCGCCCACAAAATCAACCATCACCTTGCTAACAATCAACACAAAAGAACACCAGATAACTTCACAGATTACACTAAACAACACCAACATTTCACACACTCACAGGACCAAAATACTTGGGGTTACATACAACACATCATTATCTTTTGGAAAGCACATTCAGGACATTAGAAACAAATGTACGTCAAGACTTAACACGCTTAGGGTACTAACAGGCACAAACTTTGGATTCCAGCAGGAAACAATATCACTCATATACAAACAATATATTCGCCCAGTTATGGACTATGCTAGCCCATGCTCGACACCCATTATCTCAAACACACACATAAACACCTTGCAGACAATACAAAACAACGCACTTCGTATCATTACAGGATGTGCTAAAACAACACGAATAGAACACCTACACACAGAAACAAAAATACTGAAAGTTAGGGAACATTTGGACATGAGGGGAACACAATTCATGGCAGCAGCGACAACTAACCCACAACACCCTTGCCACTACATGTACAATCATGCACCAACACCTCGCACCATTAAGGTAACACCAGAGAGACATTATAACCAAATACTCCATTCCATACCACGCCCCACAGACATCACACAGTACAGAAAACACACACACACACACACACCTAACCCACAAACCACTGACACGACTCGTTCCGAATACGGTCCTAGGTGCGAAGCCGCCACCCACTGACATGTCAGAGACTAGCCTGAGCAGACCGGATCGAGTTAACTTAACACGATTCCGATGTGGATATCACACCAACTTACAGACATATAAACACAGACTAGACAACTCCACAGAAGACACCTGCCACCTGTGCCAGGACACACCGCAAACAATTGAACACATTATGACAGATTGTACCGCTCTAGCACAACAACGAACACAACACAACATCACTAGTGCGCTGAACTTCTGGTCCACTCCGGAGAGGGCGATCAGTTAACTGCGTGCCGCCGGCTTGCTCGATCAGGGTGGGCTGATCGGCTAACCAACAGCAACAACAACAACAATAACATATGCATATAAAGCCCCAATAGCAAAATATATACGAGCATAAACACCACACAAAAAACAACTACCATAGCACCACAACCAGCACCACAACCACCATTCGTCTAAGTATAGCTTACCATCACTTAACCAAACCCACTTTACCCACGGCTCTTACTTACCACTCCTGGTAGACTGACAAAGTCTCTAAATACGACCCAATTAATAGACAAAGGTATTAAGCATAAACAAATACGTTTATGGGCCTCATGGTGGAACACCACGAGGCAAATTTGACGTTTGGTGGGCGATCTTTTATCCAAAAAAATCGAATAAGATAAAAAAAAATTTAATGCCAAAACAAATTTTCACCATAATATAAAATTTTATCCATAAACTATAACATAAAAAGCATTAATATGATTTATAAAACAAAATAGAAATTAAATTAGGGGTAACTAATTCATTTTTCCTATTTTGGCCAATTATTTGGTTTCAATACAAATTTATCGTTAATATACATTTTTATCCTTAAACTATAAGAAAAACTATTAATGTAACTTTATATTAAAAATAGATTGTATTTCGGGGTAACTATTTCATTTCTCGTCTTTCACCCATTTAATTTGTTTCAATACAAATTTGTCTTTAAGACACCAATATATCTTTAAACCTTATTACAAAAAAATATTAATATAGCTTTCTATAAAAATAGATTGTATTTCGGGATAACTATTTCATTTCTCGTCTTTCACCCAAATAGATCCTATTTCGGGATAACTTATTAATTTTTCCTCTTTTATCCATTTATTTTGTTCAATATAAATTTATCTTTAAGACACAAATATATCTTTAAACCTTATTACAAAACATATTAATATAACTTTCTAAAAAAATAGGTTCTATTTCGGAGTAACTTATTCATTTTTCCCCTTTTACACAACTATTTTGCTTCAATACAAATTTATCTTTAAGACAATTATATATCCTTAAACTATAACATAAAAACGTTAATATAATTTTTAAAGCAAAATAATCTACGGAATGAACAAGTTATATTTAGTAAAGACACGCCCCCAGAATTGGCGGCTCGTTTAATTACAACCCAATAGGCGGGGCATGAGCACGAATCCAGGATTTCTGGTTGGCGGAGTCTCGCTCTCACACAGGAAACTTGTGAATCGAATATTAGGGGTGGAGCCAATCGGGTCACGTATATAAAAGGGAACGTTTTCAGCTGGATCCACAACAGTAATTTATCAACGAATAACTACACATTCTCTCATCATGGACACTTCCAGTCAGACACATCAGCTTTACTGCTCCCCACAGGTGTTTGAAGTCAACGACCTCTCTGCAGGGGCTACGCTCCATCTTTTCGCAGCAGCCGACTGAAATGAGCTTCTCTCCACACAAAACGTTAATGATATCTGCAATGATCCTCCGTTTGAACCAGCAGAAGACTCAACCCTCGAGATGTGAGTAATTACGTAATAATTTAGTTTGTGATTCATTCTCTGGCTATATACAGCGTATCATTCAGTGCTTAACCCTTGGAAGTGTTAGTTAATTTATAAAAAGCCATAATAAACGAAGTGAAAGGATATCTGCCCAGGGGTTCGAGACACGGTGTTGACAGACGGTGGGTAGTACACTCAGCTAATCTTCCTTTTGAGCCCAGTTAGGCTAGTTGTTTTGTATTTATTATCTGATCCGGTATTCTATTAAGTATATACAGTAGAGATTGAATTTTGTTTATCAAATAATTACGTGTTAACATTTATATAAAATTAGTTTGTGAAATGTTTCATGAAAATAGCATGTATCCTCAATTATATATATGGAGCAAATGGATTTTAATTGAAAAAGGTTCAATGTGGATGAATCGTTTAATATCTGATAGGTGCTCGATACCCTGTGACGGTGCTTAGTCATCGAATATGATCATTATTAGAAAAATGTATGAGCTGTCAAAATAATTTTCTGTCTACAACCGTATCCTTTCTCCTTATAGGGCCGATGCGGAACTCGATCGTATTATAGCTACTTTTCGTGACAGCTTTGAGGAAAAGCAAATAACCGACGGTGATTTGGAGGTTTTACAGCGCATCCAACCCAGTGACCTGAATACGGAGCTCGAAATATTGGCTCACATCCGGTCCAACGATTGCCAGGTCGTCGGGGAACTAATGTAAGCTTTTTTCTTTTGGTTAAGAACAAGACAGTGTATTGCCATCACTTTATTAAATGATAGAAATCATGTTTTATAGATTAGTACAATTCAGCTTAAATTAGTTACAGATTTAGCATTCAATAAATAAGTTATAGAGCACAAGACTAACATTATTGGGGATACCATATATTTTACACAATATAGTTATAATTATGTATATATATTTATATATATATATACACACACACACGCGTAAAACTTTACACAATAAATCGAGTGCGCACAAATGGTAACATTTTTTTATCTGCATGCACACCAATTCATCATTCAGCTGTGTGACACGGGTCGAATAATTTTAAAAAAATTATAAATTCCCTTCCACGTGACATGTGCAGCAGAAGTGAAAGACAATACATCCCGCAAGTATTAATAAAATATCCTTGTAATTGGTGGGGATTCCAGACAATTTCGGGGATATACAACTGTTCGAGAAATTTTACAATAACAGAGTCACTCCAGGGATGAGTTCCGTGTGAGTTAAGAAAGTACATTCTTTCCCTTTTTTAAATTAGATGGTCAACCAATGAAACCCTTCGCCACCAACAATGTCGGTGTTGACAATAAATCCCCCGCATATTCTCGTAGTTGGTAATTTCAATGTTTCATTCTTCGCAAACACACCGATAAATTTGGAGCGTGTGATTCGGTCACTATTCATTACTCTCTGAAGTGTATTCGCATCCATTTTAAAAGTCAGTGACTACGTTCCTGAAGTGGTCAATCTCATTTAGGGCTTGTGACTCGAGGTTGGCGAATTCCAATCTGACTGAGATGTTCCCACTTTGTTGTGGACTTAAGTGTGTATTTACACTAGCAGATAAGTCGGGTGTGATATCAAATGGGTAAAGGTTAAATTGATCGATGAATTCTTTCTGCGTTACCCCAATCCCGAGCTCATCACAAATACTTGCAATATGGGTCAGATTACTATAAGCTCTCGCGCAAAGCGGGAACATAGCGTCTGATGAGTAGTCCGTATCCATAGACTCGCCCAACGTAGTGCCATTGACGTATAGAGTTAAATTTTTAAGGCCGAAATTCTCGAATTTAAAGGCGTTCTTTTATATTTTCCATTCGTCAAAGTGAGATCCTGTATTCCAATTAATAACCTTTTAGGTAGAATTCTCGGGGCCACATTTTCTATCTGCTTCGAGGCTAACCCTGCGGGCACTGTGTATAGATTGATATGTACTCTGTTAATTGGATATTTTACTGTTGCGTGTATTAAATTTTTTCAATTCCTAATTGTTCAGCAGAGCTTAATTTCACTCGCCTTATGCGCAGATCTGTTTCCATAATGTGAATCACAACGGGTTTTGTGCCCTCTTCTTGATCAGGTCCCAGATTTATGTAGATCTCAGGATTCGTGCGGGTGAGTTTTAATTTCATATCCACCCCATTCATAAGCAGTTTCTCCTGGAATGTGAAGTCTGTATGCAGACGTCCATAGCAATTATATATCTTCTTAGAATTTTTAAAATTATCCTTTATTTTACTTTCGTCTGTAGTTTTATAATAGTCCACGGCAGTTAAAAAGGTATCCTTCGCTTCTTTTGAAAAGTTGAGGACATTTTCCAGATAGGCTTGTAGGTGATAATAACCCGTTCCTGCCGAAATGTTGACCTGGTTTAAATATACATCACACTGGCTGAATATGGAGTGTAGAAAGTTGGTTTCAGGGTATGCAGAATAATTATCATCGCAGTTCGTTCCATCAGAATGGGCTATACGTAGTTTAGCGTACATGTGCATGCAGCTTGGCTCCAAAAAGTATGGGCCTGAGCTGGGTATCACGAATTCTATAGGGGCACTCGGTGAACTAATTTAATTGTGTTTAATGGGTTAAAGTCACTGTGCTCAATAGAAGCTTGTGTTGGAGGCATATCAAAGAGGGACATCTCCGATTTACAACATTGTGAGCTACACGGATGGATGAAACGTGCCATTGCGAGTCAGAAATAGTGCGACCTCTCTCGACAAGTAGTAATCATCCTATGATTCGTGAGAGCAATGTCCTTAGCTTATATCAGTTAAAAAATGATCAACCATAGGTTTCAGTCGCTTAGAACTCTTCTTTTTTGATGTCCTTTTACGTTTAACGTCACGTGTTGGTAACCCCTTCTTCCGGACAGCCCTCTTCTTTTTCCCGCCACCACGCATTTTTCTCTTTACATCTTTGATGATTTCTTCCCGTGTACGTTTTAAATGTTTTTTTAGAGCTTCTTTAGATTTAGCCCCCCATTATGTCTTCTACGTCATTAAAACCTGATTGTAACGCTTTCCTCCAGAGGTATCTGGCCCCCTCTTTAACAATAGGACAGTCGCGTGTAGTATGGTTAAAAAAGTGGATCGAAGCCCACTCCCACGCTATCTCACCCCTCGATAGACTGTGAAAAGCCTTCGGGTCATTATAACTGAATGCGACGAAAGTGTAGCTTCACTGTTAGCTCCCATCACCTAATTGGAAAAATTTTCCCACAATCGTTCTTATATATATTGAGATATTGGTTAATATATTAGTCGCAACATTCACATAATTGGGCTTGTCATCTGTAATGCTCAAGCTCTTCCCTCTATGGTTGGGAATGTGTGCAATGCGCAGCAGACGAGCCTGGGCATCTCCAACAAAATGATGCTCCACAATATTGCTATAAATATAGTACATGTTTGGGGATGGATAGCCATCACCCAATTTCTCCAATTTCAACTGATACATTAAGCTGGACAAGTTATGTTGTGCCTCGTGAAAGACATCTCTTTGGAGCGCTACTCCAAATCGGCCATCTGTTATAATTTTGAACAGTCCTCTGTCTTTAGTATTTCTATTATCTTGTGATTTTAGGGTCAGAGCATGTGCAGGAGTTTCTTTGTTTACGATATCATATACTAAATCAGCCGTAAGATTTGAGCGATTTAAACTTTCGTTTAAGTCTCTCACAACATCTTCGGCCGCACCATAACGACCCGGGCCTAGTGTTACTACTGTACCGTAATACAGTACCTCCCCACTCCGGGCGGTACGCATGGTTTCATCCTTAATTACCCCGGCCTTTTCAGACTTATCACGATCTCTAAGAACCGTAAAAAAGGGTTCTTTATAATCAATACTTAAGAAGCTGGGGGATAGCTGAATTTCGCATAGCCCCACCTTATACGAATCACGTTCCAATTCAATGGGCCCATGGAGTTTTGTTACAAAGTTGGCCAGGGTGTTGTTAGGATGTACAGACAGAGAAAAAGAGGACGGGAGTGTGACATAGAAGTGGTTAGGCGCCATGTTGTATAGTATTTAAGCTTCATTATTGCAGCAGCTTTTTATCCTAAATTAAATGTCACTTTCTGCAACTCCTCGCGGTAAAAGCCTCCTGCGATTTCTTCCCCATTCAAATCTCCAACGTAATACAGCATTATCTCACCTTTAGACCTCATAGCCCTAACTTTAAAAATCTCACGTGTCCATCCTTGCTGAAATCCCTTCGTGAATTTATTTTCCAAACGCGATAGCCTTACATAATCATTGATTTTGAAACGCGTAGAGTGTGGCGGTGCTCTACGAATATCTCTTCTCACCTCACGCTCTGTGTGCATACCTCTTTCTAAAACTTCGTTAGGTGTTGTCCCAATTGCGCGATGGTGTGAACGGTTGTATGACGAGTCCAATGATCACAAAATGTTTATTTAGCTGTATGTGTTTTTATGTGTAAAATAGCGATGCATGCGTTCCTTTATGGTACGTTGAACTCTTTCAGCTAAAGAGACCCTATGTATAGAATTGCTAGTGTAGTAACTGATATTAAACTCTGCCACCATGTTCTGAAAAGCTCGGCCTATAAATTCTTGCCCCATATCCGTACAAAAATAGCTTGGAACCCTGTTTTCTTTCAACATCAGCGTTTTGTTAGCTTTAGTAACTGTTTCAGGCGATTTATTTTCCATAGGAATTAGCCACAGATATCTAGAGAATACATCTATTATGAATAAGATATAGCAATAGCCATCATTATATACTGAATATCTTTGCATATCTGTTAAATCCGCTTGCCAAAGAGAATCAATCGAAGCCGCTGTTGTCCTGGCCGTTTTAAACCTTTTTCTCACCGGCTTATGAAGTGTATAAGCATCCTGCTCCCGCAAAAACCTCTCAACATCTTTTTTCCCTAATCCCTCATTGTAAACACCTTTGTACATCCTATCAACACCGCCATAGGAGGCTGGGTTAGAAATGTCATAATAGCGTTTTCTTAATATGTTAGCCATTTGCGTATTTTAGAGAAAAGAGCATAGGGTTGTCCGTTGTTGTTTGGTCTCTTCTTTCTCCTCTTCAGAGATGCTACCGTTGAGGGTGATGGCGTACTCAGTTGTGGCATATGCGAGACTTGCTCCAAGTCTTTTAACCTACTCAGATTTCCTATCAATGTTTTGGGAACATTTATTTGTTGTAGTCTTGCTTTAATGTTTCCATCCTGATGGTGAGGGCCTGTTCCACTTTCTCACCAGATCATAGACAATGTCAACGATATTCGAATCCTGTACCATTGTTCCTTCAACAATGACCTCGCCTGTATCGGTCCACTGCATGATGGAGTCCTCACTCAATAGATAATAAAGACTTAAGCCTTTATTTCTCAATGTATGTGGGAGACTTCTTTTTAATACATGCTCGATGTGTTGCGTTCCGTTATTCTTTGGTTGGTCATCTCCAACGTCGGCCTCAGGTCCTATCTCGCCATGCTCATCGTTGCTTGCGCTGTGTCTAATAACCACAGGGATCTCTGTCGGATTCTTATAAACTTCGTACTCGTGAAGAAATTTCTGCAGAGCCTCTTGGTATAAGATCCTTTTCCCATCAGGTGACTTTTCACTGTTTAACACTTTGGGTGCCACGTCACACGTATGTGTGTGCCAGTTATTTTTTTTTCTGGCGATGGCACACACATACGTGTGACACACATTTTTCAACTCCTGAGCGCAGCACACAAATATATGTGACAGTATAGGGAAATTACTATGTTATTTGAAATCTGTGGGCTCTGAGGAAAATTTTATATATTATACTTGGTCGTTGGGGACAAAATTTATTAAATATCCAGTGTTCTGTTACAGTTACTCAAATCAGTTTATAGTGAATATATTTAGCATTTTTATGATTTATTTGTATTATTATGTGCATGTATAATGCACAAATAATACTATAATGATAAAACTATAATGATATAAGTAACTGCATCCAGGTTCCGGCACGTGGAGCCAGGTGGATGGTGGAACCCTTTTTTTTTTTTTTTTTTTTTTTACTTCCGTGTTTTTGGTTACAAAGACTTACATGAAAATACTTATTGTAATCTATTTAGGAAATAAACACAAATACATTTTTATATAAAAAAAAATCCTTTTATTTGATTACAAAATACAAAGCCTTTTATGTGAATATAATTATTGTAATTTATTTATGAAAATCTCTAAAACATTCTAGACAAAAGAATGTTTCCCCAGGGCAAGAGCTGCAATACGTATGCACATTCTTAGCATGTTTCCTTGCTTCTTCTCTGCCTCTCTTTTGTGATTTTTTCATAACATTGTTTGCATCTTCTTCTGATCTTTTTTCCCTGAACATTTTTCTTTTCAAGAATTAAATGTATGTAGACGCTGGTCTCCTTTGCCGGGGTAAAGTCTCTTCAAAATCCAGGAGTGCCAAAGTTATTTTCTCTTTGAATTCTTTCAGTTGCATCTTTTTGCAAGTTACTTTTTATACACAATCCAAGCATTCACAACTGAGACTCCTAATAGAAGTGCAATGGCAAGCTTGCGGTACCATTTTATACCCTTCCTAAGTGCCGTTTCATAGGATGCCATCTGGTCAGAGATGTCTATTCCGGTCCCCCTATTGTATGCAATAATTCCTAAGGGCTTCTTTCCACTTTTCCTACGATTTCTTTGCCTTCTTGTGTATTGGATGGGCCTGGTTCTTCAGTTTCCCTCTCTTCTCTCTCTCTAATTTCCACAAGTCAGGACTGTGTTTTGTTGATAATAACCGGACATCTCTGGCATCTTTCCATTTCAATACAACTATTCCGTTTTGTTCTTCCATTGCAATCATTTCCCCTTTTTTCAGGTCTGCACTCATTACCTCAGGTGGCATGTTCTTCTTTATTTTATAAAATATATAGTTATGTAAACATAAGATAATAATTTTAAGATTATAATTTTATAAATATTTATAATAGAATCTGAAAAAAAGAGAAAATAATGAAAAAAAATGTCACACACATGGTTGTGCCATGACCAAAGGCTAAATTTGTTACTTGTCACACACATGGGTGTGCCATGGCTCATAAGGAGTGACTATTTCAAAAAAATAAAAATGCATATATTTAAAAAAATTATTAGAATTTTTAAAATTTCTTATGCATTTCTGTTTCTCTATTCATGCCTATTATTAATTCACACACAAAAAAAAATGGGCTGGTGGGAAATTTTTGCGGATTTGGGCGTGGCACCCAAAGTGTTAATAGGTCTATTAATTCGCTTTCCATTCCTTTAAGCCTGCTTTTACGGGTTCTAGAACCGTATCTGGACTCTTTGAACTTTGCAGTGAAGCATACACCTCATGCGGAATCACTACCACTTTCTTCATTATATTAATCTAGTCAGTAAAGGTCCAAAAACTGAAAATAAGATGGGGAGGAATGATTCCCCTCTTTGTACAATAATTCGCTTTTTCTTCCACACAGTTTGACTTTTACGAGCGAGCGTACGTATTATGTTCTTGTGACGACGTAGGCGAACCTTCTAATGGGATTTCATTGGTACGTTACATTTTATAACATTAAGGTAGATCTCACAGATGCATTTTAAAAAGTCCGAATCGATATTTTGAACAAACATCTGCTGCAATGCCCGGGGCAATCGATGATAGATTTTTATTAATTCACGGTATTTCTTTAGCCTATTAATCATTCTGGAATATACACCATTTTAGGATCGTTTGGGAATATATTCATTCTTAGAAGCACCCTAAACGTGTTTCGCGAGAGAAGGTCACAAAGCAAATATCCGTAACGCTGACTTTTAACTTCTTTATAAACTTCCAAAAACTCCTTACGCTGATTCGAGAACATTTGATTGGCTAATACCCCAATTTGTGACACATCTCTACGTTGCGCGATAAGACTAGATATTGTGTATTTAACGACATATCGCTCATGTATCTATTTTTGAAAAATAGACTCTGATTGATGAAGAATACGCTTATGTCAAGATGGTGGGAGAACACTGTAAATGTCTCGGCAAACGTTTTATCCATTCCCAACATGAGATCGTCAATTACAATGAATGTATGCTCATTTCCCTCTAACGAATTAACGTCATATACGCCTTTGTGGAACAAACTATCATCTTGGTACTCGTTGAACACTGACTGGTACGTCGAATAGCACCATATTACTTTATGCACAAATTTTGATAACATCTCCCCCTTATCTTTAATGATTTTAAGCATAAACACAGTTTTACCACATCCTGTAGTGCCAGATATAATACATGTGGATGGGTTTGTGAACCTGAATTTTTCTACAGATTCCATCTCTAACACGTCACCCCTCTAAGTGGAACATTTACAGAATTTAAAAAAATTTAAGTGTTGCTCCTTATATCCTACAATCTTGTTTTTCTTCTTCCACAGAACCGTGAATGATGATGAGGTAGAGCACCCTATCATCGATACTACAGACAACCCAGATGACAGTGTAGTTGTGGTTACAGACTCCAACCCCGCTGACGAACCATCACCAGCGACACCTCCACCACGTGGCAGTTCAAAGCGGAGGCACGATGATGAACCTTCCACGTCAGGTATAAAACGTGCCATGATTGCACCGGTTGCTAGACCCCCAGTAATAGAGCCACAGCCCTCTACGTCTTACGACACAACCTCCACACTAGCTTCCTCCTCAATTAAATTTGTAATTCCGTGTACATCCTCCACACCAGCAGCTTCTCGTGCTGTAGATGAAGGTATAACATTCGAACTGGTGCGCACCGCTAACCCCACCTCGGCCCTAACTAGAAATCGGTACGTAGCCAGGGTTGACCCTGGAACCCTGTATAGCAACGGTGTTGAACACGGACTGAGGCGAATAGTTGAACATATTGTGGAGTTTGCCCTTCAGAACCGCTACGAACGTGAAGTCCAGATGAGGTTGTCCTTCGGGTTCGGGTCAGTTGACGGGGAAGTAGATGATTTTTGGCTAGTAATACCATTCGGACGCTAGGCCGATGTACATAGAGAATATATCTTGGGGCGTATAATGCAGGCCTCTCAAAGTAGTACAGCCTTCAATATGGACAACTTCATGGTAGATATAATTCCGAGTTACGGGTCATAATGCCACACCTTATACCCTTAATTTCAATTCTCCGGTTATTTACCGAAAGCATAAAAAACGTCGATCGTGGTTGCGGCTTTATAGCAATAGTCTTAGCTCATATGTTCACTGTGCTAAATAAATGGACGCAAAAAATTTGGTTGCCTACGGTTGTGCAGCGTACTCGTAAACTGGCTTCAGATTGCAAGCTTGAGTTTGAGTGTAATATGGACCCTGAAGAGCTGAGAAGGGTAGAGCAGGAAATGAATGTTCGTATAGTTGTATTTGGAATGAATGATTGTCGTAGGACTGTGTATATTTTTAAAAGATGTGTGAGAGATCGCGCAAGACCTCTACTTATTTTAAGATTGTCAGGGTCAACGTATCTTCCCATTCGTAATATAAGTGCTCTTTTCGCTAGTTATGATGAAAGTCGAAAATGTGGACGGCATCATGATTTGTGTAAGGGATGTCTCGAGTTTGCGGATGATATAATGAAGCATTGTAAGGAATGTCACATGATTTGTGAGCGGTGTAAGAGCCCCAAGTGTGAAGGTCGTGTAGTTGAAGCCGAGAAGAAGGAATTTAATGTGTGCAGACGTACGTTTTTCAATAATAAATGCTTTTAGCTCCATAAATCGAATGGCACTTGCAGGAAAACGAGAATCTATGAATATGGTATGTTTCACACAATGGATAGTTGGGGAAAATTCAAACACAAATGTGATGAAATTCACTGTTCTACATGCCACGAGGAATATAAGGCGGACGTAGTAAAACATGTAAGTTATATGAAAGATGCTAAGCCTAAAAATAAACCCTGTGTAACCGTATACAACGATATAGAAACTTGCACAAACCCTGAAGCCAAAGGAGTTATCCCACATCTACTCGTAAGCCAGACTATCTGAGATGAGTGCATGGAGGTTGAATGTGATGAGTGTCACAAATGCGGTAAACGGACACACGTTTTTAAAAGGAATGCACACGACAGCCCTGTGAAACTCTTTGTGTCCTATATTGTCAAGTTAGCGGACAAGTTCAAAAAATAACTATTCTTGCCCACAACGGGGCAAAATTTGACACACAGTTCCTTTATAAGGAACTGCTTGGACACGAGTCATCGTAGATATTCATGGATGATCCCTTGAAAAGAGGAAACAAGCTTATACAGATGCAGATAAGGGGAAATGTACAGTTTAAAGATACTTTATTATTCACACCTTGTAAACTAGCCAAGCTACCCAAGATATTGGGTGTAGCCGCCGAAGTTTCAAAAGGGGTATTTCCCTTACACTTTCCTCACAAGCGACACATTAAATTACGTATGAGTACCTCCTCTCAAACAATACTTTAACTACACTAACATGAGTGATAGTGAACAAAAATATTTTGACCGCTACTACAACAATTTTAATGAAGCTAATCCTTACAGTATAGCCGATGAATGCGAGCATTATTGCATGAATGATGTGCGTGTGCTTAGAGTATGTTTCCAAGCTTTTAGAAGGATGTACATTAGGGTTGTTCTATTTGGGCTTAAATTTAAAATTTTGCCATTTTCATGAATCGTGCGAATAGCTATAAAAACTAATCCCTTAAAGTTTGAGAGCGATCGCATAATTTTTACTACTTCCCCCTGGTACTTTTCTATTCTTCACCGGGTGAATCATAGGATTGTGTTGTACGTTTTTTGAAAATTGTCGTTGCGGAATGCCGTTGGATGGAACTGATATCTTCGGCATGTCAGTACTTTGTAGTTGAATTGTATACTAGGTCCCCCTCTACTCGAGTATTAGCCCTTCAATGGGGAGTCTCATTGGCGCCCATCTCCCACTCATTGTTGCCTAGTTTACAGAAGTCACGGTGGACTTGCGGGCGTCAGGGTATCGCTGGCGGTGCGCCTCGACGACCTGGAGGAGGAACTGACGCTGGTCCTCGTCCTTTGTCAGTGCCAGGTTGTAGTCCTGCATCATAGCGACGCCGCGCTCGGCGAATTCGTTAGTGACGCGGAGACTCGCCACCCTCCGCGCGGCGGCGGCATACTTTGGGTCACTGGGCCACTCCGCTGGGTCGGAGGACAGGAAGGCGCTGTCGATGCCTAGCACGTGGAACAAGAGCCTCGATGACTGGGTGACGAAATCCGCGAGGGTCTTGCCGTTCACTACAGCTGTCTTCGGCTCAACTAAGACGCGCTTCGGGGGGCTGTCCGATCCCTCCTGCTTCTCGAGCGCTTTCACCATCATCCTCTTTGTCTCTGCAGATGTGTTGTCGTCGAAGAAGGCGAGCGACACGAGTGGCTCGCTCAGATACCAAAGGTGCCGGCGCGCGAAGCCATCGGCCAGAAACTTGGCGAGCGGCTTGTCCTCGTAGCCGACGAGGACCTGGAGGAGGGCAAGGTCGTTCGCCGTGGCGGCGTCGGGATTCAGTGAAGCGAACCAGGCATGGACGTAGAGGGCAAGGCGAAGTTGATGAATCGCCTGAGACAGGTCTGCTCCCGCGCGGTGAGGGCCAACTGTTTCCGGAACAGGAACATCTTGAGGCAATAAATGGCCTTCGCCATCCAGCGCGCGCGGTGGAGGGCGCTTGGGCGCATGAATCGATGCCACGCGTGGGCACGCCGCCGTGGACGATAACGCTCGTCTACAAATTTAAAAAAAGTTTGTGCTTCGGAGATAAAATGTGTTTCCTATTATGGATTTTGGGGTGCTGAAAACGAATATGACCATAAAAGCAGTCGATTGGCTACAGTTTCTAAGAAAATTTAAGTTACACATTTTGTGTATATGTATACCATATGTCCGTAACGGTGACAGGACAATTGCGTCCTGGTCAAGTGCGTCCCGGACAAATGCGTCCAGGTCATTGGCGTCCCTGTACAATTGCGTCGTTTTATTTCGTCCCGGACAATTGCGTCCCGGACAATTGCGCACTTCCCCAACTACTATATGAAGTTTATTTATTAGAGAAGTGAATAGAAAGTTCATTGTGACTTCACCTACGCAATTGTCCAGGGACGCCAATGACGAGGGACGAGTATGTTTGTTACTGTAATTTTGTATGGGATATAATGCCCGGTTAGATTAATTGAATGCCCAGTTAGGTCAACTGTATGCCCTTGACGATTGGTTAGGTTAAGTTGTGATATTTTCGTTAAAACTAACGAAACTAACTTTATCTAAAGTGGACGTAACCCATAAAATTTGACAGTGATGCTGCTGATGATGGATAAAGTTTTAGAGAACAGTTTCGAACAAAACTTATGAACATATAACAAGTTTAATAGGTTAAAATGAAAAGTATATTTGAAATTCCGATACTAACTTTCTATTCACTTCTCTAATAAATAAACTTCATATAGTAGTTGGAGAAGTGCGCAATTGTCCGGGACGCAATTGTCCGGGTCGCAATTGTCCGGGACGCAATTGTCCAGGGACGCCAATAACCGGGACGCATTTGTCCTGGACGCACTTCACCAGGACGCAATTGCCCTAGTACCATTAGTAACATACCTGTATAATGCAGTCACTTATATTGATTCAACCAGTCGATTCTTTGCTTGTCTCTTGTATTCACCTTCTGGAGCATCTCTTGTTATTGTCCAGAAGTAGTCTGCTAACAATGATGGACTCCATTTCCCTGGTAGCGTTTCTCCATCGCTGAGATATCCTGGTGGAAACGTTCACCATGTTCATCACTGACTGCTCCGCAGTTGGCCGGAAAAAATTCCAGGTGCGAATGGAGGAAATGTATCTTTAAATACATATTGCAGCCCATTTTTTGATAGGACAACAGCAGGTTTTCCACCAGCTCCCTGTAATTGTCAGCTTTGGTATTTCTGAGAAAATTGGTTGCTACTAACCGGAAAGTATTCCACGCTGTCTTCTCCACACCACCTAGGATACGGTCGAACTCCTCATCTCAAAGAAGCTCTCGGATCTGTGAACCAACAAATACACCCTCCTTCATTTTTGCTTCACTGAGCTTTGGAAATTTACCACCGCGGTACTTAAAAGCTACCCCCGTTTTATCCATAGCCTTAACAAAATTTTTCATGACGCCCAGTTTGATGTGTAAGGGTGGTAACAAAATCTTGCTCGATTCTACAAGTGAAGGATACTGAACATTTTTTGTTCCAGGTTCCAATGAGTGTCGAAGTGGCCAATCCTTCTTCATGTAATGAGAAGTCGTAGCCCGACTATCCCATTCCCACAGAAAACAGGAGTACTTAGTGTAGCCCGGCTGCAGTCCAAGCACGATAGCAACACCTTTCAAGTCACCACAAACCTGCCACTGATGTTTGTCATAGTTTATGCAGTTCAAAAGTTGCTTCATGTTGTCATATGTTTCCTTCATGTGGACTGCATGACCAACTGGAATTGATGGCAATACGTTGCCAACATGCAACAAAACAGCTTTTAGACTCAACTTCGATGAATCAATGAACAGTCTCCACTCATCAGGATTGTGAATAATGTTGAGAGCTGCCATCAGACCATCGATGTCGTTGCAAACTACAAGGTCACCTTCCATGATGAAGAATGGGACAAAATCTTTTTGACGGTCACGAAACTTACACACTCTAACATTTTCAGCTAGGAGATTCCACTGCTGCAATCTGGAGCCCAACAGCTCTGCCTTACTCTTTGGCAGTTCTAAATCTCTCATAAGGTCGTCTAATTCATTCTGAGTTATCATGTGCGGTTTAGAAGATGTCAAGTTACAAACAAATTCAGGGTCTTATGAAGTTGAAGGCTCACAAGTTTCGCAGGTTCCTTCATTCTTCTCGTCCTCTGACTCCAGGGAGAATGAGTGTGGGGGCTCATTAACGGGTAGTCCTTCGCCGTGAGGTACCGGGCGTATAGGAGAGGGTATATTCGGATATTGTAAAATCCGCTTTTTCTTCTTGCAAATACCTTTCTTGACTGGAGGCACCATGCAGAAGTAACAATTGCTGACAGGATCTGTTGGTTCCCTCCACACCATTGGCAATGCAAAAGGCATAGATTTCGTTTTCCGCTTCAACCACTGGCGAAGGTTTGATGCACAAGTATTGCAGCATATGTGTGGGGCCCAGCTCTTGTCCTGATCTCCAATCTTACAGCCAAAATAAAGGTGATAGGCTTTCCTAATCACGGCGGTTATAGCACGCTTTTGTGATGCAAAAGTCAATTCTCCACAAACATAACAGAAGTTATCTACACTGTTCACGCAATTACGAGGCATCTTTGTTCAAATTAAGCTGAAAAAAATTCAGTTTCAAAAGCAAACACTGAAAAGAGTTTGACAAGGGTGCACTCTATGACTTCCGCGAATGAACTGATGCTGTGGCGTAATATGTAGACGCCTGTGACACATCGACGCCTTGACTCTACTGCGCATGCGCGTAGTTATATTTTTTTTTATTTTAATAAATTAATGTAATTACATTGCATTTTAATAATTTTAAATTAGGTAAGGTTAAGTTAGGTTATTATTCCATTTATATTAATATCAAAAACTTTATGGGAAGCAATATGTTAAAATGATCGAATCTATTTTTTAATAATTTACAAATACATAATGTAATAGATAAATTTAAAATTACATTTTATTGTATATATATATGTATATATTTACATTAATTTATTAAAATAAAAAAATATAACTACGCGCATGCGCAGTAGAGTCAATGCGTCGATGTGTCACAGGCGTCTACATAATACGCGCCAGATGCAGTCCAGTTAGTAGGGTGCAGGGTTGCCCGATATCTTTTTAAATAGAGCCAATTGGCAATTTTAGGCATCATTTTCGTATTCAGTGACCCAAAATTAATAAAGATTCACTACTTTTATTTCCGAAGCATTTTGGCTGTACACCAGTGTAATGGATAGCGCCAACAGCTCGCGGTAGTCATCGCGCGGCTGCTGTTGGGGGAGGTGGAAATGGTAGCGGGCGATGAGGTCGTCGCGCGCGTCCATGAGGGCCGCCGTGGCCTCCTCGTCGTCGATGACCAGGTGGCGCTCGGTGTTGATGGAATCCCACCGTCCCTTGAATAGCTTAGAGAGCTGGACGTTGGGACCGTAGGAGGCGCGGAAACACTCGCCGAACGCCTTGGCGGCGACGAGTTGGAGCATGTGGTGGCGGCAGGCAAGGTTGAGTAGATCCTTGCCCAGCTTCTGTTTGATGAGCACGCAGGCGCCCGCGCGCGCGCTGGTGTTGGACGCCGTTGTATCGAAGCTCAGGCCGGTGACGCGGTTTGCGATGCCCCAGTCTTCCAGCGCCTCGACGACAACGTCCGCCATTGCTTGACCAGTGCCGGTGGCGAGCTTTGGGACAGCGAGGAGCTTGGCGACTCCTTCGCTGAAGACAGGGATGGGCAGCCGTTTGACGTTGTCCACGCCTCCCGTTACGTCGGCCAGCAGCTTCCCGTCCCAGTGTACGATGAGCGGGGTGTCGGGCGCAAATGCCCGCTTGATGACGGCGGCGGCTTCCTTGCTGTGCTTGATGCGCGAGAGGTAGAACGACCGGTTGATGGAGAGTTCCGCAACATTGAGCCCAAGGCTCTCGGCAATCGCCTCCACGACGTGGACCGCCTTGTTGTGTGTGATGTGCGCGCGGTCGAGCGCAGCGGCCACCTTCGGTGTGATGACCTGCTCTCGCCCGCGGCGTTTCGGCGGCGGCGGGCTGGCGGCGCTGGATATCGACGGCTGGGCGTGGGCGTCGTTGCTTTGTCGAGGGCACCGTGGGCTGCCCTCTCTGGAGCTGGAGTCTAGTTTGAGTTTGGTCACTTCCGCCTCAGCGCGCTTCCGTTCTGCCTCCTCCTGGCACGGGCGATCCTCTGCGATGCGATGCGCCTGTCGCGCCTGTCGCGCCTCACGCTCGGCGAGGAGGCGGTCGACGCCGAACATCGCCCCACGCCGACCGTACTCGCACTGGGCCAGGAACGCCTTGTCCTCCTGAATGACGAGCATCTTCAGTGCGTTCCCGTGGGCGATGTCGAATAGATTGTTAAACCGCGCGTCCAGGCGTTCCGCTTGTTCACGAGGAACGGCGTGATCGCCGGCGTTTTCTTACGCATCCGGTTCTTCCACTCCTCTTTCAACTTGTTGAGCTTTTGGGAGCAACGATGATGAACGGAGGTCGGGATCCGGGCGATTTCCCAAAACTCGCGGACTTCGTTGATGACGATATCAGCCGCCTTCCGTATTTTCTGTTTGCCGTTGATGTGCACATGGAAGAAGCGGCGCAGGACCTCTCCTTTCGACGGCAGCTTTGAGCCGGTCAGGGACTCAGATGGGTGGCCTACCAGAAACACCTTGGTTGACTTCCGCGTCGTACGCTCAACAGTTGCAGTCGACGACATGATTTCAAGTCTGTGAAGCGAAAAATGTTAAAACTTAGAAAAATAGACACCTTATAACATGAACTAAACGATTAACATAAATTAATGATATAGATTTAAATAATAAATTAAAATGAAACTATATAAAATTAAAATATGACTCCCTCGCTAGCAAGCTAACAGTGTCATCTATAAGTTTAGTGTTCCACAATTTATTTGAGAAATCAATACCTTCAAGGCTTGGCTTCTAGGCCTATAAGGCAAGACGAAACTAAAATATCTGCACAACCGACTGCGACACTAGGATGGCAATAACTGAGTTACTACGTAATATTATTTACTAAACTCGAACGCATTAGGAGGCGGAGCAATCGAAGAAGCAACCGAAAAGTTCACTGAGTTCACAGGGGGAAGAATACAAAAATACCTGGGGAGGTTTTAAAAATTATTCGATTGCTCTCAAACTTCACATGATTTGTTTTTATAGCTATTCGCACAATATCCGGGGGCGCAGTCATAACAATTAAAAAGTCACAAAAGAAGAACAACCCTAATGTACATAGACCGTTTCAACTGCGATCCGCTGCTACTCGCAACCACAATCGCATCATTGTGCTTTACTGTGTTCAAGAACAATTTCATGCCTGAAGACACCTTAGCCATCATTCACAGAAACAACCCTCGCAGTTATGGGCACAAGGCTATTTACTGGCTGATACACATACAGCAACAGACCGGTGTATACATAAAACACGCCCGCAACATGGGAGAAGCACCCATTAAGGTCAATGGTCGTGTTTTTTTGGTCGATGGTCTAAGCGAAGAACGTGCCCCTGATGAGAATACTGTGTACTCCTTTTACCGTTGCTGGTGGCATGGATGCCCACGTCCTAAGTGTGCAATCGTAGGAGATATCCACGGTAGATCTCCTGCCGAAAGTCTTGTATGGACCCGCACCCGCGATCAGCTTATAGGATCCCAGTTCACTCACAAGACCTTGTGGGAGTATGATTAAGATGCACAGATGGAGACAGATGGACAGTACCGTGAAGAAATAAACACCATCAATCATTCAATGGTGTTGGATCCTCTCAAATGCGGTGACAGCTTGTTTGGAGGGCGTACGAACCCATTCAAGCTATACTTTCCCCTTATGGAGGGCGTGAAACTCCATTACTACGACTTCTGTTCTTTATATCCATACGTGATGAAGAATAATCCGTACCCTGTAGGTGCGCTGAAAAACTGGTGGGACCTGACCTGCCCTACATCGATGGACAGCAAATTTGGACAAGTACTATTTCGGTCTTTCTTTCGTAGACATGCTCCCACCTCGCGATTTATAGATGCCAATCTTACCCATCGTCATAGACCACAAGCTCATGTTTCCCCTGTGCGGGAAATGCGCAGAGGGGAATAATGGGACCTGTATTCACACAACCATCCAGCGGAAGATCAGAAGTGTATATACAAGTCCTGAGCTGTCCATAGCCGTCCGCCATGGTTACCGAATATTGAAGATATATTAGGTTTGGAGGTTTTAGAAGCTTCCTAACCTTTTCACGCCGTATATAAATACTTTTTGAAGGATAAGGTGGAAGCATCAGGCTACCTGCGAGGGGTTGAGAGCGAGGGTGAAAAATCGGCGTATATTCAGCGCTACCGTGACCGTGAAGGGATACAACTTGACTGGGCCCAAATTGTTAAGATCCCTGGCAAGCACCTTAGGTCAAAGTTATGGATAAATAGTCTTTGGGGCAAGTTTGCACAGAATACAGGTAAGGGAACGTTCATTTGGCCCAAAGTTATAACGAGGTATGGGATTATGCCAATGCCCCTGATAAAGAGGTTATAAAGATCGTGAATGTTGGTAACACGTACATAATAAAGTACATCACCGATCTGGCCAGAGACACCACACACGTGTTACAAACATGCCTGTAGCCAGCTTCACAAAGCATCAAGCTTTGGGGACTACTGCACTCTCTTGGGCGGAGGGTGCTGTACGCTGACACAGATAGCGTAATATTCACAGAGAGGGAGGGTGAATACATGTCGCCTATTGGGGAATTCCTAGGAGAGTTGACTGATGAGATCAAGGATGAGTAGGGTGATGGTGCACAAACTGACTCCTTTGTATCAACAGGGCTAAAAACTTATGGGATGCGGGTGAGGGTGGGGAAAAAGCTGAAATATATCATGAAGACGAAGGTCATCACGCTTAACATGGCGAACTGACGGGTCGTTAACTTTGACTCGTTGAAGGAGCTAGTGTGCTTAGAAGATGAGGGTGACCAACCTTCCCAACTGACTAAAGGAATTCACAATTTTCGGGCACAGAAACTGGGGTGTGTGAAGGAACTTAGGGGCACAAAGGTGTGTCGTAACACCCCTAGGAAGCGATACCCGGTGCCTGGCACGTATGACACCGTATCCTTTGGGTACCATAATAACTGAATTTTATATATGTCTATTGTTAACGATATGTTTATTTATTACGTACGTATATTTGAATATGTAAATGTTTCAATTAGGGTTTCATTTTCTTCCTTTTGTGTGTGTGTGGGTGTGTGTGTGTGTGTGTGTATGTACAGAAAAAAAGTACTAAGCTCCGCCCACTGTAAGATCACTCAAATGGTCACGAGACTCCTGCTACTACTACCTGGGCATATCTCTACCCCTGGGTGCTCAGTTGGCCCATGCAAGCCCCGGAGCTCAGAGTATATTTGAAGAATTCTCACGTAGAAGAAAAATAGTGATGGCTACTTTTGATATTGCGTGTTCGACGTTTATGAAGTGGTATTCGGTAAAGTCGGAAGATGTGGTGAATACTGAAAGACGGCCTAGCCGCCCCCTCCTTTGAGACTTGAGACTTTTAATGCTACATTGAACCGCGCGAAGCTTGAGGTACAAGATGTTCAAATACTCTATGGATATTCTGGCGAGAGCATTGCAGGGTTTCGCGGCACAAACGATGTAATGGACAACGTTGTTGGGCTAAACTGTATAAAAGCGTACATATACCGTGAGGTGAAAGAAAAAAACGCGTGCAGAAAAGAAGCAAAGGGTATGGGTAGTGAGTCTTGTTGATGAGTGGTATGACAAGCGGTATTATGTCATGCTGCATCATACCGAGTACGCGTATCCTGCGGCTAAGAATGTAAACCTTGTCATCATGGACAAGCTAAAGTACTTTTACCACTACATTCATATATATCATGACGAGATCCGCAGTGAGGTTGTGGCTAAAGGCCTGTGTGAGTTTTTAATAGAATTTAAAGACGAGTATCGAATGTTAAACAAAAAGGATAAATAGGGGCACATGTTCCTCTCAAATAGTGCACCGGATTGTTAATGTGATTAGTTTGTGGAAATGAATGTCTAGTGCGCATTCCCATAAAACATTAAAACCGATATTGCCCCATGTATCGGAAATTGCCCGGTATAATGCTCTGTATAATCGCATGATTCTTTCATGCTGGAACAAACCCGTACACGAAACATTAACACTTGATATGACTCAATCCTCCACACCCGTCTCTGAGACAAACAGCGCACAGTCTGGTCATAGTCATCTCAGAGCTTGACCCGACTGGTTGTGCACTCTCACAATAGAAAACGATGGAGCTTCCTTTGAGCAGCATTCTCAATGCCGTATACGACGTGTCCATGACGAAGTCATTGCGTGTGTTCAGACGTAAAACTGATGCCAATAACTATGTACTTGAAACGAATTGTAGACAAGCAAACTCTGGTAAACGTAATTTTGTTTATTTAAGTGTTGAGGAGATGAATAGAGTCTTCGTGATAGTTGAGAAGTGGGGTGAGGATCGTTATAAAATACTTGCAGGTGTAGGTACAAGAAGAGGACAGATTAGTGACACCCCCTCATATGTAATTGTTTGTACGTTGTGTATAAATAACGATCAGCCATGCATTGATATACGACTGATGTGGAAGAATGCATCTGATAATAACGTTCTTGTCCCCACGCGAAACCGCTTCATCCTCGACAGAATGTTTGAAATCGTTGGGTTCCGCAAACTAAAACCTATATTAGACGTACGTGTTACGGATATGGTTTATTTTGATACGTTCTTGAATACGCATACACCGTTCTGCTCGACGGGTTTATCGAATGTAGGAATGAACATGGCGAGAATGGTCTAGAGCTGGATGCTTATTTAAAAGGTTTAGACTTCGAAAAATCATGAACTTTGGTATAAAGTGCCTGAGCGGTACAGGGCAGAGCTCGCCTACACTATTCACTCTGAAGAATTATACCTCTATATAATGAGCAGCTGTTGTTACGACTTAGAAGATTATTTCAACTGCCGCTATGCGTTGTGAAGAAGAGTTCACGATTGAAAAACTTGGATCGGTAAGAAAAAACCTCGATTGGAAAGGAGTGTTTATAAACTTGAATTTAATAGTGATGTTGTGGCTAACAATGCCTTCTTTGTGCGTGCTTTTGATTGTATTCTGTCCGTATTTAAAGAAAATTTGCCAACCAATTGTAAGGTGGGCACAAAAATAGCATTGAACGAAATGAAGGCCCTTTCCATCGAGTATATGCACCCGCACACCTTGAGTGGTGAAATTATGCTAAATCGATTTATTGTATAGTACAAAGCAACAATGATGTAACTAGACGCGATCACGTGCGAGTTTAGTATTTTAGTTAAGCGCGGCAGAACATAAAGTGTATGTATTTTGATTTTATATAAGTTTTGCTGTATATATATATAATATATATTATATATATATATATTATATAATATATATATATGTTAATGGGTATATAGTTTAATCCTGTACTATTACCATTTGTTATATAAGTTCTGGTGTTTATATATATAAGGGCGTATTTGCTCGTACATATATTAAATTGTTATATAGTTTTATCCTCTACTAATATTATTATTTAAGAATGTGTATATATATATATATATATCCTTCGCTTAAGTGTGTATTTTTGCTGTATATTATTTTTTAATGTATCTCTATTTCCTATATAAGCACACCGGACAAAAGATTAGTCACCCCTCTCAGAATGTACCTAATAACGTGTGACGGCGCCTCTGGCCTTGATAACCGCACGAATCCGGCGAGGCAGAGACTCTACGAGGTTGTGCATGTACTGAACATCGATTTGCTGCCACTCGTTCATCAGCCGGTCCCGAAGTTCCGCCAGAGTCCGTGGGTGTCTATTCCTGCGCTTCACTTTCTGTTTCCAGCCTAAACAACACCTTCGACGCATTCAGGATTAAAGGCTTCATTGGACCTGCGATGTACTCGTCGCCTCCCATCATTGGAGAACAAACAAAAACGGGACTCATCGGACCAAATTACACGTTTCCAATCTGCCGCAGTCCAGTTTTTGTGCCTCTGAGCCCATTTATAACGTGCCAATTTGTGACTTGCTGTTAACAGCGGCCTCTTCCGTGGTACCCTGCTCCAGATGTCCATCGCATGCAGTTCTCGTCGCAATGTCCGTTCGGAAATTGGTCGCTGGAGAACCTCATTGGTTTCTTGGAGCAATTGTTCTCTGGTTTGAAAACGATTTGCAGTTACTAGACGAGAAACATGGCGGCGGCCCCTATTGTCGAGAATTGTTTTCCGGCCACAGTTACGCCGTCGATTGTCAGTTGATTGCGAACTACACCACTCTTTGTAAACTCGCTGGACAGTACGCGTTGACACACCAACAAATTGGGCTACTTCAGACATTTTGTGTCCGTGGGCTCTGCCAAACACGATGGCTCCTTTTTGCCACTGAGTAACGTCTGCCTCACGACCCATTTTGCAGACTATATCCAACACACACTTTGTTCTTCACCACCTCACGAAACAGATCTGATCCTGTGTGCTACGTCACCGCTACTTGTCACTTACCAATGCTACATCAGCGCCCTCTGTGTGACCTTGAACTTCCTACTATCGGTGCTATTAGGGGTGACTAATTTTTTGTCCGGTGTGCTTATTTCATGAATTATTTCCCATAACTTGTCTAAATAGACAGAATGATTTAATGGTGTTTTATTTAATTCTTTTGGTTGTATATATAAACGATATTAAGGAATAACTGGGGAGATAGTAATATATATATATATATATATATATACAGGGTGTCCGAGAATTATCTGTACAAATTTTGGCTGTTATTAAAAGTCAACCATGAAGTGTAGAAATTCCAGTGTTGTCCCATTTTACAGAGAATCTCATTAAGTTTTTTCTGATACCAAGTTTTGACAAGTTTTTTAGAAATTCCAGTGTGTCCGAACATTATCTGTACAATGTCATCTTTTAATAAAATTCTTGATAACACATAAAATTCTTAAACAAGATTATTTAGAATCTGTATTTTCAAAAGTTTCTTTTATTAAAGTAACGTTGTTACAAACATTCGATATGTGCACCATTAGTGATTCGCAAAACATCCAATCGATACTCCAAATGTTGCCATGTACGCTGCAGCATATCAACATCAATTCGCTCAATAGCAGCTGTGATTCTTGCTTTTAAATCATCAATGTCTGTCACCCGCGTACATTTCTAAAAAACTTGTCAAAACGTGGTATCAGAAAAAACTTAATGAGTTTCTTTGTAAAATGGGACAACACTGGAATTTCTACACTTCATGGTTGACTTTTAATAACAGCCAAAAATTGTACAGATAATTCTCGGACACCCTGTGTAAATACATATATATATATATATACTTTTAGGATAAAAACGAAGACGTAGAGCAAGAAAGTCATTATATTTGGCTGCAGCCGACGTTTCGGGCAACTCTACCCATTTTCAAGGCCTAATAAATAAAAAGCTAAAATTAATGCATGACAAAAAAAAAAAATATACGAATGTCAAAAACAAACTAATTCGTAGCACAGAATAAAACCACTTAAAGAATAAAAATTAAAAAGCGTAAAACAAGCATAAGCCAAAAACAAAAATTAAAAATTATATACATGACAAATAACACATAAAAGTAAAACTTTAAAACTAAAAACATTCAAACAAATTAGTTAAAAACTTCACTAATAAAAGTTAAATGAAAAAACGCAAAAGTGCACGAAACATACCATGCTCACTTGACATCCTCAAACAACTGAGGCGAAAAGGAAACAGGGTCAAGGGGAAAACAGAAAAATTTAGTTGGTAGGCATTCTAATTAATATAAAGGGGGTAACAGCTAGAATCAATATTTAAGCTGGAGTTCAGAAATTTAATGCACAAAGATTCATAAATACGGAGAGAGGACGGACATTTTAATGATTTAAGAATTTTAAAGTTATTAACGGAAATATCAACTTTACACTTAACAGAATGATTTCTAATGGCAGACTGTTCCTTTTTAGATAAAACTTTTCCTGTCCTATGGCTAATACCCATATGGGAGCAAAATCTGCCTGCAAAGAACGAACTGTGCTGCCAACGTAGTTCCCCTGGGAACACCCAGGGCAGGTAAACAAATAAACGACAGAACAGTTCATCGCAGGGGGGATTTTGTCCTTGCAACGGAAAAAACATTCAAGGGTATTATTATTCACAAAAGCAACCTTAAAATCAGTGTGAAAATAAAATTTCCTCACCACACTCAACAATTGCTTTTTCACAAAAGTGTTAAATTGGTAGAGATCAGGTAAAACAAGATATTTACAATTCTTAGGAACATCATACGTTGGGATAAGTTTGGGGGAATAAACATTATTAAGTAATTTACCAATAATACCTTGTACAAGAACCCGTGGAAAACCATTTTTAAAGAAAAAATCAGTAAGGAATTCAAACTCATTATGAAGCAGAGCAAAGTTTGAGCAAATATTATAAGCTCTATGCACTAAAGTGCGAATCGAACTTAGTTTGTAATTAAAATCGCAAAAACTATAAAAATTAAAACCTAAACCCGTAAAAGTAGGCTTCCGGTATGTAGAAGTTAAAACAGTTGAGCCTGATTTGGAAACCAAAACATCAAGGAAAGGAATAGAACCTTGAACTTCCTTTTCCTGCGTAAATATAATGTTCTTATGAAGTGTGTTCAAAAAATTTAAAAACTGAACTGATTGATTATCCGTTTGGAATAAAGCAAACGTGTCATCAACATAACGTCTGTACAAATTCGGCTTAAGGTGAGGGGGGCACTCACAGAAGGCCCTTTCCTCAAGATGAGACATGAAAATATTCGCAAAAACGGGACCCAAGGGGCTCCCCATCCCCACTCCATCCAACTGACGGTAAACTACCCCTTGAAAACTAAAAAAGTTATCCTTGACAGCCAAATTCAGAAGCTGCTCAAACTGTGCTCTGCCAAAGCCGTGAAAAAGTGAGTCCGGCTGTGGAAAAGCTTTATTTAAAATAATTGTAATGGTCTCATCCAAGGGGACATTTGTAAAAGGGAAGATACATCAAAACTTGTCATAAACAAAGAATTCATATTAAACTTCTTAATTTCCGACACAAAAGAAAAACTATCCTTAACACTGTACAAGTTCACAGTAAATGATGATAACATGGGACAAGAAATTTGGCAAGTTTGTAATTAGCCAAAGGATAAGACGCTAAAATTGGGCGCAATGGAACACCGACTTTATGAACCTTAGGCAGACCATACATAAGGCCCAAATAAGAGCCTGAAACGTACAATTCATCATAAGTGGAGGAGTTAATAACACAATCATGTTTAAGCTTAAGCAAAACACGGTTAACCTTGTCTTCCAATCGCTGAATAATTTTAGAAACCTGTTCATCTACCTTAACAAATTTTAATGAATCAGAAAGAATATCAAGCATTTTTTTAATATAATCAGTTTTATTCATAACCACAACACCGCTACCCTTATCTGGTTTAGTAATAACAATAGATTCATTTACACCCAAGCTTTTTAAAATTTCACGGTCCTCCTATGCAGAAAAATTGTAGAAAACTTAAAAGCTTTAATTTTAAAAAACAATTCATGGGACAATTGGGAAATATGTTGTCTAACCTTACCAAAATCATTAGCATCAACGGTTGGAAGAACCTTCAGATCATGGGCTATCCTTTCAAAATAAAAATAAAAGTCAGCAGGTTTAAAACGCAAGTTGGGAAACTTGAACTTAAGGCCAAGAGACAGGAGAAAACCTTCACGCTTTGACATGGTATAGCCAGATAAATTCCTAATGACCTGACCAGGATCTAGAAAATAAGGGCGAGATAGGTTTAACCTAAAAAGCTTGCGGTCATGAATCCGGGAAATAGAACGTACATATGAAAGGGAGGAAACATGAATATTAGACACTATGCACGCATAATCACAAAAAGAGACCAAGGCCTTCAACTGGCTTTTAAGAGCACAAATCTTGTTCGAAATATCATGCTTAAGCTTAAATTTGTAATTAATTTCATTGTTAAGATAATATACCAATGATGACCTATAAAACTCTGAAGAATAGAGTGAATTACGATACAGTTTGTAATAAATAAAATTAGGAAAGACGCCACTATTCCGGCAGATTTCTAAAAATTCAAGGTCCAATTCAATCTTCTTGAATTTTCTGACAGACTTTTCAAGTTTACGGTTAAACCTATCTCGCCCTTATTTTCTAGATCCTGGTCAGGTCATTAGGAATTTATCTGACTATACCCTGTCAAAGCGTGAAGGTTTTCTCCTGTCTCTTGGCCTTAAGTTCAAGTTTCCCAACTTGCGTTTTAAACCTGCTGACTTTTATTTTTATTTTGAAAGAATAGCCCATGATCTGAAGGTTCTTCCAACCGTTGATGCTAATGATTTTGGTAAGGTTAGACAACATATTTCCCAATTGTCCCATGAATTGTTTTTTAAAATTAAAGCTTTTAAGTTTTCTACAATTTTTCTGCATAGGGAGGACCGTGAAATTTTAAAAAGCTTGGGTGTAAATGAATCTATTGTTATTACTAAACCAGATAAGGGTAGCGGTGTTGTGGTTATGAATAAAACTGATTATATTAAAAAAATGCTTGATATTCTTTCTGATTCATTAAAATTTGTTAAGGTAGATGAACAGGTTTCTAAAATTATTCAGCGATTGGAAGACAAGGTTAACCGTGTTTTGCTTAAGCTTAAACATGATTGTGTTATTAACTCCTCCACTTATGATGAATTGTACGTTTCAGGCTCTTATTTGGGCATTATGTATGGTCTGCCTAAGGTTCATAAAGTCGGTGTTCCATTGCGCCCAATTTTAGCGTCTTATCCTTTGGCTAATTACAAACTTGCCAAATTTCTTGTCCCACTGTTATCATCATTTACTGTGAACTTGTACAGTGTTAAGGATAGTTTTTCTTTTGTGTCGGAAATTAAGAAGTTTAATATGAATTCTTTGTTTATGACAAGTTTTGATGTATCTTCCCTTTTTACAAATGTCCCCTTGGATGAGACCATTACAATTATTTTAAATAAAGCTTTTCCACAGCCGGACTCACTTTTTCACGGCTTTGGCAGAGCACAGTTTGAGCAGCTTCTGAATTTGGCTGTCAAGGATAACTTTTTTAGTTTTCAAGGGGTAGTTTACCGTCAGTTGGATGGAGTGGGGATGGGGAGCCCCTTGGGTCCCGTTTTTGCGAATATTTTCATGTCTCATCTTGAGGAAAGGGCCTTCTGTGAGTGCCCCCCTCACCTTAAGCCGAATTTGTACAGACGTTATGTTGATGACACGTTTGCTTTATTCCAAACGGATAATCAATCAGTTCAGTTTTTAAATTTTTTGAACACACTTCATAAGAACATTATATTTACGCAGGAAAAGGAAGTTCAAGGTTCTATTCCTTTCCTTGATGTTTTGGTTTCCAAATCAGGCTCAACTGTTTTAACTTCTACATACCGGAAGCCTACTTTTACGGGTTTAGGTTTTAATTTTTATAGTTTTTGCGATTTTAATTACAAACTAAGTTCGATTCGCACTTTAGTGCATAGAGCTTATAATATTTGCTCAAACTTTGCTCTGCTTCATAATGAGTTTGAATTCCTTACTGATTTTTTCTTTAAAAATGGTTTTCCACGGGTTCTTGTACAAGGTATTATTGGTAAATTACTTAATAATGTTTATTCCCCCAAACTTATCCCAACGTATGATGTTCCTAAGAATTGTAAATATCTTGTTTTACCTGATCTCTACCAATTTAACACTTTGTGAAAAAGCAATTGTTGAGTGTGGTGAGGAAATTTTATTTTCACACTGATTTTAAGGTTGCTTTTGTGAATAATAATACCCTTGAATGTTTTTTCCGTTGCAAGGACAAAATCCCCCCTGCGATGAACTGTTCTGTCGTTTATTTGTTTACCTGCCCTGGGTGTTCCCAGGGGAACTACGTTGGCAGCACAGTTCGTTCTTTGCAGGCAAGATTTTGCTCCCATATGGGTATTAGCCATAGGACAGGAAAAGTTTTATCTAAAAAGGAACAGTCTGCCATTAGAAATCATTCTGTTAAGTGTAAAGTTGATATTTCCGTTAATAACTTTAAAATTCTTAAATCATTAAAATGTCCGTCCTCTCTCCGTATTTATGAATCTTTGTGCATTAAATTTCTGAACTCCATCTTAAATATTGATTCTAGCTGTTACCCCCTTTATATTAATTAGAATGCCTACCAACTAAATTTTTCTGTTTTTCCCCTTGACCCTGTTTCCTTTTCGCCTCAGTTGTTTGAGGATGTCAAGTGAGCATGGTATGTTTCGTGCACTTTTGCGTTTTTTCATTTAACTTTTATTAGTGAAGTTTTTAACTAATTTGTTTGAATGTTTTTAGTTTTAAAGTTTTACTTTTATGTGTTATTTGTCATGTATATAATTTTTAATTTTTGTTTTTGGCTTATGCTTGTTTTACGCTTTTTAATTTTTATTCTTTAAGTGGTTTTATTCTGTGCTATGAATTAGTTTGTTTTTGACATTCGTATATTTTTTTTTTTGTCATGCATTAATTTTAGCTTTTTATTTATTAGGCCTTGAAAATGGGTAGAGTTGCCCGAAACGTCGGCTGCAGCCAAATATAATGACTTTCTTGCTCTACGTCTTCGTTTTTATCCTAAAAGTAAAATTACGTCTCCTTAGGAGGGATCCTATTCATATATATATATATATATATATATATATATATATATATATATATATATATATACACCAATGGCTGGTTACACCTTCTAAGCCGACTGATGGATTTCTAAGCCAACTTCAAGAATATCTGAATAGCGCAATCTGGCAGCTCAAACGTTATATATATATATATATATATATAATATATATATATATACATCTACCATTTACGCCTTCTAAGTCTTCTAAACCAAATGGCGGATTAAACCAAATGGCTGCTTAAGCCAACTGGCGGATTTCGAGATCTAAGCCAAGTGATGCTACCCTGAGCTCTCATTAAGCTTCTGCATCTCGCAGACGCTGGATGGTCTCTTCCTCTCTCTCCTCCTCTCTCTCTTAGGTTAGGTATACCCCTTAGATGGGTGAGGCCGTCCCAACTTCTCCCCAAAGAGGTTAGGTGGACACCCCCCAGCTTGCTGGGGGATTCCCCCGCTTTTTTGGCACCCTGGGGGTTGGCACTTGGGGAGGGGGTGGCACCTCTCAACAAAGGGGGTGGGGGTGGCACTAGCTCTCATTTGATCAACATTGCAATTGCTCTGCACGCTCTCCTTTTGCATCCATACTACTAAGTGTTTAATTTATTAATTAATTAGAGGCAAACCAAACAAAAACACTGTTGATTGAAACAGAAAAACAACTCTCCCGTCTTCACGATTACAAGTTAGCCTTGCTTGCACTAGGAAACTGGCGTCGATGTGTAGCGACCACCTGCAGCAGATACTCTTTCTGTTCTTCGTAATAGAAGAGTTATAATCCTGAATTAGCTTCACCCCTCTTTTAGCCACATCATTCACTACCAGCATATCTTGGAGAACTTCCTTGGTCTTGAGGAACTGCGGATCATCCTTCCATTGGGATGGATCTTTAGAGATGAATCCGAAGCCTAGTAGCGTCGTCTGGAAGAAGCGGTTGGTATTCTTGGATGCCAGCTTCTTTAGCGTCAGTGACGGAATGTCCTCTTCCGGTACTTTAATTCTCTTCAGTGGCTCTTTCTCTCCTTCCCTTACCCTTACCGGTGCTAGTGTCTCCGAGTAACTGATACAATGAGTAAACCAACATTACCGACTCCAGGATTCCTCTCTTCTCCATATTAGAAACTGCGTCACTGAATAGAGACAGAGCTACCAACTCCTCGTTCAAATACCACAGATGTCCAGATGTTGGAATGCCTTTGTAGATGCCGCTCCAACTGATCCATCCACTTTATTTCTCTATTCTTGAATTTTCTTAAGGAAGGAGATAGCGTTGCTCAGGGCTTCAAAGATTATGGGAGCCTTGAACCATGCTGGTCCGTAGACAAGAGCAACAAAGAGGGCCATGGTTCGAATGGACTTCTCTTCCTTGGGGGACACCTTAAACTGAGGTTGAAACATGAATATTTGGAGACAGTATATTGCCTTTGACATCCAGCGAGCATGGTGTATGGGGCCAGGCTGTCCAAATCGAATCCTTCGGGGAGGTGTCCCACCTAGGAAGACTACGCTAAGCTACAGGAGTCGGCGGTAGTCGTCGCGGGGTTGCGTACACTCAAGAGCCGAGAGTTTCTTGTACCCATTCAGGGTTCTCTTTGAAAACTGCACTAACGTGGTCGTCCAGTCTTGAAGTTTGCTTGATTGACCCGCTGCCAATTCTTTTGGAACCGTTGAAATAGGAGAACCTCCGGACCACTGGACGATCCATGAACTGTCTTGAAGACATCTCTGAGAACGACCTCCAAGATATGGCGTCTGCAAGCAAGGTGGAGTAAATTTTTTCCCAGTCGCTGTTCAATCAGAGTGCAAGCTCCACCAATATGACCCATATTGCTTGGAGTCGTATCAAAGCTCATGGCGACGACTCGGTCTTCGACCTTCCAATCCTTCAAGGCCTCAACCACGGCGTCTGCTTGCGCCATTCCTGTTCCACATGCGAGCTTCGGAACACCCAGGAGTTGGATGTTCTCCTCTGACGATGACGAAACATCCTTCCCAGAGATCAGTACTGGGAGACGATCGACGTAGTCATTTTCTATGAGGAATGGAAGGAGTTTCCCGTCCCAATGAACAACAATTCCAGTATTGGCGCCAGAAGATGAGACAGCTTGTTTCACAGAAGTGATGTGGTCACTGCGATGTCGCATAGGGGTTCTCCTGAATGTGGAGCGACTGATGGCCACTTCATCGATGTTCCCTCCAAGGCTTTTCACAGTAGCTGCCACGATGTGAACTGCCTCACGATCGCTGGTGTTGGTTCTACCCAGGGCGGCAGCGAGACCAGGGGACATGAAGTTCTTAGGTCTCGTTTGAGGTGCAGGACGAGGAGCTGCATTTGACGGGCCAGGGACCTGAAAATCCGGATCCATTCCAACTCGAGGCATCTTCGGAAATGAACGAGGGCATTCATCATCAGAAGAGGTGCTGGTTGACTCCAGCTGAACGGTCTCTTGCTCTTCACGCATCTGCTTCTCTGCTACTTCATTTTGCTCTCTGGCCTTCTTCTTAAGCTACTTCTGTTTCATTTCTTTTTTAGCCAAGGCTTCGTCGACTCGTTCCATGTGAAACTTGTGTTCCCTCTCTTTGTCTTTCAAGAAGACTCGGTCTTCCTCTATCCGGATCAGTCTTTCCACATCATGATGCTTGATGTTGAAGAACTTTTCAAGATTGTTTGAGAACTCTTGTTCCTTCTGAATTTGTGGCTTACTTCTCCTGTTGGAATCCTTTTTCAACTTCTCCCAAGTGGACAGGATTCCATTCAGGGTTCGTTTGATATTCGGCTCCTCTTGAGTAGGGATGCGGCCCATTCCACAGATATCCATGGTTTCCTTCACCACCATATTGATGCACTCGTTTTTCGTAGGAGTTGGCTCACTCATTTTCAGGAGATGAAAATAACATTGGAGAACTTGCCTAAGAGTAGGCAGACGGGACTTAGGAATCGCTTCGATGATGCCGTCAACCAAGTAGATAGTTGTTTTCTTACGCAATGCAGTTGCCATCATCACAACCTAGAAAGAGAAACCAAAAATTGACATTTTTTATTACTATGGGAATAATGTAGAAATACAGCAACTTCAAACATGTAGACTTTTAAAGTCACAATTTAACATTAAACACGCACTAATGTACATGAATTTTCAGCAAAAATTATTATTCAACATAAACCAAAAACAATAACGCAACAGTAATATAGCAACTTTAAGCGTCATAGCAATTTATAACGCAATATAAAATATAGCAATTTTAAGCATACACAGTTTTAACGTTACTCTTTAGGACTAAACTTGCACTAATGTACATCTCTTTCCCAAAAAAATTATTGTTCAACATAAACTAAAAATAATAACGCAATAATAATAGAGCAACTTTAAGCGTCATAGCAATTATAACACTATAGAATATATATTCAGGATCTTTTCGGTTTGACGGACTGTAATATTTTTTAACATTACTTGTTTTTACTGTCCAGTTTTAATCCAGGATTTCAAAAATAGCGTTCATGTTTTAGAGAAACAAATAGTGAGGCAGTTATACATTTTAGTTCAGAGAATATCATATACGCTTTAAGATTCCAAAATCCATGAAAGTTTTAGGTCAACTGTACGCTCATGACGATTGGTCAGGTTGTCATGATATTTTAAATTGAATTTTAAATTGAATAACCTTTATTAATAATAAAATAAATAGAGTAGTCTTTTTACAATTTACAATTTTTACAATGACATAAATAATTGTGAAGCTCGACTATTTATTTATTTTTTTTTTTATTTTTTTTTTTTTAATTTGGCCCTTAAGCTTTAGGCTTTACTGGGCTCTTATTAAAAATAAGCAGCTAGCTGTTATAAATTAATAATAATAAATAAGTAAATAAGTATTATTAATAGTTAAAGCCTGTATTTCAATATTAAACAATATTAATGGACAATATTAAACATTATTAGTGGACATTAATCGAAGATTTTTGTTAATATCCCATTATTAATCGGGATTTCAACTTGGTTTTAAACAAATTTACATTCGCAATATTTTTTATATCGGCATGCAAGTCATTCCATAGTTTCAATCCAATGAAAATGGGTAGTTTTTGAGATGAAGACAATCTAAATTGAGGTATAACAAGCTTTGATCTATTTCTGGTCTGATACGAGTGGATTTCTTGATGAGTTACAAAATATCTATTTACCCATTGCAAATTAATGATTTTGCTCTTACACTTGTAAATAAAAATAAAATGTGCCACTTTGGTTATATGATTGAGCTTTAGTAGGTTTAGCTCTTTAAATAATGCACTAGAGTGATCAAGGAAATCAGCATCAGATAACAACCTTATTGCTCGTTTTTGGATGACAAAGATACCATTTAATGCGTTGTTAGCGGAGTTTCCCCAAACAAGGGTGCAGTATGCTATATAAGGAAGAACAAGAGTATGATAAAGAATCAATAAAACTTGTTTAGGGACTACATTTCTAAGTTTAAACATTATAGCAACGCTCCTTGAAATCTTTTCCGCGATATAATTTACATGTTCACTCCGTTGCAAATTCTTATCTAGCATTACACCAAGAAATTTTGTTACAGTACACTCCTTTATGGTGATTTCATTAACATTAAGTTCATCAAGATATACATTTCTTTTATTAGTAAAAATCATGAAATTTGTTTTACTGGTATTTAGGAAGAGTTTATTGGTGGTCAACCATTTCATTACACTGATGAATTCTGAATGAAATATATTCTTAGCTGTATTAACATCTTTGCAAGAAAAGGAGAGAGTTGTATCATCTGCAAACATTATGAAGTTCAGTATATCAGATGAACGTGGACAAATAACTTTTAAACCAATCACTGATTGCTCCTCTAAAGCCGTAACAATATCATTTATTAAGTAGAATATTATGGTCTATTACATCAAACGCCTTACTCAAATCCATAAATATTGATATCATTATTTCTTTGTTCTCCTTAGCTATATTTACATTTTCCATGAGATTTAAAATAGCCATTTCCGTTGTTCTATTATTACGGAAGCCATATTGATTTGGAGATAATAAATTGTAGGATTCTAAATATCGCTGCATTCTATTTTTTACAATTTTTTAGAAAACTTTGCTGAACACAGATAATGAACACACCGGCCTGTAATTTGTTGCTAGTGTAGGATCACCCCCTTTAAAAAGGGGTGTTATACAACCAGTTTTTAGCATTGATGGAATACTCCTTTGGAAATACTTTGATTGATAATTTTAGCCAAAGTTACAGATATCTTATCTTTAACAAGTTTCAATATAGGTACAGGAATGTTATGAATGTTATTTTTTTAATTTTTTAATTTACCAATAATATTCTCGACCTCAGTAGAGGTAGCAGGAACAAAAGAAAATGAATTTAGTGGGCTGGGTGGCATATATTCTAGAGGTGAGTGATCATTATTTATTAATTGTGAGCGAAGCTTATCCGCTTATACTGCAATAGCAGTATCATCAGTAATTTCTTTATTATCAACATTTAATTTCTCTATTGGATTTTTCTTAATTTGTTTTCCGAGAAGATTGTTTATTTTAGTTTATTTTAGTTTATTTTAGTTTGTTTTGACAGTAAACTAACGAAAATATCATGACTTAACCTAACCAATCGTCAAAGGCGTACAGTTGACCTCATGGGGCATTCTATTAACCTAACTGGGCATTCAGTTAAACTAACCAGTTGGTAGAGTCTAGAATTTGACGGTCCCGTAGCCATGACTCGTTTTTTTCAGCCGGCCAAACCAAAAAGATCCCAATACGGTTTAAAAATATATATTTTAAATTTGTTAAATTGCATATAACTGCCTCACAATTTGTTTCTCTAAAACATGAATGTTATTTTTGAAATCCTCGATTGAAACTGGACAATAAAAAACAAGTAATGTTAAAAAATATTACAGGCCGTCAAACCGAAAAGCTCCTATATTCACCTTAAATACTGTAAATATTAATATTAATTAATTATTAATTAATTATTAATTAACTATTAATTAAATATTCACCTGAGTCATTGAAAAGCAAGCTAAGATAAATGATTCCCAGTGATGCGTGAACATTTAATACACCCTATCCGATTCTTGCCGGGAGAGTAACTGAGGAAACCCGTTAGTATTTGAAATACGATGCCAAATCGTACGATGTTCAAAAATAAGAGTTGCCAACTGTAAACTTAATTAATTAGTTAATTAGGAACGTAATTTTGAATTAGAAACTGGGTGAATTGGGCAATTTTTTTTTTACGTTCCAAGTTATGCCTGCTATATAGGCCACGTCAAAGCCGAGCATTACAGGCAATTAAATATGGCAGCCGTGTGCATACCCTAAATATTCATTAATTAAAAAAAAATTCACGTGCGCTCATTTCTCTAGGCTAAGTCGTAATATTTTCGTTAGTTTTAACGTTTTATTTGATGGATTCATTTAAAAAATGTATCCTAAAGATCCTAGTGTACTTTGACCTAGTGTAGTTTGTGTCCCCTTTTGCGTCAGGGGGACGTAAACTACACTTGCTCCTAAAATTCTACAGTAACAAAATGAACCACAAAAAATACGTATGGTAACTAACAAAAGCAATTATATTTTACCCATTGTCTTATTTGATTCAAACAAAAGGCGACTAACTAAACTTGGTTTGTTGTTTTAAAGATATGAATTTTCTTTGTTATAACAAAGTAAAGCCGACAAAATACATAAGGTAACTTTCAATAAAGCAATATTATATTTTAACAATTACTTTATTGATCCAAACAAAAAATGGTCAACTAAACGTGTTTTGTTGTTTCAGATTACAGACTCTTCTGTGTATCTATTTAATAATATGGGTACTAGGGTGGCCCTTATTTTTCGAAATTGCAAATTTCACCGTCTCACCCCCTCAATATATTCCATTTGACAAAAAAAAACAAAATGTGCAAAATCTCAAGTAATTATAAATATTCTTATTGGTCCCGCACAAGGACTCAAATTTAGTTAATTATTGACACATAAATACACGAATTTTTTATTAACGTTCCATTATAAGGGCAAATAACAACAGTTAAAGAGCAGCATAAACTAAAATAGACATTGACTACTGATTAATTAGAAACTGAATTGAACTAAACATTTTAGGACTGAAAGCATAGTAAATTTGGGCTAGTAGAGATGGTTGCTTATGAGGCCCCCGTAAATATTAATTGATTTTAATAAAACTTCTTTGGTAGACGTTTTATATTAATAGGAAAAAATGCGGGGGTCAGACCCCCAAATTTTGGTTGATTGGGTGGTTCTTATACAGGGTGTACATAAAGTCAGGATCTATTTTTGTGAAGCACTTGGAAATTATATGGAATTCAATCATAAAATGATAAAGTGGTAACATTTATTAAATAATTAAGAGTAGGATTCGACGTGACGCCCATCAGTATCCCTGCACAGCTCAAATCGTTCCGCAGCATTTCTAAACACATTCTGGAGCATTTGCGGGGTTATGTTATCTGCAGCAGTTCGTATACGTGTACGTAAGTTTTCAAGACTCGTAATCTTCGTCTGATAGACGTGCGATTCGATAAAGCCCCATGCAAAGAAATCTAAAGGGGTTAAATCTGGTGATCTCGCTGGCCAAGGACTGTTGCTTCCGCGTCCGATCCAACGATTTGGAAAACGTCCATTTAGATAATCCTCAACAATTTTGGCATAGTGACAAGGAGCACCATCATGTTGATAGACGACGGGGATAGGATTGTTAGTACCGTCGTCTATCAACATGATGGTGCTCCTTGTCACTATGCCAAAATTGTTGAGGATTATCTAAATGGACGTTTTCCAAATCGCTGGATCGGACGTGGAAGCAACAGTCCTTGGCCAGCGAGATCACCAGATTTAACCCCTTTAGATTTCTTTGCATGGGGCTTTATCAAATCGCACGTCTATCAGACGAAGATTACTAGTCTTGAAAACTTACGTACACGTATACGAACTGCTGCAGATAACATAACCCGCAAATGCTCCAGAATGTGTTTAGAAATGCTGCGGAACGATTTGAGCTGTGCAGGGATACTGATGGGCGTCACGTCGAATCCTACTCTTAATTATTTAATAAATGTTACCACTTTATCATTTTATGATTGAATTCCCTATAATTTCCAAGTGCTTCATAAAAATAGATCCTGACTTTATGTACACCCTGTACTGAATGCCCGGTTAGGTCAACTGAATGCCAGATTAGGTTAATTGAATGCCTGGTTAGGTTAATTGAATGCCCGGTTAGGTTAATTGAACGGCCTTGATGATTGGTTAGGTTAAGTTGTGATATTTTCGTTAGTTTAAATGAAAATGACGGGAGCAAAAATACATAATAAACAGTTTGGTAGTCCCGATAATACCGAAGTACCATAATATGTTATAAATACAAACTACTGTACTTTTAAATATAAACACTCCTTCATATGCATGTATACAATGTTTTTAGCTTTGGTTTATTGCGTTTGGAATTTATCTTATGAATAATGGGTCAAATTTAGTTTACGAAGTGTAAACTTTTACCTTTTAGCGAGATTACTGTACGCACGCATAGATCGGGAGACAAAAGCGTGTAGGAAACTTTCATGGAACAATAATTCTTAATTTATATACAATTATGCCGTTAACTAAAGTAATTTATTATCGCAGATTCAAAGGGGTATGAGAAAATGAGATTAAGCCCGTCTTATATAAGATCTGTTTACGCTTTTCCAAGAATGAATTCACGGTGCCTTCACTCTCCGAAGTGATTCAATGAAGTTCATATTTCATCGGGCCGATGATTTACTTTAATCTATACCAGGGGTGTCCAACCTTTTTTCTTGAAGGGCCATATTTCAATTAATGACCCACACTGAGGGCCAGTGTGCAAATTTTAGGTAAAATTTTATTTTAAAATAAAATTTTATTGAAATAAAATATGACATTAGTTATCACCCTTGATAACTTTGGAGACTGTAGGGGGCCTGTTGAAATACTTGTTGAACGGGCTCCGGCGAGAGGATGAATGTTGACAGCCGGTAGCGACTTGTGGTAAGAGGCCAACGGAACGCCTACATCAGTGATGTTCTTTCTTGCAGGATGGAATTGTAGAGTTGCCTCAAGTGTTGCTTCGTTCTTGTATAGTTGAAGTGTGACTTGGGACTGAGGCCGGCTGGGGTCGAAACGGTGCTACGTGGGGAGAGTAATTTCACGAGGAGAAAGTAACGAGCGGAGTAAGAGCCTTACTTGATGATAGACTCCGTGTAGGCTCGACCGGAGCCTTGGAGGAACAGCAGGCCGCTCTCCCGCAGAGGCCGGAGAGCGGGTGGCTTGACGAGTGGTGCTATTGACGAAGGTGCTGAGAATGAGACGTGACGACTAAGACGAGAAAATGGCAAGTGAGAAGTGAGAATGATTTGAGGAAGAAGCTGCATTTTATAGGCCTTGGTGACGTCCTCTGGTGGTCGCTTCGGGAAAATACCACAGAATCTGTTTCCTGTGTGGGCCTGTTTCATGTCCACGTGTATAGCCTTTGTTTTGATTTCATGATGTTTGAGAATTGCGGGAAAAGGAATTTCTTTGTCTGACCGCTATATATATATATATTATATATATATATATATATATATATAAATGTCAAAATGAACAATGAATAATCAATATTCATTTTTACGTAAGAACCAAAATCGCTTAACGCGAGTTTGGATAAAAACTTTATTTGTAGCTTTCTATTTTTGTTTGTGTCACAACCCTACGATCTACCATTTCTATGGTTTAGTCGTATCCATTTTTCATTTGTTATAGAAGTTATTATAATTAATTATGATTGTCTTGCATCTAACCCGTAGTGTACTTAGTCCTTATTACCACTCTTTGTCTCTAATTCGTTCCTTTTAAATCCTCCCATTATTTATACGTTGTTTATTCGTACATCCATGTCCTATCTTGACCATTACCTTATATCAATTTTTATTAAATATTCATTTTTTACTCGTGTCAGTATATGAAATGCAAAACTTTATGCATTCGTTCGAAAACGTCCAAATACGTTCGCATGTATTATTTTTTTCATTTTTTTCTTTTAAGTGCGTTCACCCCTCGCAAGATATTCATAAATGCTTAGGTAAGTGGTCGAATTCGCTAATCACAGCAAAATCGAACGCTTCTAAGATAAAACTCTCCTTTCGCTCTGATTCAAATTTATAACATAAGGTATTATGTTGTATGTTATATTATTATAATATACTGTATTGTTTCCCTGCCTGGCCACTAGTTCATTATCGGTTTACGTCACATAGTTATCCCCGTTCTCATTACGTGTACTTACTATTTCTACCTAATTGTCATTCACATTCTATATTACTTGTGTATTACGTTATCATAAATGTCTGTGTACTTTTAATGAAAAGTACACCGTATTTTTGTCCGCTTTCCTCATCGCTGGCTAATTAGACTTTCAAACTCTGATAACCAACCAGGTTCTAATAATATTTGACATAATTTGGCGTAATTATTGTTAACTATAAATATATAACATTGTTGTTAATCCCGTTTAAATTATAGAACAACGGTTAACTCCCCTTCATTATATCAATTGTATCACCTATTTAGATTACTTCAGTAGTAGATATGTCAATTAACAATTTGCTAAAATTGTAATTAAATGTAATCCTTTAATATAATGTAATTGATGTACCGTACTTTAATGAAACTGTAATTAATGATAATAACTTATAATGTGCTTTAAATGGAAGTGTAATTAAACGATACTAAGTGAATATGAACTAATCCATAATTGTAATCTAATTGTAATGAACCAAAATTAATACGTATTCATCGATGTACTTAGACTGTACTTATGTACTACTACGAAATGATATCGCCTTCAGAAATGTAGACTCGGCGAAAAATACGATTAGTTTTTATTTTTATTTTTTAATTTTTTTTTGGAATCTTTCAAACATCTGAGCATGTGTTTAAAAGGGGGGAAACTTAACCTTCAACTAAATTCCCCCAACATTTAGACTCATATGATACATGTAATTGTAAAATTTACTTCATTACGGCACTCTTCTTTGGTCACTACTACGAGACCCCCTTGTTAGCAGCCTCGCTGCGAGGAGGGGGCAAAGGCCCCTTGCCTCCTTAACTTTTTAGATTCCGGCCTGAGCTATGGTCGAAAGAGGTCGAACCTCTACCCCTGTAAATTCAGAGCACTACCTGTACATTTTTTAGAAGTAAATTGCAGTAAGAGAAACTTTTTATTTTCCCCTTCGAGTTGAGCTCTCTTCAGAAGAACTTAGTCAGTAAAGTCGATAAGTTATAAAAGAAAAGTCGATAATTTTAGTATCAGAGAAAGTATCACAATATTATAGAAAGAGAAGAATTAACAACTGTCGACCCTATAGCGAGAGAAAAGAATTAGAATGTTGTAGAAGAAATATCCGTTGCTGCCTCCTAACCAGAACCCCCGTCGACTCCGAACCACCCTTGGGCCATAGACGGAGGGGTTAACATATATATATATGTTGGATATGACGTTATCCGTTAAAGGTATTCTCAGTATGTCACTTCCTCGCAACCACAAGGAATTACGAAGACAACAATTTATACCCTCGGTTGATGGCGTCCGCTCTCTCTCAGTCCGTTGAGAGAAGGGAATGCTTTTCTCCGTTGGAAGGATATAAAATGACGAGTTTTCCTTTGTTAGTCCTTTATTTCCACAAAGTTGAAATCCACTCTACTTATCAGTTAAATTTTACATTAAAATTAATACTTATGTACTAATGAACACCTATAATTAACTGTCAGTTGCGTGTCCTTGAGCACTTGGAGTCTGTTTATTTAGGTCCCCTTTTTTTTTTTTTTTTTTTTTTTTTTTTACACTGGTCTAAGTTCACCATGTGCATACACTTTTGGACTATACGCGATTTTTCTTATCGAACTTTAAGAACAAAATTTTAGAGAAATGGATTTCAATGAGCTATTGGAAAAAGTATTTAAGTGAAATTGATACGAATTCTGCAAGGTTATATTGTCGTTTTTGAGAACCCTTTTTTTTTTACTTTGGAATTGACTAAACTCTATAACTTGGAAGGTATGAAATTTCAAAGGTTTTGTGTGGACATTGCTCAAGTTTCTGGATGTACGCGTTGGTGGCTAATTGCCTCCGACATCAATCATTCCACGTCTCGAGCGTCTTTCAATAATTTAGTACGTAGTGCATGAATGCACGGGTATAGCCTAAACGGGTATATGGGGTAAGTGTGGTGGTAGCACTTGAACTGGAAAATATGGTATGGTTAAAAATAATTTGTAAATGGGATAAACCGACGTTATGATTACTGTTCTTCGTTTCGTGTATTCGGTCTTTTTTGGAGTGAAATCAAAGTGGCAGATGGCTCCAGTTTCGATTTCCAAACCTTCTGGTTAGAAAGAACAGAATCGAATGAACGTTGTCCCGTAGAGCGATGCAGAGATGCAACACTCTCTTTGGTGGGATGAGAAAAGCGTGGTAATTTACTTCCGAATTCGTCAAGGTCATAAACCGAGCTTGCATTTGTCCGAGGGACCTAGGCGAGTTCTCCGTGACCTCACGTAAATTTGCAGAAGAAGGGGGATCCCTCAAAAAATCCGCGCAATGCTCACTACTCTTCCAAGTATGAGCAGAAGTTCCGTAATTACGGACTTCATCTGGGACGATCTCGTCACAGACCTCTTCCCCCGGAAAATTTCCCTCATCGAGAACTTCCCTCGTGATGTCTGGGACAGTCGCTTCATATCCCTCTAATGCATCCAACCATTCGTCCACGTATGGGGATACCACGTTACCGCATTCGTCCACGTAAAATTTGGAACAGTAGGGATATTACTCGTCCGTTAATTACATCTATCCATTTTTCTTCGAAAACGACAAAAGAAAAAATGGACTTCCAAACGAGGAAGGCGAAGTGAAACACAAAAAACAACTTATCCCTAATACCGTATATATAACAGAATTTAAGCGAAAAAACAAGCTTCAGATTAGCTATTTTTGGTTTAAATAAACAATAAAATCATTCCAACGAAGATGCAAAACTTGCCTGTCGATTTCGATACATTACTCGAAATGTATTAATTCATTCTAATGTAAACCAAAAAAGCACAAAAAAAACAAAGACAAACTATTTGCGCTCCAACGCAATAACAACTTAAAGCAAGAATAGAAAAGTTCGCGCATCGACGCGAAAGAGCAAGAGAAAAAGGAAAGAAAATCCTTTTTACTATATCTAAATGCGCCGAAACGCGCCAATCCGCGCGCGCGTGAAACGAGCCAAACACACAAACACACGCACGAACTATATATACACAAATTTGGTACAATAAATTTCAGTCAATAAAATGAAACTCAAATCCAAAATTCCGTTTGCTGTTAACCCAATGTGGGACAATTCCAATTAAAAAAAATTAAATATTCACTTTAAATTTTTTTTTTCTCAAATTCCATAAATTTACCGGATACTTTGCAGAAATCGTTTCGTTACAAACAATAAAATATACAAATCCTTATATATTTAAATACCCAATTACTGCATACAAAAAACAAACCTGTCAATTTTTCCCTCTTACCACAAAAAAAAACAAAAAAGAAAGAAAAATTGAATTCAATTGATTGTAAACACCGACAAACAAAAAATCGTTTTTAACTCAAAAGAACAGTGAACTGTTTCCAACCAATAAACATACTGTAATTTATTTATTTGTAAAACACTGCATGCAAAACCCACAAAATCTTCTAACAACACAAAGAAGAATAATAATGAAAAACAAATTTTCAACCCTATACATTATTACTGGGGGTACACTTTTTTTTTTTTTTTTTCGTACTTAATTTCCATTTTTCTTTTCAAACCAATGCGTTAACTGGGATACACTTTTTTTTTCACGTACTTAATTTATTTCTTGATACAAGTGTTAACCTTACCCGCCGAAACGCTTTTACCGAGTTTTCTTTTTATTCCGTCTTGTAAGCGCCTTTGTTTTCGTTTTTCTTTCCTCTTCAATGCCGACTATTCCGTTGGGCAGAGTTTTGAAGAACGTTTGTTTTCGTTTCTGAGTCCTCTCAGATTCCGATGATTTCGTTGGGCAGAGTCGAATGCGTTCGACTCTCCCCGCTTATCGACGAAGGCGAAGCCGTTTCCGCATGAGGTGCTCTCACCGAATCAAACACGCCTGACCCTCGCAGTCTCTCATTCCTCCCTTGAAGAACGTTGCTCGTTGACGATTAACGGCTTTTAAAATCTTCTCCAATTTCGATGATTCCTCCACTCTTCGTTGTGGGAATTTACGCCAATGTTGTGCGTCGCATAGACGTTCCAAGAGAAATTTAATTTGTAAAATTCCTCTCCGCGTGCCCGATTAATAATTTCCGTTATAATCCTCTCTCTAAACAAGTGCGTGGTTCCACTGAAATCCGACGTTCGTTTCGGAGGCGTTGATGTCCCTGTAGCGGGGTTCTGCTCACAGGTTTTCAAATTCTGCTCCTCGGCAAATGGCGGGTGAATGATTTCTTCTTTGAATCCTGGTATAGATCGCCAATGTCGGATATGACGTTATCCGTTAAAGGTATTCTCAGTATGTCACTTCCTCGCACCCACAAGGAAGTTTATACCGTTTAATTAATTTATTCTGACTGCGAATTACGAAGACAACAATTTATACCCTCGGTTGATGGCGTCCGCTCTCTCTCAGTCCGTTGAGAGAAGGGAATGCTTTTCTCCGTTGGAAGGATATAAAATGACGAGTTTTCCTTTGTTAGTCCTTTATTTCCACAAAGTAGAAATCACTAATAAATTGGGTTCTCGTTCGTTCTTACTACTCTCTAAGCAAGTGTTTAGAGAGTAGTAAGAACGAACGAGAACCCAATTTGGTTGACTAACCACTCGAGAGGTGTGCCACGAACCAAAACTTTATTTACTTGTAAATTCCTACTCTAATAATGGTATTAACAAGAGAATTAGTATAAAATTATATTAGCAAAAGAATTTATACAATTGTAGTTTTATACTAGTCGAAAAGAACATTTAGAATTTTAGGAATCTCTGTTAAGATTATAGATGTGACAACTGTGGAGAGCATCATTAGGCTTATCGAAAGGGTGCCAGAGAATCTGGGCTTGAGGCAATTTATACAAATATTAAGAATTTTAACGGAGTCGTTTCAATTTATATGAACAAAATAATATCTTTTAAAGGAATAATATTTTAATTTATACAAACAGAATATCATTAAATTTTAACACAAATTTATTTTCTCGTAGAAACACTTTTCTACATATATATATATATATATATATATATATATATATAATTAACAGAAATCCATTGGAGGATGTTAATAAAATGTTTAACAGAAGATTAAGAGAAATGTAAACAAATAATTACTCGTATAATGACTTTTCTAAGATGTTTCTAAGTATCAATCCATCGTTACTTTATTTATATGGTTTAGTGAAAATACACAAACTTAATCCTATGAGACATATTGTTAGCTCGGTAAACTCTTTAACCTACAGTATAAGCTATTAAAAAGGTTAGTTAGTTTATTAACAACTTTAGTTGGATCTGTTTCTGAATCCCACATTGGAAATAGCATGGATCTTATTAATAAACAGAAGTCTCCTAATGATCGTAATTTCAAACTGGAGAGGGGAAAGGGGAGTGAGGGGAAAAAGGGAAAAAAGGAGGTAAAAGGGAAATGCCAGTAGAGCAAAATTTTAATCCCTAAGATCTTAATACGATAATGGCTTTTCATTAAAAAAAAGATGAAAAAAAATAAATAAAAAAATAAACACACACACACACACACACACATATATATATATATATATATATATATATATATATATATATATATATATATATATCAAGTTGTAACATAAATTCTGCTCGATAAGAAAGCGGACGATAGATAATAGAATAACCTCAAGATAATGTGAAATAGTTTTAGAAATGTTGCAAAATGCACGCGGCGACAGGTTCGCACAGGTTTTATCACGATGCAGAATCATACAGAATGACTTAGGCTAGTGTATGCTTAGGCTAGTGTAGGATTAGGCTAATGAATATTTTCTGTGGTGTTTTTCATACAGTTACAACGCCACTCCTACGATATTAGAGTAATTGAAAAAACATGAAGCCCACGAAAGAGCATATTCGACATGTGATGCTGTATGAGTTCCATAAAGGATCTAACGCTAGTGAATCCGCAAGAAACATGCAAAGAGTTTATGGAAATGATGTTGTGAGCGAATGGATGTGTAGGAGATGGTCTGAGAAGTTCAGAAATGGAGACTTCAGTCTGGAAGATTATCAATAAATAGGACGACCAAATGAGTTAGATGAAGAGTTGCTGAAAGCAACAGTGGAGGAAAACCCAGCGGTAACTGTAAAAGAACTTGGCCTAAAACTCGGCGTTAGCCATATGACCATTCATTGTCATTTGAAGCTGTTAGGAAAAGTAGTGAAGGTTAGAAAATGGGTTCTGTATGATTTGTCACAAGCGAATCTTCAACATCGATTCGATATTTGCACATCACTGCGTTCTCGGCGACTGCAGGCACCGTTTTTGCATCGGCTCGTCACTGGAGATGAAAAATGATGGGTCCTCTATAACAATATTAAGCGTCTACATCAGTGGCTTAGCCGTGAAACAAAGCCTGAACCTCAGCCAAGGTTTGGACCCCATCCAAGGAAAATTTTGCTGTGTTTGGTGGGATATGCAAGGAATTATTCATTTTGAGCTTCTGCCAGACAACCAAACAATCACAGCTGAAGTCTACTGCCAACAATTCCAACGATTGTAGATGCCATTACAAGAAAAACGTTAATTAATCGCAGAGGTGTTCTATTCCACCAGGATAACGCGCACACTGCTCAAATCACCACTGCCCAATTGGAGGCATTTGGTTGGGAAAAAATGCCTCATCCACCTTATTCTCCGGACATCGCACGTTCAGACTACCATTTATTCAGAAGTCTGCAACACCACCTAGATGAACAAAAGTTGCAATCCAGGGAAGCGATCGAAAACGAAGTGACCGCTTTTTTTAACTCGAAACCAAGGGATTTCTTCGAACGTGGCACAAAAAAACTTTTCTACAGGTGGGAAGAGGTTATAGAAAAAGAAGGGAATTATATTGATAATTAATTTGTCACTGTCATTTAATTTTTGTCGTGAATAAACTAAAAATTCGAGCAAATTTGTCCTTATAAGTCATTTAATTTTTGTTCTAAATGAACTAAAAAATCGAGCAGAATATGTTATATATATATATATATATATATATATATATCGGGTGGTCCGAAAAAAATGACGCATTTTTTAAAAATTAATATCTCAGTAACCCCCTTCCTTATCATGACAATTTTTATATGCAAGATACTTTCAAACTTCTTTTTTTGAATGCAAGAAACGGAATTCTGATATCTTTTATAGTTTTCTCGCAATTAACAAAAGTAACAACATGGGTCAAAAAAAAAAATCGCAATATAATATCCATTTTTTATACATCATTTTTATACGATATCATACGATATTTTTGCAAGTTATTACAAAACTCTACAGGAATGAACAAGTCAAATTGTGGATATTTTTATTTTTTAACAATTCGTCAGTACCCTTAATGATGTTGTCAGAGGAAGATCGTATTCTCATTAAAAATTGTTACTGTGAAAAAGGATGGAAGACTGGAAGGTTATTGCAAGAGTTTCCCGGCAAAAAGTGGAAAAGGCGTGCAGTGGAAAGACTCTTAAAGAAGATTCGCGAATCGGGAAGTACTGCCAGAAAACCAGGAAGCGGTAGACCTAAAACAGCTTCGGTTCCAGAAAATGTGGATTACATCAACGATAAAATCTGCTCTCAAGAAGATAAACCAGGAAGTCATTTGTCACAAAGAACAATTGCTAAACATTTGAATATTGGAAAGACTTCTGTACACCGAATAATTAAAGCACAAAAACTAAAAGCCTTCAAAAGAATAGTATCTTCTAGAAAAAGTGATACTGTTAAGGATAAAAGAAAAACAAGGTGCAGAAAGTTACTTGATAATTTCTCTGTCGTTGATATTAAAAAGATAGTCTTCACGGATGAAAAAGATTTCACTCTAGAAATTCCGCGAAACCGTCAAAATGATGTTGTCTACGGGCGTGGTAAAAAGTGTGACATTTCAATAAACAGATTGTATCATGAAACGTCAAGATTCTCCAAAAAGGTTATGATATCTGCAGGGGTCTCTTGGAATGGCAAGACAGATGTTCATTTTATTGAAACTGAAAAGACAAAGGTGAATTCTGCAAATTACATTGAACTTTTAAGAACAAAATTGTTGCCGGATTGTCGTCGCCTGTATCAAGAAAATGATTTCATATTTCAACAAGATGGAGCACCGTCGCATACAAGCTACGCCACACAGTCGTTTCTGATTAGCAATACACCAAAATTAATAACGAAAAATGAGTGGCCACCACAAAGCCCAGATTGTAATCCTATGGACTACTCAATTTGGGAGTTACTAAAAGAGAAGGTTTACCGAGGTCGACGAGAAAAATTCACCGAATCAGAATTAAAAAGTAAAATACTTGAATCTTGGCAAGAAATTGGCATTAATGAAGTAAGAAGTATTATTTTTGTGTGGAAGAAAAGACTTAGATTAGTGTGTCAACAGAGTGGTGGTCCAATCGATCATTTACTGTAAATTAATTAGTTAAATTTCTGATTAAATTTTTCCTTTCTCATGATATTCGTTTTTTTGACCCATGTTGTTACTTTTGTTAATTGCGAGAAAACTATAAAAGATATCAGAATTCTGTTTCTTGCATTCAAATAAAGAAGTTTGAAAGTATCTTGCATATAAAAATTGTCATGATAAGGAAGGGGGTTACTGAGATATTAATTTTTAAAAAATGCGTCATTTTTTTCGGACCACCCGATATATATATATCACATTATGAACTTTAGCGGACACCATTTTTAAAGCTAAAAAAGTTTAAAAAAATTGAAAGATATAAGGTTTAGTGGCCACTTGATGTAATGCACCACGCTGACCTAATGCTACTATGAAAATCAAGTATAGTTACCTAACCTAACGTAGAAATGAAATTGTGGTTTAAATTAAGCTAAATTCGTGTTATCAGAAATTTACCCTGTTTATTCGAAATGCAGGAATTATTTTAGTACATTCTTCTAATAAATTAATTTTGGTTCTTTAAATTTTCTTTTTTTAAATTTTTATTTTATAGGTAGGCTGACTTTTTATTATTATTTTTTTTTGTTCTTTCATGAGTTTGAATGCAAATTCCAAAAGTGATATTTTGTTTATGGAGAGGCTGGTTGGTTAATTTTTTTTCTATTCTTAAATTATATTTTATTGTGATAAGCAGTGTTTTTGCTTAAAATTTTAATTCTGGGTATAAATAGTGAAATTGTTTTTCTAGCGTTAGCGCGTTTGTATAGAAAATATTACAAAATTATTTCATTATGCAGTGCAGTTTAGTTTGGTTAGGAACATCTGAAGCACTTTTAGCTCACACGAGGAATAGTTGGGAGCGCTTACGCCGAACACCAAACATTCCCTACAATCTGGGAAATACGAAATACTGATGTTAAAGCCATGACGTAAATGTGTATCGAATATATATTTATGTTAATATAGGATTTTATTATATTTTTATGTTTGACATCTATAAAAGTATATATTGTGACCATGAAAGAACTTTACTTATCCTTAGTTAGAATCTTTTCTTGCAATGTCTACGCTCGTGGAGATGATAACACTGGTCAACACTCATTTTATTGCCAATCATATTAGAGTGATTTTGGGGTAACTTTGTGGTGCTGATTCCGAATATGACATCGGTTTTGCTAGATTGGCTCTAATTTATGAGATAATTGGTACCCCATTAAAACACGTAAAAATGCAAAAAATTTAATGTTCAGGCGGAGCCTACTTACAAATCGCATTGAAATTGTCTCAAATCATACAAAAGTAAACACATGAAATACATAATGGCATTTTATTCGGTCTCACCATCTAGAATGTTCCGGTAGTTTCCCATATGCACGCGTTATGGTTACGTTTCCTATTAATTGAGGGTATTCATTATCTCAAGAACTAGAGCCAAATCGGAAAAACTACTTTCATTTTGGAATTCAGCAACCCCAAAATACCCTAAATTCGTACGAATTTCCTTGGCAACGAAACAAAAAAAATTTTTTGTTGAGCTGTGTAATATACGGTATGCATTGTTGAAACAAACTATGAGAAGGTAATAGTTTTAGGAAAAAAATAAAAACTGGCAACATCGAGGTCATCACATGTTTATGAGAATTGTCATATGATATGCTACCAATAAACTCTTATATACTACTATATACAGTATACTATATTACGTAATAATTACGATGAACAAATCAAATGCAAATTTCTCTGATTCACGGCCCACCAGTCTTGCTTTAGACTAATGACTTTCATAAGATGGAATAGGTTTAACATAGTTCGTTTAATAGGTTACCACTTAAAACAATGGATAAACTATCTATTTGTGAGACGACCGTGACTTCCTCGAAATGCGAGCGCGCGAGAGGTTCACTGAGGAATTTGGTCATTAGATTCTTCACGTAGGATATATATCACAAACAACAATATTGACAACAATTCCCAACAATTACTTAATATCAATAATTGCATTTGAGCAAATAATTTAGACCTGCGTCAAAATAACTTAGGTATCATGCCATGATTTGGGATATTTGCCGAATTAGTCGTTCTCTATAGTCTACAGCAGTGATGCGCAAACCCTGGCCCGCGGGCCAAATGTGGCTCCCACGGGTCTTTTCAATTCACATTTTTCACATGAAAAGGGTAGCTACCCAAAGAAAAATCTGAAATATTACCCCTCGTTATAAAAATGCATATTTATTAAAAATAGAATATCTATATATCTGGCCCCTACATATAAAACATGGTTGGTTTGGCCCTCACATCAAAAACGTTTGTGCACCACTGGTCTACAGTATATATTGAGACGGTATAATGTAATGCCCAGCTAATATTATGATGACTAGAATTGCTCCATAACCATCCCAACATCCCGAAACTTGCTCCATTCTGCTTCTTAATCATTTGTATTTTAAACACTAAAATGTAGCAGAAGTGACGTAATAATGGACGTCATTGATTGTGTTAGAGCAGTTATGTGCACCAATCCGAACACACTTCCGCTGCCATAAGGACCGCCCATTTTATACCAAACAGACTAGCTTGGGACGAGACAGAAGCGTGAGACGTCTTGTAAGCACTGTACATTAGCTTTTTCACGCATCACACTAACTGTGAATGCTACAGTTAGGCACACTTTTATAAAAAGTTAGTTTAAAAACAAAATTTCTAAAGAAAAAAATACTAATTGCTAATATTCTTATTTGTATCCTCTTTGGGTGACAGTAAAAAAAATTAAAAAACAAAACTCAGTCGTTTCTGATTACTAATTCCTTATGCTTTTCAGAAATTTTAGTTATCTAGGCGAACTTCTTTCCGAACTGTACCACCGTATTCTAACAATTTTCTCTGTATTAAGATTTCCTGTCCTTAACATCCTAAAACAAGCTGAACAGCTGAAAGTTATTTCAATTTCATATACTTTTACTTTTCCCTTTCTTTCTTTACTCTACCCTACTCTTTACTTTACCCTAAAACATTTTTAAAAGCTAAATAGTAAGATCAAAATATTGATAACCATGTTCCTTTCATGTGTCCGCATTTCCCTCACTTTCTAGCTAAAAATTGTTACTGGGAATGAGTAAAATTTCTGCTTGCTTTCATAATCAAATTCCCAACGGAACCAGTTGCGAAAGTAACGAAAAATTCACATCGCCATATCGAAGTTGGAGTTTGCTTTACCATTAAGGCACTGAGTGCAGTGCTATTTACTCTCTGGGGAAAAATTTATTCAATTGCTCAAAAGCCCGAAGAGATTTTTTAAAGATAAATGTAAAATATTATAGGGAAACATATTCTTAGGATTTAGGTAATAATAATAATAATAATAATAATAATAATAATAATAATAATAATAACAATAGTAATAACGAAACAACATCCTTTTTCGTTTACAAGGCCTGTTTACGAATAATTCTAGCTAATATATACAATATGTGAAAGCCGTTTATACAATTGGAAATGCGTTATAAAGGCGAACCGATTTTGGATTGACGTCTTGAAGAAGAGAAAATGAAAGTGGGCCCGCAGATGTAATGAATGGATTTGAATTCTCGTAAGGGCTCCCTAATCCTTTCCATTTCAAATGCAAATAGGAACATTAGTTCACTTAAAGTAGTTTCGTTGCAGATAATGAAAAACCTGAATTTGTTTTTACACTGTTTTCGGACTGGAAATATAAATTTTGTACGTGCTGAAAATACTCTTCAAAATATCTTATTTAAGGGCTTTACTAGATTTTTTGGCCATATTAAATAAAATTTGAGTTACGACTGCTTTTGTTTGTTTTAATTTGTATTCATTCGTGAGCTTTTTCTCATTATTCTTTTCCATTTGATTAACGGAAAATATTTTCCACTTAGGAGAGATTAAAGTTGCACGCCACGTTCCCTCATTGAAGTCTGTCGAACTTGCAGGCTTTAAGGACACGTGATCTTCGTCTCATTTATTGCTTAAAAGGAATCTGAACAGATGCATTTTAATGAATGTTTGTAATTAAAATTTTCTTTCGATCCCCGTAATTACAGTAAATGTTATTCAAATATGAAAATAAAAACCCACTCTAATAGACAGAGTTTATTTCCACGACAGTTTCGACGCCCACTGGCATCCTCCTCGGGTGGATACAGAAACACGAATGAACCAAAACAAGAGGGAAAAAACAGTCCAGGGACCGACCGTTAAGAAATTCGCACCTAGGTTAGATCCCATTCTCCTGACACCGGAAGGGCATTTTCATTAAGTACATTCGCGCAAATTTAAAACTATCTTCCTGTTCTAAACATACAGATTCTATTATTTATTTTTTACATAATTATTACATTTATTATTAAATTTATTACATTTAATATTGCATAATTATTTATTACAGAAATTATAAATTTATTATTACATTGGTTATTACATTGTTGTTTATTAGACAGAACTTATAAACGGAAAAACGAATGAAAAAAGCCGATTAGGAAACAATCCAGAGACCATTGAGAAATTCGCACCTAGGTTAGATACCATTCTCCCGACACCGGAAGGGCATTTTATTACAACTATCTTCTTGTTCTATACATACAGATTCTAATATTTTGACATAATTACTGCATTTATTATTGCATTTACATTTTTTTGACATTTATTATTATTACCTTTACCCTAATTATTAAATTTATAATATTACCTTTATTATTACATCTGTTGCATTTATATTTATTTCCACATTTATTACTTCCATTATTACATTTACTAAAAGCGAGTAAGGAAACAATCCAATCCAGAGACATTTAAGAAATTCACACTTAGTTTCGAACACGTTCCCACGACTCGTAAGGGATTTTTTGACCAAGAATCTCATTAAAGGGTCGAACTTATAAGTACCTTCGCACAAATTAAAATTATCTACTTTTTCTATACACACAGATTCTATTATTTTTCTTTTGACATAATTATTACATTTATAAAGTACCTTACTTGATTCCCAATCTAGAGCATGATTAGTTTGATTAAAGTAGATAATTTTAATTTGTGCGAAGGTACTTATAAGTTAGACCCTTTAATGTAAAAATAAAATAATAGAATCTGTATGTTTAGAACAGGAAGATAGTTTTAAATTTGTGCGAATGTATTTATAAGCGGGTCCCTTTAATGAAAATGCCCTTCCGGTGTCGGGAGAATGGGATCTAACCTAGGTGAGAATTTCTTAACGGTCGGTCCCTGGACTGTTTTTCCCTCTTGTTTTGGTTCATTCGTTTTTCTGTATCTACCCGAGGAGGATGCCAGTGGGCATCGAAACTGTTGTGGAAATAAACTCTGTCTATTAGAGTGGGTTTTTATTTTCATATTTATCACATGTCACTCTAATACACTGAGACTAGAATTTTCATCGAGATTAAGTTGATTAATGATTAATTTGTACTTAAAATCAGTAACTTATGAGGTACTCTTCATCCATCTCTTATTATTTATATATATATATAAACCGAAACAGTATACATATTAAAATATACATACTAAAACCAATGCGAAAGAGTGTACTCTTATAAAAAAAATGGCATCAACTACAAGAGCCTCGCAATCCCATGGGGAGGGGACCATACACATCCCCACCTCTGGCTTCCCACTGCCACTACCGGAAACATAGACCCAGGCAGCGGGTCTGGATCTGCTACCGCCCATTCAAGATGTTCTGGGCCTCTGTCTGATTCACTTTTCTTAAACTTCTCCAACATTTGTGGCCTTTTCTCAAATTTTTAATCCGTTGAACACCACCTCTCCTCCTCTAAACCTCAGCTCCTTTTCCTCACTGAAACTCAGGTGTCTGGGATGACTGACAGCAACCCCTTTTCTGTACCCACTTAATTTCTGTACATTCAATTTCACTCCAAAGGTGGATGTTGCGTAAATGTACGCAATGACTTTTACTTGTTGTCCGAACCCGAATCTTCCGAATTCTAAACCCTCTGGCTACGGTTTACATGCCAATCTCAAACTAAATACATCTGCGCTGTTTACTTTTCTCCTAATTCTACTGACTATCCAAAATTCTTTGACTACCTCACTTCCAAAGTTGAATACATTCTTTCCCGCTCTCTTTTTACACAAATCTCCATTTTAGGAGATTTGAATGTTCACCACCACCTTTGGCTTTCCTCCCATTTTACTGACATCCCTGGTGAATTAGCTTACAACTTTTCCATCCAAATGACATTGAGCAGATTGTACAGCACCCTACTCATATTCCTGATCGCCTTAGAGATAGGCACAACATTCTGGATTTATTTCTTACCTCTCATCCTTCTTCTTACTCTGTGAAACGTTTTCTCCGTTGGGCTCCTTCGACCACAATTTTATATCTGTTTCCTGTCTTATCGCTCCAATTCGGCCTTTGGATCCTCCCAAGAGGAGGCGCCTTTGACACTTTGGCGCCGCTGATTGGGAGGCCCTTGTGCAGTGCTTCTGTGATTTCCCATGGAATGATTACTGCTTCCGTGGCTAAGGCCATTCGGAGTGTACTGAGCGCATCACGGAAGTGATTCTCTCGGGCATAGAGGCGTACATTCCATATTCTATTCCTTCTACTAATGCAAGAAAACCTTGGTTTAACTTTACTTGTTCTAATGTTATCCGCAACAGAGAATCTCCCTAAATCTCCCTGAATCTCCCTGAATTTCTCTCAGCTTATGCCCGCGATCGTGCAAAATCTGTTCCTCGACTCGCCAAAAATTCCTTCATCCGACAAAAATGTGAAAATCTACCCAATTCTAATGCTTCTCGCTCTTTCTTGTATCTAGCTAAGAACCTCTTCAATAATTCTTTCCCTCCTCTTTTCCATTCCGACGGCTCAGTTGCCGTGTCTTCTCCTGACACAGCTGAACTTTTTACTTAAACTTTCCCATACAATTCAACCCTGGACGATTCCGGTGTTGTTCCCCCATCTCCACCCTCCCCTCTGACTTTATTATGTCTGCAATTAGAATCTCTTCTAAAGATGTTTTTCTGCCTTATCTGGGCTCAATTCTAGGAAGGCGTATGGTTCTGATGGTGTTCCTCCTGTTGTTCTTAAGAACTGTACTTCTGTGCTGACACCCTACTTGGGCAAACTCTTTCGCCTTTGTCTCTCATCTGGTACTTTTCCTTCCTGCTGGAAGTTCGCTTTTATTCAGTCTGTCCCAAAGAAGGGTGACTGCTCTCAACTATCTAACTATCGTCCAATTGCTATGGTTTCTTAACTTTCTAAAGTTTTTTAATCTATCCATAATAGAAAGTTTCTTAAACCCCTCTCTTCTTACAATACAATCTTCTTTCAGATCGTCAGTATGGGTTCCGCAAGGGATGCTCTACTGGTGATCTTCTTCCATATCTCTCTAACTCTTGGTTATCCTCGTTTCGAGAGTTCGGTGAAACTTTAACTATTGCGTTAGACATATCAAAAACTTTTGATAGAGTCTGGCACAAATCTTTAATTTCCAAACTGCCCTCCTTCGGTTTCTATCCTTCTATCTGTACCTTCATCTTTAATTTCTTTTCTGGCCGATTTGTAGCTGCGGTTGTAGATGGTAACTGTTTTAAAGCTATTAACAGTGGTGTTCCTCAGGGTTCTGTCCTGTCACCCACTCTTTTCCTTTTATTTATTAATGATCTTTTAATTCGCACTTCCTGTCCTATTCGCTCTCATGCCAATGATTCCACTCTTCACTTCTCCACCCGCTTCCCAAAGCGTCGCTCACAGCAGTCACTTCATGATTCGCGTGGCACGGCTATGGGACACCTGACCTCTGATCTTTCTGCTATATCTGATTGGGGCAGAGAAAAGTTTGTGGCTTCCAATGCCTCAAAAACTCAGTTCCTCCATCTGTCTACTCGTCATAGTCTTCCACACGACTATCCCCTTACCTTCAACAACACACAACTCAATCCTTCCTCTTCTCTTAACATTCTTGGCGTTTCCTTTTCTCGTGATTTTTCCTCGAAAGATCACATATACTCTCTTTCTAAAACAGCTTCTAAGAGTTTAGGTATGCTGTACCTCCTCCGCGGTTTTTTCACCCCCACTCAGTTGCTGTCTCTGTACAGTGGTCTTGTTCGTCCCTGTATGGAGTATGTTTCTCATGTGTGGGATGGTTCATCCCACACAGCTGTACTTGACTGGGTGGAATCAAAAGCTTTTAGTCTCATCATTTCCCAGCCTCTTACTGACTGTTTTTAATCTCTCTCTCTCTCTTCGCTGCAATGTTGCCTCACTCTCTCTTTACTATCGCTATTATAATGGACTCTCTAACTGCATGCCTCCTCCTTTAAGGAGAGCACGCAGCACCAAACTTTCTACACTCTCATTCCCTTTCTGTCCAACTATCTAACGCAAGGGTTAATAGGTATTTTCAATCTTTTATCTATTCAACCGGTGAACTGCGGAACAATCTTCCTCAATCCATCTTTCCTCCTGTCTATGACCTCCCATCTTTCAAACGCAGAGTGTCTAGGCATCTCGAAAACCCCGGACCTTGATTTTGACTCTCTTCTTCTTCTATCGGGGCGGAGGCTTTGCGGGGGTTCGCCCTTGGCCACTCCTTCCTGCACAAAGAAAACAGCTCTCTCAGTATACCTTAACGTCTTATGGCCGAGTGGGTAACGTGGCAGCTCTCGAAATTCGAATCCTCAGCGGCATCGGTTCGAATCTCACCGAGGTAATCTTAATCTCTTGATGACTCATTTAAAACCGAATCCCTTTAAAATTAATAAGATATATAATTATGGTTGCATGCTTCGAAAACTAGAGGGATAATACTTATTAAAAATAATTTATCCCCCTCCCCATATTAAGTATTGATAAATAATTCACGTTAGAGGTTTTCTATTTCTATTATTAATTAGGTTCTCATTCTTGATGCCAGTCTTAAAGCAAAGGACCACCTCCATCCAGAGTGTGAAATCTAATCCCAATATGTATGTCAGGATAACTGCAAAATAAAAGATCTCCTGTCCCTTGAATGAGGATGTTATTTATGTGGTTTCACGTACTCACGCTTTATTTAGAATACTTTGGTTTGGGTTAGAGTTCTTTTCCTCTTCTTATTATAAGTGTTTGCAGTCCCTTAATAAGAATATTTTTTTCCAAATACTGTGATTTTAATGTCAAAGACATTATATAAAATTGTGCATATACTTAAAGTAAAGGATATCTAGAAGTTTGCATAGCGTTATGCAATATATCATACAAAATATCAAAGTGAAACGGAATTCCTTTTATGTATAACAACTCCAATGAATTATACAATATTCCTGCAACAACACATTTAAGGACCACTTTGTTATTCCAATCAATGAAAAAAATAATGATGTTTATTTGATATAAAAAATGAGGTTACATATTGTCGCTCGTGAGAAATAATTTTTTTTTAAGTTAAAGTGAGGCTGAAATGAAGTCATGACAACATCAAATAATAACGTCAATATGATTTCATTTTCATATAACTCTGATTTAAAAATTATATACCTGACCCTAAAATTTAAATGGGTACAATTTAGCTCTTGCGAAATAAATTTTTGTATCAATGCGGCATTAATGTGAATGTAGTCAAGTTGATTCAGACGTCCAATCAGTACGAATTAAATTTACTTCAGTCACAAGTGAACTTTATAACTTTATATCCATATGAAAGAGAGAGAATAGAGAGAAAGATACGATGTCCTCCAGCTGGAACATGCGTCATTGTTTCAAGAGCATTTTTTTTTATATATTTTATTAGTTGCTGGGATTTGAAAACCGTTGAAACGCACAGCTATCTTAAAAATTTACAACAGATGTTGAATATATCAGCACCTTCACAAAGGAAATTTCGGATCAGTTTAACATATTGCTTCCCAGGAACTTCTCTTTAACATATTGCTTCCCATGAACTTCTCTTTAACATATTGCTTCCCAGTGTATATCACTTTAACATATTGCTTCCCAGTGTTAATCACTTTAACATATTGCTTCCCAATATTTAGGATAAGGAGTACGATAAAAAATGTTCGCTTTAATAAAGTAAAGGCATAAAAAGTAAATCATAACATGTTAAAATATTAGATTGCTTCCCAGTGTTAGGTCAACGGTATGCTCTTGACAATTGGTTAGGTTAAGTTGTGATATTTTCGTTAAAACTAACGAAAATATCACAACTTAACCTAACCAATTGTCAAGGGCATACAGTTGACCTAACCTGTCATTCAATTAACCTAACCGGGCATTATATCCCATAGAATGAATTGTGTGTTTTATTTGTCCTTTAAATTTTTTGTTTTAATGTAATTGAATTTGTGGATCACTTTAACATATTGCTTCCCAGGAACCTCTCTTTAACATATTGCTTCCCAGTGTTAATCACTTTAACATATTGCTTCCCAGGAGGGATCACTTTAACATATTGCTTCCCGAATGCTTTGGGAAGCAATATGTTAAAGTGATCGGAAATTTCTTATTTCCAGTGAGGTCACGTGATTGCCAATCAATTGGCCAATCGATTTTCTGTATATTTACAGTATAGGTTACTAGAGTAAAAATGTACACACTAAACATAACATAAAAAGAAAATTGTTTCTAATTATTTTTTATGAAAAATTTAAAAAGCACATATTAAAATTCTTTATAGATACAATACACTTTTCTTTTCTCAAGGGTAACTAATTTACATATAGCCAGTTCGATTTAAAGTGCGAATCTAAGTACTGAATCTAAGACGCCCACTTCAGCTATAAAAGTAATATGTGAGGATGAAACTCATAGAGATTTAATACTAAAAAACAGAAGAAAGCTGAAAGGATCAAAAATCTTCGTCAATGACGACGTATGTGAGGAAACACGTAAAATTCGTAAAGAAAAGCTCCCTAAACTCAGAAGCGAGGAGACTCGGGAAAGTTGCCTACTTCCTTGGAGCGAAGTTAATTATTAAAGAAAGAGAGACTCCTCCAACGCGGAATACTTCGGTCAAAGGAGTTCACCTTGTTAGTGAAGAAGCATTCGAAGCTATGAGAACTATGAAAACGCCAGCCGACAGTCGGCACACAGGAGGAGGCCTGCGAATAACTCCGCATACAATCTCAACAGTCGACTTTCCCATTCTCGGCTCAACTCGGCGGTAACTCCTTATTACCGTATTCTGTATTTAGTGAAATTGTTTGAGAACTACTGTTAAATGGCTTTCATCGATAAAGACTTTCATAGTATATGTGCCGATATTAATCATTTCAATTCATTGCCAAAAAATTCTGTATCCAGTTTAGAGAATCTAGAACAGGAATCTGGTGTAGGCAATTGCATGGTCTCATCGATAGATGAGTTTAATGCCTTTGTATTACAAAAAGATATTTATAAAAATCTTTCTGCTTTCTAAACACTCGAAGCTTACCTTGGAACTATAACTACTTGTTGGCTCTTTTGAAAACTTCTACGGTCAAATTTAGTGTTATAATTCTCACGGAAACCTGGTTAAATAGTAGTATTAAAAACCTATATAATATCGATAATTACGTTGCTTATCATACTGTAAGAGATGGTGGGGGTATCTCTGTGTATGTGCATCAAACTTACGACTCTAACGAAGTATTTTCTCTATGTAATAGTGACAATGAAAACCTGATTGTGAATATTAAAGACAAAAGTAATGTATATTCTGTCCATGCAATATATAGACCACCTAATACTAATATCAATAGCTTTTTAATTCACTTAGATAACATGTTATGCAACTTTCATAAATCGAATGCCATAGTTGCGGGTGACTTCAACCTCAATTTGCAATCTGAAGCAATCTCTCATAAATTTTTAAACTTAATGAATTCTTTCTATCTTAGTCATTCTATTACCAAACCCACTCGAGTCTGCAGCTATGGCAATCGAATAACAGAATCTACAATTGATAATATATTTGTAAAGAGCAATGCCCTCGTAAATTCTGGAATTATAACCACAAACATCAATGATCATTTTCCTACTTACGCTATATTCAATAACAATGTTCAGGTTGCGGACAAAACAACTATTGATTACAGATTATTCTCAGAGGTTAACAAAAGAAAATTTATTGGGGGCTATAGAAAATACTCGACTTGACTGTGACGAACCTTTAAGTGACCCAGATCATATGTTTCAGTTCTTCTATGACACCTTATTCCATATTTTTAATATTTGCTTTCCTTTAAGGAGAAAAACAGTTTCGCCACAAAGTGTCACAAATCCATGGATCACTCCAGGAATTATCACTTCAATAAAGAACACAGATAAATTATTCAAATTGCAGTTACAGAGCAAAATTCCTAAAATACAATATACTCAATACAGAAACAAATTAACTAAAATAATTAAAATTGCAAAATATAACTATTATAACAATCAATTTTCCAAACATAAAGGAGACATGAAAAACACTTGGATAACCCTAAACAATCTTCTCTGAAAACAAATTAAGAAAAATTCAATAGGGAAATTAAATGTTGACAATAAAGAAATTACTGATGACACTGCTATTGCAGACTCTTTAAATGCACATTTTACTTCAATAGCGCATAAGCTTCGCTCACAATTAATAAAAAATGACCGCTCACCTCTAAAATATATGCCACCCAGCCCACTAAATTCATTTTCTTTTGTTCCTGCTAGGTCTACTGAGGTCCAGAATATTATTGGTAAATTAAAAAATACAAAAAAATAACATTCATAATATTCCTGTACCTATATTGAAACTTGTTAAAGATAAGATATCTGTAACTTTGGCTAAAATTATCAATCAAAGTATTTCCAAACGAATATTCCCATCAATGCTAAAAACTGGTTGTATAACCCCTTTTTAAAGGGGTCGATCCTACATTAGCAACAAATTACAGGCCGGTGTATTCATTATCTGTGTTCAGCAAAGTTTTTGAAAAAATTGTAAAAAGTAGGATGCAGCGATATTTAGAATCCTACAATTTATTATCTATAAATCAATATGGCTTCCGTAATAATAAAACAACGGAAATCGCTATTTTAAATCTTATGGAAACTGTAAATATAGCTAAGGAGACCAAAGAAATAATGATATCAATATTTATGGATTTGAGTAAGGCGTTTGATGTAATAGAATAGACCATAATATTCTACTTAATAAATTATATTGTTACGGCTTTAGAGGAGCAATCAGTGATTGGTTTAAAAGTTATTTGTCCAATAGATATCATTTTGTATCAGTAAATAAGGTTTGCTCATCTAAAGCGCTTGTCAAACATGGTGCGCCACAGGGCTCAGTTCTGGCTCCACTGTTATTTTTATTATATATAAATGACCTTCCACGTTCATCTGATATACTGAACTTCATACTGTTTGCAGATGATACAAATGTCTCCTTTTCTTCCAAAGATGTTAATACAGCTAAGAATATATTTAATTCAGAATTCATCAGTGTAATGAAATGGTTGACCACCAATAAACTCTTCCTAAATACCAGTAAAACAAATTTCATGATTTTACTAATAAAAGAAATGTATATCTTGATGAACTTAATGTTAATGAAATCGCCAGAAAGGAGTGTACTGTAACAAAATTTCTTGGTGTAATGCTAGATAAGAATTTGCAATGGAGTGATCATGTAAATTATGTCGCGAAAAAGATTTCAAGGAGCGTTGCTATAATGTTTAAACTTAGAAATGTAGTCCCTAAACAAGTTTTATTGACTCTTTATCATACTTTTGTTCTTCCTTATATAACATACTGCACCCTTGCTAACAACGCACTAAATGGTATCTTTGTTATCCAAAAACGAGCAATAAGGTTATTATCTGATGCTGATTTCCTTGATCACTCTAGTGCATTATTTAAAGAGCTGAACCTACTAAAGCTCAACGATATAACCAAACTGGCACATTTTATTTTTATTTACAAGTGTAAGAACAAAATCATTAATTTACAATGGGTAAATAGATATTTTGTAACTCATCAAGAAATCCACTCGTATCAGACCAGAAATAGATCAAAGCTTGTTATACCTCAATTTAGATTGTCTTCATCTCAAAAACTACTCATTTTCATTGGATTGAAACTATGGAATGACTTGCATGCCGATATAAAAAATATTGTGAATGTAAATTTGTTTAAAACCAAGTTGAAATCCCGATTAATAATGGTATACTAGCAAAAATCTAGGATTAATGTCCACTAATATTGTTTAATATTGTCCATTAATATTGTTTAATATTGTAATACATGTTTTAACTATTAATAATACGTATTTACTTATTTATTTATTTATTTATTATTATTAATTAATAACAACTAGCTGCATATTTTTAATAAGTGCCCAGTAAAGCCTAAAGCTTAAGGGTCAAATTAAATAAAATAAATAGTCGAGCTTCACAATTATTCATGTTATTGTAAATTGAAAAAATGTATTTATTTTATTATTATTAATAAAGGTTATTCTATTCTGTTCTAAAAAAAAAACTATGTAAGTATTTATTTGTTTATTTATTATATATTTAGCTTCTATAAGCTGAAATACTAATTAAATTATTTGTTTATTATTGTGAAATATTTAGTACGTATTAAAAGCTGTCATGCTTCCCAACGACATATTCAGATAAGAATACTGTAATTAAACTACAAAAATTTAACGTTATTTCCAACATTGTGTAAACCAGTATGGATGTAATGTATAACTTATGTAATGTGTTCGCTCTGAATAAAGATTATTATTATTATTATTATTATTATGATTATTATTATTATTATTATTGCAAGGCATAAAAGCAATACAAGAAATTCATCATCTACTAGGGCTACCAACGAAGAAAAAATTAGTAAACCTGAAACGAATAACTTGCAAACAGATACTGGCCCCTCATCGGAGGGAGAACACTCCCCCGGAAGAAACAACAGGAAGAGCGACACCTCCTGAGACAGAAGTGTTGTCTCCACAATATCATCGAGAAGCAATACAAATAGTTTCCATTTTTTCCAATAATCATCAAGAACTCTTCGACTCCCTGAGAATGGAGGGAAAGACCATCATCAAACACCTAAAGGTAATCCTAAACAGTAATTCATTAATGATGCCCTCAAAAGAAAGAACGAAGAGGTGGCCGAACTTAAACAAGAGGTCATTAAAGCAAAAACTGGATCTTATGGAACAGAAACAAAACGCTCAGCACTTGAAGCAGGAACATCTCCAAAATAAACACACTAATAAGATGGTTTATAGTGGTTCCTCTCTCCCTGCGGAAGCCCAGGGCGAAGACTGCAAAAGGTTAGACCCACTTCAACTTTTCCGACAGCCAAGATATAATTATTGAAGCATCCAGATTAGGGAGGCCAAATCAAGTCTCAAAAAGGCCGATTAAGTTAAATATAAAGAATGCCGACGTAAGGAAGGAAATTGTGTCACAGAGTATACAAAAAAAACAGCCTAGTGTTTTCGTGAATACCTTACAAAAATTAAAAAAGATCACCGAAATTACGTCCACTCATGCTACGTACGCAACGGTGTTATTTATGTGAAAAAATCGCACATCAGTCAAACACGACAGATTAATAGTAAAACAGATCACAATAACTATTTCCACGAAGTACGGGGTCAACCCCTTATCTAACTCAGGTAATTCTTACTATAGAATGCTATACCTATTTCTCTTTATCTTCTACTAATCTCCATAACCATACAGAACTACATATGAAGAACCCATTACATATATATGTTTCTTTTAACTGTTAATACTACTAGCACTTTTATTATCATTATTTCAATATTAATATTACACTGTGTAACACTGATTCTGTTTATATAGAATTTTTTATGTTTTTATATGCATTTGTGGGCGCTGAGTCCAAATCTGGCCTTGGTTTGTGTGTATCATCAATGGTTTCAGAGATAATCCATTTTTCATGTTTTACCAGTATAATGTTATTATGGGCGCAGCAATATCAAAATAATCAGGAATTGTTGAGAACAATCCGGATGTTCGTTGACAGTTTCTTGCTCTAGAAATTGCCCGAAACTTCCACTGTGCTATATAAAGAAGAGCGCAGAGTCTGAGAAGTCAGTAAGTGTGAGCACACAAAGGAAGCAGGTTGTTTGTCTGATGGTTACCAGCACTGAGGTACTGTTTCTGTGCTTCTCTGTGCTGACGATTTGGGTGTTATCGATCCTTTTTTATTGCGAACATTATTTCAGTGTTGTGAATACATCTTTTTTCTGGAATCTGTAATCTGTTGCAGATTTAATAACTCTTCTCTCTATATCTGCAGGTTATGATTAATGTAGTACAGTTTGGTAAAGAGAATGACAACTAGAGCTTGTAAACACTCGCCGGATACATGTGATCTGTGGAAGCTGCCGCTCCACACTTGAAGGGTGGCTGCGGGGAGTACGCAAGGCAATGCCCTTTGCCGTACCCAGAATATGGAGAGAACCAAAGAGCCACCACGACGATTGCTACTACTCCATGGTAGATGTTTCTAAGTACAGGAAAGTTAAAGGAAGGCAGACTCTTCAGTATCCAAGCATAGCTTCGTCCATAGCTCCTGTACCACATGGCGAAGGTCTTCCAATACCACGTCCACCAGAACAGGTATCTATCCATTACTTTACCTTCTGTATTTACAGACTCTGGTTCATTATGTGTCGATTTTTTTTAGTGCTGATGCTCTTCTACATATATAGCTATGCCTATATTTTGTTTCTTTGCTTTGCAGGTTGAAAATGAGGATGCAGCTAGCTCATCTGAGATGTCGGCTGGCGAGGACAGTCATGATGAAGAATATACAGTAACTTTCAGTACAAACCCTCACTTCCCAAATCAGAGGGAATTGGACGACTTAATTAGTGATTTGGGTCTGACGAAATCAGGGTCTGAGCTTCTGACCTCCAGACTCAAAGAGTGGAATTTGCTTAAAGACTGCAAGAGCACTGTATACCGAAAGCGGCATCAAGAGTTTGCAAGGTTCTACGATGTCAATGGCTCTCTCTGTTATTGCAGCGAGGTTAATGGTCTATTCACAGCTATTGGCATGGGCGCCCGCAGGTAGGGGCAAGGGGGGGCGCTTGCCTCCCCCTGGAAATGCCAAGAAAATATATTAAATATTTTCTAAGAAAATATTTATATCCTAAACTTGCTGAAAAGTATTCAACTGCCTCCTAAAGGGTGAAAATTTTTATTTGTGTGCATGATAAAAGGTTGCTACCTTTTTATTTGTTCAGAAGTCCCCCCTTAAAATTATCCCGCCAAGTTGGCAGCGCCAACTCAAGCACCTGGCTGCATGCAGTGCGTGGCAGCCATTGTTTTTGATCCTTACACATGCACAGTCGAAAGATCCTTCAGTACACTTCGGCGAGTTAAAACATGGCTGAGGTCTACTATGTCTGATGAGCGACTCTCTGGGTTATGTATGCTCAGTGTACACCGGGAGAAAATCAACTCCAACAAAACTGATTTTATGGAAAAGGTTGTTCATAATTTTGGTAGTGACCGCAGACGACTACAATTCCTATTCAAATGAGCAGTGTAGGTGATGCTCGAAACACCGTTTTCAAATTAGGTACAACATTTACTTCAGTGTGCTTTTTTCTTCATTCTATCATGTTTCTGTTATAAATAAAATAAATGATTTTTATCATGTGCATTGTATGTATATACAATATATATTTGCATTTTCCATTACAGAAAATGCAACACTAAACTTGCTTAGAATTAACCTGCTGGTTCCTAAGGGGTCAAAAGTTTTTTGCTTGCTCCGGTCCCTACCTATTAATACATTAAATTTTGCCCCCCCTTGGAAAAAATCCTGCGGGCGCCCATGGCTATTGGGTTAACACATATACCCTCAGAGTGGCGCCTGTTTATTGACAGTTCAACTCGGAGTTTAAAAGCTGTTCTACTCCACAATGGGAACAAATATCCATCTATACCAGTTGCACATTCTGTTCAAATGAAAGAGGATTATGAAAATGTCAAACAACTGCTCACTCAAATCAGGTAGGAACAATATAACTGGGACGTGTGTGGTGATTTCAAAATGATTGGTTTCCTGTTAGGTTTACAAGGAGGGTTTACTAAATATTCATGTTTTCTTTGCCTGTGGGATAGCAGGGCTTCAACTGAGCATTATAAAACAGTTCAATGGCCTCCACGTGAAGGACTGCAACCAGGAAAGTACAATGTACTCAGGGAACCTCTTGTGAAGCTTGAGATAGTTCTGCTACCACCTCTCCATATTAAGTTGGGTCTAATTAAGCAGTTTGTAACTGCGTTAGATTTTGGATGGGAAGTTTTTCAACAGATTCGGGTCATGTTCCCTAAACTCTCTGAGGCCAAAGTCAAGGCTGGCATCTTTGTAGGACTACAAGTTAAGGCGCTGTTGAATTCAAAGAACCTTGAAGCCAAGATGACTCCGATCGAAAAAGAGGTTTGGTGTGCTTTCCGTGATGTGGTTCGTGGGGTTTTAGGCAACCGTAAAGCACCAAACTTTAAGGGTTAGTGTCAAACTTGATTAAGTGTTATGGTAAAATGGGGTGCCGTATGTCTTTAAAATTACACTATCTGCATTCACATCTAGACTTTTTCCGTGATAACCTGGGCGATGTAAGTGAAGAACACGGCGAAAGATTCCATCAAGATATTCAAACGATGGAGAAAAGGTACCAGGGCCATTGGGATGCTTCCATGATGGGAGACTACGTATGGTCGCTGATCAGAAAGGATAAGAATGTTCATACGCGGAAGTCGCGTTCTTCAGTGCATTTTTAAGAACGCACACTGCATAACGAGGCTTGTTATTCTCTTATCGGTTCTCCTCATGATATATATTATATCCTTTGCACCATTTTGGGTTTGTCAAACAATTTTGGCTCAATAAACATTAATTTCCAATGGTGTTTTTATTTTCAGAAAATATTTATGTTAGCCTTCTTTATATACTTTGCCATATGAAAAGTGTGATAACCTATATTTTTGAAACGGTTGATGATAGAGCAAAACCAATATAATTTTTGGAATCAGCGCCCCGAAATCATTAAGAAACGATAGAAAAATCACAATAAACAGAAAAATTTTCAAATTTGTACCCAGTGTTATTAACAACTACTCGAATAACTACAAGTACCAACTATTATTTTCTTAGCAGTGCAATTACCACTATTATCATTATCATCGTAATCAGTATTCTTCTTCTTCTTCTTCTTCTTATTATTATTATTATTATTATTAGTGGTGGTGGTGGTAGTAGTAGTAGTAGTAGTAGTAGTAGTAATGACAGTATGGGTATGCATTACTCCTCATCTCATACTACTCAGCACTATGAATTATTATTATTATTATTATTATTATTATTATTATTATTATCATCATTATTATTATTATTATTATTACCTAATATTAGGTAACTATAAATATTGGACTAATCTAAGTATGTTATTAGTAGTACTTATTCGTATTGCGGCAGTACTATTATTATCTAACTCAGGCAACTGTAACTATTAATTTCTGCTGTAATGTTTGATTAGATTTTCCTTTATTTTTATCTTTTATTTATTTTTTATTATGTGTAGTCCTTTTTACCCAGCTGGAACCATTGCTGTATCCTGTATCATGTGTTTATTGCTCTAATAATGATGAAGAAAAGGGCCCCAAAACGGGCCTCCTATATATTTCGCATTCATAATCTCCTTTAGAGCTCCATTATTCATTAATTTTAAGAGGTATCATTCATACTGTATTTATCACACCTGATTAACAATCATGGATTATAAAAAGTGTCATCCATCAATTTTTTTATTAATGTACTGTATTTTTCCATTTCACACTTTTAAATTCCTAATTTTAATGTTCCTCGTTATAGCGCTCTTTGTCCTGGGGAAATTTTTTAATATGTTACTAAAAACAAACAAAAAAAAAGGAAAAATCCATACTGTAAAGATAAGTTGTTTGAAACACTACACAACAAGCGAAGCGTGTATATATTACAGCTGTACATAACAGCTTAGTATCTCTAACAACACTGCTCGAGTCCTAAATCAGCCGCGTTCCTTGTCCATAACCTGTGACGTCACTTTGCCTTATCGTGATATGTTCAGAACGAAGTACTGGCCAGCAATTCAGAGATGTAATGATAGCAATCAAAACGATCTCTGGTTCATGCTTGATAGTGCTCCTCCTCACACAGCCAACGTAGTGCTGAACTGGCTGAAAGAGAAGCTGTAGGACAATGTCCTATCGCGACGCATCGAGCGAGAATGGCCATCACACAGCCCCGACCTGAACCCGTGAGACTTCTTCCTCTGGAGAACGAAAACCCAAAACCCAGGAATCTAGACACCCTGAAAGCTAACATTCGAAAAGTGAGGCGAGTAGTGTGGGCGCAAAATGGGAGAGTGCAATGCAATGTTGCAAATGTTGGTCAATGTTGGAAAGGGGAAGGGGGTGTTGCAAAGTAGTATGCAACAAAGGTGAGGAGGAATGTTATGCAAAAAGGGGGAGGGGTCTTGCGCCAAGTCGATGCTGCAAAGGGGGAGGGGGTTATACAACAAGGGGAGGGGTTATCCCCAAGCTGCAATGAAGGGGGGAGGGAGCTTTGGGGGAGAGGGAGGGTGACCTCCCCCAAAGGGGTAACCTTAACCTAAGAGAGAGAGAGAAAGGGGAAAGAGGAGGGTCTTTGGGGGAGAAAGTGGGACGTCCTCACCACCAAAGGGAAACCCTAACCTAAGCCTTAACCTAAGGAGAGAGGAGAGAGTTCTTTATTCCACCGGTGACTTTTGCATAATGAGCTTCCAGGGGCCCAGCATCTGTAATATAAAGGGTCTGGAGTTGCCAGATAACACTTATTTATTTAGACTATATATGGATGGGTTACCAGAGAGCACTATATATTTATTTATTTATATAAGGAGGGTTACTATATACCACCATTTTAATTACTGATATATAGATGAGTTGCCAGAGAGCACTATTTATTTTAATTACTTATTTATATATAGATGAGTTGCCAGAGAGCACTATTTATTTTAATTACTTATTTATATATAGATGAGTTACCAAGTAGCACCATTTATATATGCAGGGTTACCAGACAGCACCATTTATTTTAATTATATTATTTATTAAAGGCAAGAGGACGTTCTCCTTAATTTGCTCGAATTAATTCAATACATTTAAACAATTCCCAATATTAAAAATAAAAGAAATACAACTATTCCGAAATAAATAAAACACCAAATTGACAACAGAAAATAACAGTACACTTTATATATACAACCAAAAGAATTAAATGAGAAGTCAGTATACATACTTTATATTATTTTTTTTATAAAGAAAATTCCCCGAAATCAAAGAAATTGGGAGTTCCTTTATTCATTTGTTTTCTTCGTAATTTCATGCTAGTATATTTAATTAACAATAAAATAAAAATGCATGCAATATAATAATTACACACTATATATATATATATATTTATTTATTTATAGACATTCTTAAATAAATCTATATATACTTTTATATTATTCTATTTTTTATAAAGCAAATTCCGCGAATTCAAAATTAATTACTGTTAATTTTTATAAAAACACAGTAAAATACATTTACATTAAAATTACTTCGCTTCCCAACCAGGACAGAAGAGTGTAACGAGATAAATTCGATACGCTTAAAAACTCGAGGTTACTCCAAAAGGCTAGAATGGAATGTGGTTTGACCCACATTTCGTCCCCAAAACAGGTTTCCGTCTCCGTCCACACCATATATTATTTTAGTCGTTATTATTATTACTAGTGTTTTTTAATGTAAAATGATTTTAAAATCTATTCATACAAAGAGAAAGAGAGAGAGATTAAAAAAACTGAAGACGGCACACACACACAAACACAGAAAGAAAGCCTTGTTTATTCTATATGGATATAATATTCATAGCTTCAATTTTTCATAAGTATATTGGAACTCATTTACCGAGTTTGTTTATGATGGTCGTCGTCACAGCAAATTTTAAAAAAATATATAAAAAAGGATCGAAAAGAAAACGGTACATCCCACAAGTACTGAGTCCCGAGTGAATCAAAACAGTACATGAGGTCCCTAGTTTTAACACGAATGTCAAGCTTATCTCCCCTCCTCTGCGGTTGGCTTGATGAAGTAGTGAGTTGGCTTCTTGTACTCTCCACTTCACATAGGTACACCCGACTCATCGGGGTTTGTTCTGTACCATGCGTCTAATCTTCCTTTGCATTCCATGGATTTTAGATCCTCCCTTTTTTCCGTACTGTAACAGTTGAAGTTTCTCAGTGCTGAACTTCATATTGTTGTATCTCTACAAAAACATTCTGCTTCTAGAGATCTTCAAGGTTTCTTATTTTTCTACTGATCTTTGTGTCATCGGATGTTACTGCGCTGTCTCTGGTCCTCATCTATGTCAGGATTATGAAGAGTAGTGGCGCTAATACTGTTCCTTGAAGATATTTACAGGTGATCCCTTGAAAAGAGGGAACAAACTTATACAGATACAAATAAGAGTGACAATTGACAGCTAGAATATGCAGGAACCATGTACATTTAAGGGTGCAACTCATCATTTCTGTGTCTGACTTTGGCGATGAGGCTTTGGTTCGTTCCAGCATGCTGACTCCTAAACCTAACCTGACCTATGGTTCAGACCATAGATTCTCCTTGTACTGTAACGAATTGCCACCGTTCAAATTGTACGGCCATTTCCCTAACCAAAATGGGGAAAAAATTGAGGATCGAGTAGTATGAACGCAAATAATATTGCAAAATATTATCGTGATAGAGAAAGCAAGTGGCAATTCACCTTGAGATGTGAAAGTAAATCTACGGAGAGAATGAACCGATATAGATGTATCCAAAATGTAGAAAGTTGAGGATCAATCATAGAATAGTATGACCGCAATTAATAATGCAAAATATTGTCGTGATAGAGAATGGAATGTTGCAAATGTTGATCAATGATGCAAAGGGGTGAGGGATATTGTATGAAGGGGTGGGTTCCAAAATGGGAAAGCTGAGAATAGTATGGGCGCAAATAATAATGAAAATATTTGAAACCATCGTGGGAAAGATTACAAGTGGCAATTCACACATACACCTTGAAATGTGAAAATAAATCTACGGAGAGAAGATAAAGGCACCATTATTCGGCCAATCAGGACGTCCAAAGCGTGGGTCCGTTATATCGGTGTTACGATTGGTACACAAATTTAACATAGCCCCGCCCAGTTATATTGACAACCAATCAGCAAATTTACGAACCGCATATTAGTCTTTTGGGGGTCATGCATATAAAAGTGAGTATTTTCAGCTGGAACTTACAACAGTTATTTTCACCAGTGAATAAACATTCCCTCCGTCATGAATTATTCACAAGAACTTTACAGTTTACTGGATTTATATCAAAATTGAGACACTACAGCGTTGTCTACAATAAATCTTTTTAACGCAGCCGACCGGGACGGATTATTTCCAACGCAATCCATTGGTGATATTTGCAATGACACTCCTTACGATCCGAAGCAAGGGACTGCCGTAGAAATGTAAGTAATTACGTGCCTGTAATTTTATTTTTGTAGCCAATTATTCGCGAACTTGTTATTTATTTTGTGTGCCTCTCATTATGAGAGAGAGCACTGTTCTGGATTATTTCATATATATATATATATATATATATATATATATATATATATATATGGAGGGTTGTAGTAATTTATCTCATCACATTTAAAATGCTTCATTTAAATAGTAGGTATCTGAAATTATAGATTAGTTTGCAATTAATATTAAGCTAAAGTCCTGTTTTGATTCATCCAATTTTTTATAGCAATCCTTTGCAAGCTTTAAATAATTTTATAATTTCCATAATAAGTGTAGTGTTATTCGGCATTTTCTCTTAAAGGAACTTCTCTAAGCGGTTCGAAGATATCTTCACATTGTAATACTCTGCATATGTTTTAAGCAATTGGGTTTTTATTGAAAAAGATTCCGTATGAACTAATTAATTATTCTTTCTCCTTTAAGGTCCCATGAGGATTTGACTCGTGTCATACAATCTCTTTGTTTTGAAGAAACGCATGTCGTGGACCTGAATACGGAGTTAGAAGATTTACCGAGCAGTCAACCCAGCGATTGTCACATCATTAACGAAATAATGCAAGTTTTTTCTTTTTCTTATGTTTCGAGCTGTTTCTTCTGGTAAGATGCACTGTATTTTCATCAATTTATTAAATGAAAGAAATCATGTTTTCAGTATAATAACCATCTTAAATAAGCTACAGAATACACAAACTAATATTATTCGATGCAATTATTTATATATATATATATACATACGATCAAAACATCATACTATACAACGAGTGCGCACAATCGGAAAAAGGCTTTTTATGTGTCTGCATACCATTTCGTCGTTTCGTTGAGTGTGACACGGGTGGAATAAATTTTAAAAATTATAAATTACTTACCACGTGACATATGCATGAGAAATGAAAGGCAGTACATCCCGCAAGTATTACTAAAATATTCGTGTAGCCTGAAGGGATTCCATATAAATTCGGTGGATATGCATCTGCTATAGAAATTTTACAATAACAGGGTCACTCCAGGGCTGAGTACCGAGTGAATCAAAATAGTACATGCGGTCCCTATTTTTAAAATAGATTGCCAAACAATGAATCCCTTCACTAGCAATAACATCTGTGTTCAAAATAAAACTACCGCAATCTCTCGTACTTGGCAATATGGAAAAAATAGGTCCTGCTCCAACCAGAGTAGCCTAAACACAACCTAGGCTACGTTGGAGATGGAAGACCTAGGCCAAAGATGAACCAGCCTAACTATTTGTCCATAAACAGGACTTCCATACTCTTTTGTTAAACAATTACAGCTGAAATGTCAGCTTATTTAACCTAACTTTAATAACCGAAGGGAAATTTATGAACTTCTTACCATGAAATTTTAATATACGTTTTATTTCTTGACACCAATAATGAACATTTTTATTCCGGCTTCTTTCGTCTCACGCCTCCTCGTCCTCTCTATCATTCTGCTTATTCGGCTTATCCCGATCTTTTTCTTCTTCTTCCCAAAACCGTGTTGCCATTTCTAGCTATGGGATATTTTTTTCTTTTCAGCCCATATTTGTTTCTTCGTTGGTGTCTTTTTAATTTTTCTCATCAAGAGTTCAAGCTCTCCTTCTGATTTATTTTTTATTGTTATTATTTTTTTTAATGTCAATATGGCTTATCCAAGATTAGGTGGGTCTTCCATTTCGGTACTCCCAAATTTTCCACACATTGGGGCCAGCCAGAAAGGAAAAATTGCATGTGAAACCCAATTTTTTTCTTTAATATTTGTTAACCCATCTTAGATTACCTATAATTTATGTTTTATTTGTTATTCCATTTTTGTTTTTCCTCACTTTTTAATACAAAAAGTGTAGCATTTTATAAAGTCCTCACTCTTTCCAAAATGAAAGGGTGTTGCATTTTAATTTATTTTCCATAGGAAATATTACAATACTCCAGCCCTTATCTTTTGTTGTAACATCTGCCTAGCTCGTAGAGCAGTTGAACGTTGTGGTCTACTATTTGTGGTATAGGTTATTGTAGTAGTAGGACTAGTTACATCATTTATTGAACAGGTTAGGTTTGGTATAGTTTGGGTCAAATTTTGATCATCATCAGAATCTATTATAGATTCATCTTCATGATCATTTTTGTTAACAGTAGTTGGTCCTACTTCTAGGGGGTATAAGAGTGATACATCTCTCATAGTTTCACCGGAAGCAGTTTTAAGTTTTACAACCCTGGTTAATCCATCTTCACCAGTTTTTAGTTCTAAAACTCTACCTAATGGCCAACACTGTCTTGGTGTATTTTGTCTAATTAGAACTACATCTCCTACCCTGATTTCATAACCCAGTCTTTGTTTTGTATATATTTATGTCTTTCTCTCAACCCAACAAGGTATTCATCACTCCATTGCTTTTTAAATTTTGTTTTTATATTTGTTATTTGTGATAATCTATTTTGCAAATCATGATTATTATCACTCCAAGGTGGATCATCCAAGGAGATATTGTAATCAGGTAGAAGGTTAATGACTTCTCCCTTAATCAAATGATTTGGGGTGAGAGGCTCTACATCATTAATATTATCCCCTACATAAGTAAGAGGTCTGTTATTGACAACATTCTAAATTTCACTAATGAGAGTGAGAAGTTCAAAGAATTCAATTTGTTTTTTACCTATTGATTTCTTTAGGCAATTCTTTATTGTTTGGATATTCCTTTCCCAGATTGCTCCATACCATGGTGATGCAACAGGGATGTATTTCCATTTTATTTTGTTATTTTGTAGATATGTTACGGTATGTGAATTTTGTAATATGTAATTTATTTGGTTTTCACCAGCCTTGAAATATGTTGCATTATCTGTCCAAACAATTTTGGGTACAGAATGCTTAGCACAACATCTAAAGCTATAGACAAATGATTCTGCGGAGAGATCACTCACTATGTCTAAGCTGACTGCTCTAGAAGATGAACATGTGTAAAGTATGATGTGCATTTTTTGTTCTGTTGTTCCCAGACCAACAGTCAAACTTCCTGTATAGTCTATACCAACTGTTTCAAAAGGCCTATTAAAGGTGACTCTCTCTGTTGGCAAATCAGGAGGATTGGTCTTCCTGAAAGATCTGGAATGAATCCTTTTGCAGGTGACGCAGTTATTCAAAACTGTCTTTACAGTCATTCTGCCTTTGGGTATCCAATACAACTTTCTAATGGCATTTAATGTTTGTGGAACACCCATGTGATAAAGTTCATTTTGTTTCTCTCTAATAATTAGGGTTGTAATGTGATGGAACCTAGGAAGAAGAAGCGGTTGTTTACTGTTATATGTGATTTGTGATTTGTTTAATCTACCCTTACATCTAGGCTGACCATATTTCCTTGAGAAAAAAACGGGACATTGGGATGGCAAAAAAGGAACGGGGTTATGTAATATTCTGTATTCATGAAAAAGTAAGTACATAAACCGGGACAAAATTGACATTTTTATTAAAACGACGGGACGGCCAGGAAATATAAAACAAACGGTACTGTCCCGTTCAAAACGGTACATATGGTCAGCCTACTTACATCTTAATAAGCCATCTTTGTCAATGTAAAGATTCAAGTTTATTACCACAGAGGGTACTTTGTTCATTTGTTTACCAATTGTTAGAAAATCTATTTCATTTTTGTATTCTGTTTGTTGTATGTGGTTAATCCAATATTTGGTAGCTAGACTTGTATACATTTCATTATCATTATTTCTTTGTTTATTTATTTTCTTTAAACAGTTGTGAATGAATCTGAGACAGTAAGATGTTACCCTTACAAGTTTGCCAAAGTCAGAATAATTGTTATAATCTAATAGTGGCTCAACTTTATTTGTGGTTATCATGTTAAGTTTTACATTAATTTGTTCTGCTGGCCACATTGTTTCATCCTGAATGAATTCAGGTCCATGAAACCAATTTTTGTTGGATTTTAGTAATTTACAGGATAATCCTCTTGTAAGAAAGTCTGCAGGATTTTGTTTTGTTGGAATGTATCTGAAGGTTATGTCCAAATTTTGTCTAGCTTCTTTAATGTCTCTTAATCTGTTACGGACAAAGATGTTTTTTGAGTTTAACTCATCAGAGTTGATCCATGCCAAGCAGATTTGACTGTCAAGCCAAATATATGTAGTTGTGATGTTTACATCATGATAGACTTCATGGAGAAATACTGTTATTTTTACAGCTAGATAACTAAGTAGTTCAAGCTGAGGAATAGTTTTCTTTTGTTTTAAGGGTGTTACTTCCCCTTGGCATAGATCAAATGGCTGCCATCCTCACCTACAAGGTAAGCGCAACAGCCATACACCTTTTCACTGGCATCGCCAAATACATGCAAGGTTTGAGGTGTATCTCTGTGTCCACAAACTCTGGGAATATTTATGTTTTGTAGTTTATTGAGATCTTTAGCTAACCTTTTCCAGCTATCTTGTTGTTTATTGGTTATAGGATCATCCCAGTCTACTTTCTGTTTCCAAAATTCTTGTAAAAGAACCCTGGATCTGATAGTAGAAGGAAGGAGTAAACCCATAGGATCAAATATTTTTGAACTTTCGGATAAGATCTTTCTTTTTGTGTTAGCTGTTGTATCTAAGGTGTAGCCTTTTGTGCAGAGTGAGTCATGAACTTTAGAATCTGAGTTCAAATCCCAGATCATGCCTAATGTTTTCACCCTGTTTGTTGGTTCTGTCAATCCTTTGTCTTCTGATTTTATTTTTTGATTTAGTCTCTCATTATTTGTGATCCACTCTCTTAATTCAAAATTACCTTCTTTCATTATTTTATCTGCTTTTATGTAAACTTCATTTAATTCTGACTCTGTTTTGGTTGATCCTACAAGGTTATCTACATAGAAGTGATCTTTCAAGAACTGAACAGTTAAATCATTTTCATCATACAAATTTAAGTGATGTTTGATGGTTAAAGCCAGTAAACTAGGACTTGCATTTGCTCCAAACAAAACCACATTAAATTTAAATGTTTTAAACCCTTTATTTAAGTCATATGGATCATTAAACCACAAGAATCTTAGTTGATCTTTGTCATAGTTATTTTTCAGATGAATTCTCAAAAAAGCTTTGCTTATATCACTTTGAACTGCATAGTCATCTAATCTAAATCTTAGAAGGATTTTTACAAGGTCTGAAATAAGATTAGGCCCCTCTATGAGACAGTCATTCAAGCTATGCTTATTGCCATCTTTAAGACTACAGTTATACACAACTCTAAGTTTTGTTGTGGGTGCATCCTTTCTATAGACTCCTGTGTGAGTAAGATAATGGCAGTTGTCTTTTTTAAAGGGGTGATCTTTAACTTCTTCAATGAAGCCTTTTTCTAACTGGTCCTTGAAAACATCATCATACATTTTAATTCTATTGTCATTTTTTAATCTTTTCATCAAATTATAGAGATGACCTTTAGCTACCTTTAGATTATCATTTAATTTTGGACTATTGATCTTCCAAGGTAGTTCAATTGAATAATGGCCATTTTCATACATGATGGTATTTTCAAAATTTTCAACCATTAATTGATTTTCATCTGTATGATCACCATCTTGCACCCCCACTGACTCTAATAGCCAGAGCTGTTGTACACCTTTATCTAATTCTTCAGTTGTTAATGATTTATTTAATATTTCAGTATTTATGTCATTATTTGAGTTGTGTAAGACCTTGTCATAATAGGGCAAGTTTGTTAGTCATATATTTTTATTTTTCATTGTTATTTTATATTTATCTATGTGTCCCAGTGGAGCTATACCCCAGTGAGTATCTAGAGCATCCCATCTCCTATTCTGACTATGCCCTTCTGAATTAAGTGAATATAATCAGCTCCAATTAACATTTGAACATTATCTATTGTATCATCATTTAAATTTCTATCTGCAATTTTATATTGCTTTTTAAGTTGTTGTATTACTTGTTTTAAATTTGGTATTTTAAATTTTTGTTGACCAACTTGTTCAATGACTACTGCTTCTATGTTTGTTGTTTTATTCTCTGTGGGTATATCCAGATCTAAATTGACTGTACTATATTTTTCTTTCTGTTCGTTTTCTTTGACAAATGATGTTATACACAATTCTTGTTCATTTTTATGAGTTTGTAGGCCTAATTGATTAACTAATGATTGATCTACAAATGTTTGTTGGGAACAAGAATCTATTAGACATCTTATAGGAGTTGTCCCACCTTTTTTATTTTTTAAATCCAAGGTTATTGTAGGTAGGAGTACACTAGAATTTTTATTGACATTATTTATTGATATATGTCCATTAAATGTTTTTTCATTTTTCTTTGTTTTGTTTATTTGAATTTTTAAATGAATCACAAAGACAAGAGACATGATTTAAACTTCCACAATTAACACATTTGAATCTTATTTTTGTTTTGCAGTCTTTGTTAGTATGTCCTGCAGCTGTGCATTTAGTACAAAGGTTTAACTGAGAACACCTGTTTATCCGGGATTCTAAGTCTACATATTTAGTACATCGTGTGCTATTGTGATCATCAGCCGAACAAAATTTACACTTACGTACAAATTCTGTCGTAACATTAAAATTTTGTAGTGTAGGAGTTAGACCTATCACTTTTTGTTCTGATTTGTCTTTTTGTTGTTGTTGCGGTTGTGGCTTTGGTTTTGTTTGAATTTTCTTTGTTTGGTTTATTTGTGAATCAATCTTTGTTTGTGAATCAATCTTTGAAGATTTGTACATTGACAAAACATTTGGAAATTCATTCCTTATTTCACCAAGGGTAGGGTATGTATTTCCCGTTATTCTTTGGAAAATATCCCTAATTTGGGTAGGTAAACAATCAAATATTATGGCTTGGATAAACCATGCTGATTTCTCTAGATCTATGTCATTATTTTGTAGATGACCTAACATGCATTCAATTTCACAATAGAAATTGTACAGATCCTGATGGTTATCCTTGGCTGGTTTTATATTTTTTAATTTTATTGCTAAATCATTTACTATTTCTTTTCTATTTAGGAAATTTCTTTCTAGTAATTTGAGAGCTATTTTATACGAACTGCCTATTGCCGGTAAGGCATCAACCAGTTTTAGGGCTGGGCCCTTTAAATAATTAAGCAGATAACTGAATTTGTCAACATCAGATATATAATCTTTGTTGCCAATTAAACTATCAAATTTTTCCAGAAAAGACTGAAATTTTGTTCGATCACCCTCAAATATTGGTACTTGTAATGTTGGTAACTTGGCTTTTAGTTGTTTATTGTCATCATTAGAAATGGATACATTTCTGAAGGCCTCAATCAAACTTTGATTTGTAGCCTCTAAATTATTTGGTAGATTATCTAAAGCAGCATATAATTCATTTATGTGAGAATCTATTTCAAAAATATTCTGTTCTTGTTCACACAAAAGTGCTGTGTATGTCTCTTCACCAACATTTAACCATCAGTTTCTGTAACAATTTCCTCGTCTATAATTATTATTTCCTGTTTAATTCTATTTAAACCACCCAAAATAGTATCATAATCCCTTTTATTTGGATTTTCTTTGCTATTAAAGCTAGTTAAAAGCCTGGTAATGACTCCCTTCCTTGCTGATCTCTTCCTTTTTAATGATTTAATCTTTGCCTCAATTGCTTCACATTCAGCCATATTTTGTTTATTTTATTTTTCCAAAAATAAGTCCCCAAAATCCTAAAACCCTTTCAACTCTATAAATAAGCTTTATTTTATATTATGTATACAATTTAAGCTATTTTGGTTAAATAGGCTAGGCTTCGATTACCCTTATTCTAGAATTTTACCACATTTATGACAAATGATAAGTTTTGAAGTATTTGAATTATTTCTTATTTTTATTTTTAGTTAAGGCTTCGTAATTTATTATTATTTATATGAAGTAAATATTTGAAAAAGCCAAACATGGAATAAATTCTGTTCAGATGTCAAAATGTTTGATAAGGCGTAATTTTATTTTTTTTGTTTGTTTTAATTTTATTTTATTCAAGTTTAAGGTTTTCACAGCAAATAACCCTTCCCCACACGGGCCACCATTATAGATATGGAAAAAATAGGTCCTGCTCCAACCAGAGTAGCCTAAACACAACCTAGGCTACGTTGGAGATGGAAGACCTAGGCTAAAGATGAACCAGCCTATTTGTCCATAAACAGGACTTCCATACTCTTTTGTTAAACAATTACAGCTGAAATGTCAGCTTATTTAACCTAACTTTAATAACCGAAGGGAAATTTATGAACTTCTTACCTTGAAATTTTAATATACGTTTTATTTCTTGACACCAATAATGAACATTTTTATTCCGGCTTCTTTCGTCTCGCGCCTCCTCGTCCTCTCTATCATTCTGCTTATTCAGCTTATCCCGATCTTTTTCTTCTTCTTCCCAAAACCTTGTTGCCATTTCTACTATGGGATCTTTTTTTCTTTTCATCCCAAATTTGTTTCTTCGTTGGTGTCTTTTTAATTTTTCTCATCAAGAGTTCAAGCTCTCCTTCTGATTTATTTTTTATTGTTATTATTTTTTTTAATGTCAATATGGCTTATCCAAGATTAGGTGGGTCTTCCATTTCGGTACTCCCAAATTTTCCACAGCAATTTCAATGTTTCATTCTTCGCAAACACCGATAAATTTGGAAGGTGTGATTCATTCACTATTCATTACTCTATGAAGTGTATTCACGTCCATTTTAAAAGTCAGTGACAACGCCCCTAAATCTGTCTACTTCTATTAGGGCTTGTGACTCGAGGTATACTAGTACACTAATAGGCGCGTCCATCGGCTTGGCGAATTCCAATCTGACTGAGATGTTTCCACTCTGTTGTAAACTTAAGTGTGTAATTACACTAGCAGATAAGTCAGGTGTGATGTCAAACTGATAAAGGTTAAATTGTTCGATGAATTCTTTCTGCGTTACCCCACTCCCGAGCTCATCACAATCACCTTCAATATGGGCCAGATTACTATATGCTCTCGCGCAAAGCGGGAACACAGCATCTGATGAATAATCCATATCCAATGTTACCCTCAACGCAACGCCATTGACGTATAGATTATATTTTAAGGCCGAAATTCTCGAATTTAAAGGCCTTCTTTTTATATTTTCCATTCACCGAATTGTGTTCCTGCATTCCAATTAATATCCTTTTAGGTAGATTTCCAAGGGGCGATGTTTTCTATCTGTTTCGATGCCAATCCTGCTGGCACCGTATATAATTTGATTTTTACTCTGTTAATTGGGTATTTTACTGTGGCATGTAGTAAATTTTTCTCAAGTTCTATTTGTTTAGGCGAACTTAATTTCACTCGCCGTACGCGGAGGTATATCTCCATAATGTGAATCCCAACGGGTTTTGCTCACTCTTCTTGATCAGCATCCAGATTTTAGCAGATCTCAGGATTCGTGCGGGTGAGCTTTATTTTCATATCCACCCCATTCACAAGCAATTTCTGGAATGTGAAGTCTGTATGCAGGCGTCCAAAACACTCATATATCGTCTTTTTATAATTTTTAAATTTGTTCTTTTTACAACTTTCGTCGTTAGCTTGATAATAACCCTCGGCACTTTAAAAGGTATCCTTCCCTTCTTTGGAAAAGTTCTGCACATTTTACAGATAGGCTCGTATGTGATAGTACCCTGTTCCTGCCGATATGTTCACCTGATTTAAATATACAGGGTGTCCATAAATTATTCACCCCATTATAAGCCTTAATAAATTCGTTATTATAGGAGCTATCTCAAAACGGTTTGCGGCAATTAATAACACAACTCAAGAAATTTTTGTTTTAATTCAGTAAACCTCCACGTGAGCCCCATTGGTAGCACGCAGAACATCAAGGCGATAGATGATTTCGTTCCAAACATTAAGAAGCATGTCTTGCGTGATGGAAGCTAATGTCTCTTCAATCCGGCGTCTTAATTCTGTAATGTTATTAACCTTCTTTGCATACACTCTGTCCTTTGTGTAGCCCCATAAAAAGAAATCCAGAGGCGTGATATCCGGGGAACGAGGAGGCCATGGAATAGGGCCATCTCGCCCGATCCAACGAGAGGGGAACTTTTGATTGAGGGATAGTCCTCTTCTTCTTCCCACTACCACGCATTTTTCTCTCCGCATCTTTGACGATTTCGTCCCGTATACGCTTTAAGTGTTTTTTTAGAGCTTCTTCAGGTTTAGCCCCAGCCAATATGACTTCTGCCGTGTTAAGACCTGATTGTAGCGCTTTCCTCCAGAGGGGGTCTAGGACAACTGGCCGCGGCCAACTAGCCGCAGCCCAACTCACCACGGCCAACTCGCCGTAGCCAACTGGCCGCAGATATAGGGAATAAGACAACTCGCCGTGATACAGAAAAATTATTTTTTTTTTATGAAAATTGCGTGTAATAAAAGAAGTGTTAAAATTGCTTTATGAAAGTACTTTATTGGAGTAAAAAAAATAAAATAAGGATAAAAATGCAAATATCTATGAAAAGTTATGGGCAATTCCCCTAAGGTATTCAACAAAATTTCGACTGTCAAATTTACTGACAATTGATTTTATCCTTGCATCTGCTTCTCTGAATTTTTTTAACTTGACTGGAGGATTTTGCCCTGCAATCAGCTGCTCGTAATATAGATCTCTTCCTCGTTGAACTTTTTTCAAACCATCAATAAATTTCCAAATCGTAGGATGTTGCATTCCAAGTTCATTTTGCAGTCTTCGGTGCGCAGCTTCTGCGTGATTGTTAGTCCTGTCTTCGTCATTCAAGCAGCGTTGATAAACATTCCACATTTCCTGTGGAAAGACACACGCATATATACATATATATACATATATATATATATACTAGCGGAGCGACCCGGCGTTGCCGGTGGATGTTGAACGCTTACGTAGGGAATCCAAAAAGTTTCCGGAAAATTCAAAAAGCTTTAATACAAAAACCCTTTAATAAAAGTTCCAGAATGGTCAAATAACTTTAATAAAAGAAAACAAAAGAGGATATACGTTTAGGAATGCTCAACAACGTTCGACATAATTCCCACCTATCTCTATACACTTTTCTAAGCGATTTTTCCAGCGTTCCAATCCATTTTTATAAAATTCAGAGTTTTTCGACTGAAACCATCTCAAAACTGCTGTTCTGGCATCTGCTATCGAGCCGAAACGCGTTCCTTTTATGTGATCCTTCAATTTTGGGAATAAAAAAAAGTCGGAAGGGGCTAGATCCGGACTGTAGGGGGGGTGAGGTATGATTTCCCATCGAAATTCCCGTAACACGGCTCTTGAGGCATTTTCAGTGTGAGCAGGTGCATTGTCGTGATGGAAAAGCACCCCGCGATGAAGTTTACCAGGTCTTTTTTCAACAAGCTTATCTTTCAGCTTCCTCAAAAAATTTTCATAATATTGGGCGGTGACTGTTTTTTGTCCTTCAAGAAAGTCCACTAAAATTATTCCTTCACAATCCCAAAAAATTGTAGCCATTACCTTTTTAGATGATCTTTCTGCTTTAAATTTGATTGGGCCATCTGATCCTCTTGGGAGCCATTGTTTTGACTGAACTTTGCTTTCCGGATCATACTGATAAATCCAGGTTTCATCCCCTGTTACAAGTCTATGCATAAAACAATCTTCATGAACTTCCATTCGATTCAAAAGATCAACAGAAAAACTAGCCCTTTGGTCAAACTGTTCTTGGCGCAACGCTTTAGGCACCCACCGAGCAGAAAGTTTGCTAATTTCTAAGGTATCCACCAAAATGGAATGAGCAGAACCACGAGAGATACCCACCTCATTGGCTATTATTTCACAGGAAATTCGACGATCTTTTTCAACTAGTGACCGAACAGCAGCAACAGTTTCTTCATTAATTGATGTTGATGGCCTTCCACTCCTTTGGTTATCATTAAGAACCTCTTGACCCGTTTTGAATCTTTTGATCCAGTCATAAACGACTGATTTCTTAGGTGCTTCATCTCCATAAACTTCTCGTAAGGCATCAAGTATTTGTGGTGGTTTCCATTTAAGTTTTGTTAGGAATTTAATGTTAGCTCTCCACTCGAATTTTGAGATTTCCGTTGCCATGAAAAATAGGGTTCTTTTTAACTCCGTCTTAAAGCAGTCACCAAGGTTGTGTAAGTCTTAGCATGGCCTAATATGTATGAAGGTCCAAATTCATGTCAAAACAAGAATTCATTAAATTCTGATTTGAAATGATTGAATTATTAAACTTTTCCGGAAACTTTTTGGATTCCCCTCGTATATATATATGTATGTGTACAGACAGTATATGCCCGGTTAGGTCAACTGAATGCCCGATTAGATTAATTGAATACCTGGGTACGTTAATTGAATGCCCGATTAGGTTAATTGTACGTCCTTGACGATTGGTTATGTTGAGTCGTGATATTTTCGTTAAAGCTAACGAAAATATCACGACCTAACCTAACCAATCGTCAAGAGCGTACGGTTGACCTAACCGGGCATTCTACACCCAGGTGCACAGCCTCTAAAATTATATTTAGAATAAAAAATTTAAAATTATAAAATTATAAATTATAAAATCTGGCCACCGAGGCCAGTTGGCTACTGCGAGTTGGCCGTGGTGAGTTGTGCTGCGGCTAGTTGGCCGCTGCCAGTTGTCCCATTCCCCTCCAAGAGGTATCTGGCACCCCTCTTCAGCAAGGGGACAGCCGTACGTAGTATGGTTTAAAAAATGGATCCAAGTCCATTACCACGCTGGTATCTCACACCTCGACAGACTGTGAAAGGCTTTATATCCACTATAACTCAATGCGTCGAAAGTGCAGCTTCACTGTTAAGCTCACATCACCGAATGGGAAATTTTTTCCCTCAATCGTTCTTTTATATATTGAGATATTGGTCACTAGATTAGTCGCGACATTCACATAATGGGGCCTGTCATATGTATTATTCAAGCTCTTCTATCTATGGTTGGGAATGTGAGCAATGGGTAGCAGGCGTGCCTGGGTATTCCCAACAAACTGGTGCTCCACTATATTGCTGTAAATATAGCACATGTCTGGGGTTGTATTGCCAGCAACCAATTTCTCCAATTTCATCTGATACATGAGGTTGGATAAGTCATGTTGTACCTCATGAAAGATATCTCTTTGGAAGGTTGATCGATATCGCCCCTCGGTTATAATTTTGAACAGCCCTTTGTCTTTAATATTTCTGTTAGCCTTTGATTTTAGGATTAGAGCATGTGTAGGGTTTTCTTTTTTATGATTTCGTATACTAAATCAGCCGTAAGATTTGAGTTTTTTTAAACTTACGTTTAAGTCTCCCACATCTTCAGCCGCACCATAAAGACCCGGACCTAGTGTTACTACTGCACTGTAATACCATGTATCGCCAGTCCAGGCGATACGTATAGTTTCATCCCGAGTTACCCCGGCTTTTTCAAACTCATCAAGGTCTCTAAGAATCGTAAAAACGGGATCTTTATAATCAATATTTAAAAAGAAGGTATTCAGCTGAATTTCGCATATCCCCACCTCATACGAATCACGACCCAATTCAATGGGTCCATTGAGTTCTGTTACAAAGTTGGCCAGGCTGTTGTTAAGATGTATAGAGAGGGACGAGCAGGATGGTAGTGTGACGTAGAAACGGTTAGGGGCCATGTTGCATACGATTTAAGCTTCATTATTGCAGCAGCTTTTATATAGGTATTGAAGCTTTCTGGGTACCCTAGCCATTTCACCAGGTATATTTTTCTCGTTCTGTACCTTTCCTTCCTAAAAATTTTTCAATTTTAAAAACATTTTTTCCTAAATTAAATGTCACTTTGCAGCTTCTCTCGGTAAAAGCCTCCTGCGATTTCTTCCCCATTCAAATCCTCAACGTAATACAACATTATCTCGCCTTTAGGTTTCATAGCCCTAACTTTAAAAATCTCACGTGTCCAGCTTTGCTCAAATCCCTTCGCGAATTTATCTCCCGAACTCGACAGCCTTACATAATCATTGATTTTGAAACGCGCAGCGTGTGGTGGTGGTGTTCCATCTCTTCTCACATTGGGCTCTGTGCGCGTACCTCTTTCTAAAATCTCGTTAGGTGTTGTCCCAATCGTGCGATGGTGTGAGCGGTTGTATGATGATGCCAATGATTCCAGAATGTCTATATATCTGTATGTATTTTTATATGTAAAATAGCGGTGCATGGGTTCCTTTTCGGTACGTTGAACTCTTTCAGCTAAAGAAGTCTTATGTATAGAATTGGTAGTGTAGTAGCTGATATTAAACTCTGTCAGCATGTTCAGAAAAGCGCGGCCTATAAATTCTTTCCCCATATCCATACAAAAATAGCCAGGAACCCTGTTTTTTTTTTCAACATCAACGTTTTGGTGGTTTTAGCAACTGTTTGAGGCGATTATTTTTCAGATGAATTAGGCACAGATATCTAGAGAATATATCTATTATGAATAGGATGTAGCGGTAACCATCGTTGTACACTGAATATCTTTGCATGCCTGTTAAATCTGTTTGCCAAATAGAGTCAATCGATGCATAAGATGTATAAGCTTCCTGCTCCCGCAAAAACTCTCAACATCTTTTTTCGCACCTCACAAGCGGCGATCTGTCGCAGCCAAAATAATATCCCAACATATACACAACAAGCTAACATTCTAGTTAATCCCTACGCAAAGATAAGTCACTTAAACAGAGAAAACAACCAGAAACACGCAGACAAACAAACAGCCAGACACAAGAAAACCTACAGACTCGACACGACCATTACACCTTTCAATACAGACCAGACCACCAAGATCATCAAAAACATTAAGTATTCGAAGGCTACTGGACCAGACAACATACCTAAAATACACCTGAAACACTTGGGCCCACAGGGAATAATAGCTCTCACAAATATCAGCACATATTCATACCAACACTGTATTATTCTTGACATATGGAAACAAGGTAAAATTATTACACGACTCAAACCAAACAAAAACCCAACAGAACCAGCTTCCTATAGACCCATTACTTTACTATGCACACCTTCCAAAGTAACAGAAAGACTAATCTTACAAATCACCAACCCACACATACCACTATCGCCTACTCAACATGGATTTAGACCTCACCACTCAACCACGACATTACTTACTAACCTCACACAGCACATCATGGATGGCATGAACTCCAGACGACCAGCTCAACGTACACTCTTTGCAACAATAGACATTAGTAAAGCATTTCATGCTATCCCACTCTTCCTTCTCATAAACAAAATACTCAACACAAACATGCACAATAACACCAAAAGGTGGCTGAGCAACTATCTTTCAGGAAGATACTCACATGTCACATTTAATGGCAATTCATCCAAAAACAAGCTTTTACCGAACAGGGTCCCTCAAGGCTCTGTTCTCTCACCAACACTGTTCAACTTATATATGCATTTCATTCCAACACCCATAGCTAACATGTTTACCTTTTCATCATATGCAGATGACATCACTCTAACATCCACCCACAACAACATCAACACCGCTACAAATAACCTACAAACATACATAAACAGTATAAAAGACTGGCTCACACACAATAGACTCAAAGTAGCCTCCACAAAATCAACCATCACCTTGCTTACAAGCAACACAAAAGAACTCCAGATAACTCCACAGCTTACACTAAACAACACCAACATTCCACACACTCATAGGACCAAAATACTTGAGGTCACATACAACACATCATTATCTTTTGTAAACCACATTCAGGACATTAAAAACAAATGTACGTCAAGACTTAACACGCTTAGGGTACTAACAGGCACAAACTTTGGACACAAGCAGGAAACAACATCAGTCATATACAAACAATATATTCGCTCAGTTATGGACTATGCTAGCCCATGCTGGGCACACATTATTTCAAACACACACATAAACACCTTACAGACAATACAAAAGAACGCACTTCGTATCATTACAGGATGCACTCAAACAACACCAATAGAACACCTGCATACAGAAACAAAAATACTGAAAGTTAGGGAACATTTAGACATGAGGGGAACACAATTCATGGCAGAAGCGACAACTAACCTACAACGCCCTTGTCACTACATGTACAATCACGCACCGACATCTTGAACCATTAAGGTAACACCAGAGAGACATTATAACCAAATACTCCATTCCATACCACACCCCACAGACATCACACAGTACAGAAAACACACACACACACACACACCTAACCCACAAAGCACTGACACGACTCGGTCCGAATGCAGTCCTAGGTGCGAAGCTGCCACCCATTAACAGGTCAGAGATCAGCCTGAGCAGATCTGATCGAGTTAACTTAGCACGATTCCGATGTGGACATCACCCCCAACTTACAGACATATAAACACAGACTAGACAACTCTACAGACGACACCTGCCACCTGTGCCAGGACGCACCACAAACAATTCAACACATTATGACAGACTGTTCCACTCTAGCACTGTAGCACAACATCACTAGTACGCTGAAACTCTGGTCCACTCCGGAGAGGGGGATCGGTTACCTGCGTGCCGCCGGCTTGCTCGATCAGTGTGGGCTGATCGGCTAAACAACAGCAACATCTTTTTTCCCTACTCCTTCATTGTAAACACTTCTGTACAGTCTGTCTACGCCTCCGTAGGAGGCTGGGCTAGAATTTGTCATAATAACTTCTTAATATGTTAGCCATTTGCGTATTTTAGAGGCACGTGGGTAGGGTTGCTTAACAGCTTCTTTTCCTCCTCAGAGGTGTTACCGCCAGGGGTGACGGCTTTTTCAATTGTGGCACATGCGATGCATGTTTTAAGTCTTTTAACTGTTCAAATTTCCTATCATTGCTTTGGGGATATTTATCTTTTGTAATCTTGGTTTAATATGCTTCCATCCTGTTTGTGAGGGCCTATCCCTCTTTCTCACCAGATCATGGACGATGTCTACGATATTCAATCCCTGTACCTTTGCTCCTTCCACAATGATCTCACCTGTATCGGTCTACTGTATGTTGGGATCCTCATTCAATAGATTATAAAGACTTAAACCTTTATTCCTCAATGTATGTGGGAGGGTGCTTTTTAATACATGCTCGATATGTTGTGTGGCAGACCCGTTAATCTTTGGTTGGTCAGCTCTATCGTCGGACACAGACCCTATGTCACCATACCTATCGTTGTCCGTGCTGTGCCTAATAACCACGGGAATCTCTGTCGGATTCTTATAATTTTCGTACTCGTGAAGAAATTTCTGCAGAGCTTCTTGGTATAAGATTCTTTACTCATCAGGTGTTTTTTTACTGTTTAATAGGGCTAACAATTCACTTCCATTCTTTTAAGTCTGCTTTTACGGGGTTCTAGAACCGTGTCTGCATTCTTTGAACTTTGCAGTGAAGAATACATCCCGTGTGGAATCACTACCAATTTCTTCATTATATTAAACTAGTTAGTAAAGGACCCAAAACTGAAAATAAGATGGGGAGGAATGACCCTCTCTTTACAATAATCCGTTTTTTTCTTCCCCACAGTTTGACTTTTACGAACGAGTGTACGTATTATGTTCTTTCACCGGGTAGGCGAGCCTTCTGAGGGGGTTTCATTGATATATTGCAATTTATAACGTTGACAGATTTCACAGGTGCATTTTAAAAACTCGAAGTCAATATTTTTAGCAAACATCTGTTGCATTGCCCGGCGTTTCAGGCTCGTTTCAGGCTCGTTTGGAAACATATTCGTTCTTAGAAGCACCCTAAACGTGTTTCGCGGATGAAGGTCGCAAAGGAAATATCCGTAACATTGTGGCTTCTTTATAAACTTCCAAAAACTCCTTACGCTGATTCGGGAACATTTGACTGGCTAATACCCGAATTTGTGGTACATCTCTACGTTGCGCGAATAAGACTAGATAGTGTGTATTTAACGACACATCACGCATGTATCTATTTTTGAAAAAGAGATTCTGATTGATGAGATCACGCTTATGTTAAGATTGTGGGAGAATACTGTAAATGTCGCGGCAAACGTTTTATCCGTCTCCAACATGAGATCGTCAATTACAATGACTGAATGTTCGTTTCCTTTTAACCAATTAACGTCATATACACCTTTGTGGAACAAAAGATTATCTTGGTACTCGTTCAACACTGATTGATACGTCGAACAGCACCATATAACTTTATGCACAAATTCTGAGAACATCTCTCCCTTTTCTTTAATGATTTTAAGCATAAACACAGTTTTATCACATCCTGTAGGTCCAGATATAATACATGTAGATGGGCTCGTGAACCTGAATTTTTCTACAGAATCCATTTCTAACACGTCACACTCCTAAGTGGGTCATTTACAAAATATAATAAATATTTAAGTGATGTTCCTTATATTCTAGTCTTGTTTTTCTCTTCTCCCACAGAACCGTGAATGACGATGAGGTACAGCACCCCATCATCGATATTACAGATGACCCAGACGACAGTGTAGTTGTGATCAAAGACTCCAGCCCTGCTAACGAGTCCACACCAGCGATACCTGTAGCACGCGACAATTCAAAGCGGAGGCATGATGAAGAGCCCTCCACGTGAGGTGTAAAGTGTGCCAGGATTGCGCCGGTTTTGGATCCCCAGTAAAAGAGCCCCATCCCTCTACGTGTTACGGGAAAACCCCCAAAATAGTACTTTCCTCAAATAAAAATGTACCCCCTTATTTCTGTTCAATTCCGGGTACATCCTCCACGGCAGCGGCAGCTTCTCGTTCTGTAGAGGATGGTATAACATTCGAGTTGGTGCGCACCGCTACCCCCACCCCAGCCTTGACTAGAAATCGGTATATAGTCAGGGTTGATCCTAGAGCCATGTATAGCAATGGTTTTGAACACGGACTGCGAAGCATAGTTAAACGTACTCTAGAGTTTGCCCCTCACAACCGCAACGAACGTGAAGTCAGAACGCGGCTGTCCTTCGGGTTCGAGTCAGATGACGGTGATGTAGATGATTTTTGGGTAGTAATACCATTCAGACGCTTGGCAGCTGTAGATATAGAGTATATATTAGGCCGTAAAATGTAGTCCTCTCAAAGTAGTACAGCCTTCAATATGGACAACTTCACGGTAAATATTGACCGTGTATTCCGTGTTGCGGGTCATAGTGCCACACCTTATACTCTTAATTTCAATTGTCAGGTTATTTACAGGCGGCATATAAACGCCGATCGTGGTTGCGGTTATATAGCAGTAGTCATAGCTCATATGTTTACTGTACTAAATACACGAACCCAAAAAATTTGGTTGTCTACGGTAGTGGAGCGTGCCCGTAAACAACTCTAGACTGTAAACTTAGGTTTGAGCGTAGTATGGATCCTGAAGAGCTGAGAAAGGTAGAATAGGAAATTAATGTTCGTATAGTTGCATTTGGAATGGATGATCGTCGTAGGACTGTGTTTGTTTTTAAAAGTTGAGTGAGAGGTCGTACAAGACCCCTACTTATTTTAGTGCTGTCAGGAACAACGTGCCTCCCCATCCGTAATATAAGGGACCTTTACGCGAGTTATGATAAAAGTCGAAAATATGGACGACATCATGATTTGTGTAAGGGGTGTATCGAGTTTCCGGATGATATAGTGAAACATTGTAAAGATTGCCACATAGTATGTGAGCAGTGTAAAAGCTCCAAATGTGAAAGCCGTGTAGTTGAAGCTGAGAAGACGGATTGTGATGTGTGTAGACGCACATTTTTCAATAATAACTGTTTTGAGGTCCATACGTCAATTGGCACGTGCAGGAAAATAAGAATCTGTGAATGTGGTATGTTTCACATGATGGATAATTGAGGGAATTTCAAGCATAAATGTGATGAAATTCATTGTTCTACATGCCATGAGAAATATAAGGCGGTTGAAGTAAAGCATGTATGTTATATGAAAGACGCTAAGCCTAAAAATAGCCCTTGTATAACTGTGTACTACGATATAGAATCATACACGAACGCTGAGACCAAAGAGGTCATTCCACATTTACTTGTAAGCCAGACTATCTGAGATGAGTGTATGGAGATCGAGTGTGATGAATGTCACAAATGTGGTAAACGGACAAACATTTTTAGAACGATTGCCCACGATAGCCCTGTGAAACTCTTTGTGTCCTATATTGTCAAGTTAGTGGACAATTTCAAAAAAATAACTGTGTATTCTCTTGCCCATACCGGGACAAAATTTGACACACAGTTCCTTTATAAGGAGTTGCTTGAGCACGAGTCATCTGAGATATTTACACATGATCCCTTGAAAAGAGGAACCAAACTTATACAGATGCAAATAAGAAGTAATGTACAGTTTAAAGACACTTTATTATTCACACCTTGTAAATTAGCAAAGCAAAGCTACCCAAGGTCATGGGTGTTGCCGCTGAAGTTTCAAAAGGATATTTCCCTTACACATTCCTCACTAGCGAAACTTTAAATTACGTAGGACTACCTCCACCTAAACATTACTTTAACTATGAATGTATGAGTACAGTTGAACGTGAAGATTTTGACCGCTACTACAACAGTTTTAATGAATCTAATCCTTATAATATAGCTGATGAATGTGAGCGTTATTGCGGGAATGATGTCCGCGTGCTTAGAGTATGTTTCCAGGCCTTTAGAAAGGTGTACAGAGACCGTTTCAAATGCGATCCGTTGCAAATCGCAACCACGAACGCACCATTATGTTTTACAGTGTTCAAGAATAACGTCATGCGTAAAGACACCTTAGCCGTCATTCACAGAAACAATCCCCGCAGTTATGGGCACAAAGCTATTTACTGGCTCATACACATACAGCAGCAGACAGGTATATACATAAAGCATGCCCGCAACACGGGGGAAGTACCCATTAAGGTTAATTGTCGTGTTTTTTGGGTTGATGGTCTAAGCCAGGGGTCACCAACCTGGGCAGTAGCGCTCACTAGTGGGCTCACATTAAAGGTAATTAAACATTTATTTCATTATTTATTTTATCGATTATGTTGATTTATTCTTTTTGATCTAAGGTGGGCGATAAGCTTTTTTAATTTTCAAAAAATCGTAAAAGTGGGCAGTGAACAAAAAAAAGGTTGCTGACCCCTGGTCTAAGCGAAAACCGTGGCATTGGTGAGAAGACTGTGTACTCCTTAAACGGTTGCTGGTGGCACGGATGCCCGCGTCCTAAGTGCGAAATCGTAGGAGATATCCACGGTAGATCTCCTGCCGACAGTCCTACATGGACCCGCACCCGCGATCAGCTTATAGGCGCCCAGTTCACTCACAAGGTCTTGTGGGAGCATGAGTATGATGCACAGATGGAAACAGATGGACAGTACCGGATAGAAATAAACACGATCAAGCGTTTAATGGTGCTGGATCGTCTCAAATGCGGTGATAGCTTGTTCGGAGGGCGTATAAAACCCTTGAAGCTATACTTTCTGCCTGCGGAGGGCGTGAAACTCCATTACTACGACTTCTGTTCTTTATATCTCTATGTGATGAAAAACAATCCGTACCCTGTAGGTGCACCTGAAAAACTGGTGGGATCTGACCTGCCCCCCATCGAGGTGCTCTCTACAAATTTGAACGGGTACTATTTCGGCCTTTCTTTCGTAGATGTGCTTCCCCAACGCGATTTATGGATGCCGATCTTGCCCGTCGTTATAGATTACAAGCTCATATTTCCGCAGTGCGTGAAGTGCGCAGAGCAGAACAATGGGGATTGTATTCATACAACCAAACAACGTAAGATCAGAGGTGTATATACAAGCCCTGAGCTGGACCTAGCCTTTCGCCATGGATACAGAATATTGAAGATACATGAAATGTGGAGGTTTCAGGAGCTACCAAACCTTTTCACGCCATATATAAACTCTTAAGGTAGAAGCATCAGGGTATCCGCGAGGAGTTGATACCGAAGTTGAAAAATCGGCTTATATTCAACGTTACCGTGACCGTGAAGGTGTACAGCTTGACGTTCCCAAATTGTAAAGAATCCAGGCAAGCGCTTTAGTGCAAAGTTGTGTCTAAATAGTCTTTAGGGAAAATTTGCACAGAATACTGGCAAAGGGAACGTTCATTTGACCCAAAGTTATAGTGAAGTCTGGGATTATGCCAACGCTCTCGATAAAGAGGTCATAGAGATCGTGAATGTAGGTAATACTTACATAATAAAGTACAACAATACCGAATTGGCCACAGATACCTCAAGGGTTACAAACATACCTGTAGCCAGCTTCTCAACGGCCTATGCACGCATCAAACTTTGGGGTCTATTGCATTCTCTTGGTCGGAGGGTTCTGAACGCCGATACAGATAGTGTGATATTCACAGCGAGGGAGGGTGAATACATGCCCCCTATTGGTGAATTCCTCGGGGAGTGTGCTTGGATGATGATGAGGGCGACCAGTCATCCCAACTAACTGTAGGGACTCACAATTTTCGGGCGCAGAAGCTGGGGGGCGTGAAGGAATGTAGTGGTACGAAGGTGTGCCCTAACACCTATAGGAAACGTTACTAGGTGCCTGGTACCTATGATACCGTACCCTTTGGATACCATAATCCTTGATTGTTTTATATATATATATATGTTTATTGTTACCGATATATATATTTTATTTATGACATGTATTTATACATATATACACCTTGAATATTACGTTTATTAAATAAATCGTGTTTCAATTAGCGTTTCACTTTCTCCTTTGTGTGTGTGTGTGTGTGTGTGTGTGTGTGTGTGTGTGTGTGTGTGTGTACAGGAGAAAGTTCTAAGCTCCGACCGCTGTATGATCGGTCACGTGACTCCTGCTAGAACCTGGGCATATCTCTATTCTGCGTGCTCAGTTGACCGCTGCAAGCACTGGATCTCAGACGTGTATTTTCCCATGTAGACAAAAAATAGTAATGGCTACCTTTAATATTGCGTGTTCGACGTTTATGAAGTGGTTTTTAGCAAAGTGTGAAGATGTGGTGGATACTGAATTGTTCCCTATTCCACCCTCCTTTGATACTTTTAAGGCTACATTGAATCGTGCGAAGGAACAAGAGGTACAAATACTGTACGGGTATTCTGGCGAGAGCATTGGGGGATTTCATGGTACTAGCGATGTATTGAACTATGCTGTAGGACTAAACTTTATAAAAGCTTACATATACCGTGAAGTGGAAGAAACAACACGTGCAGAAGAGAAGCAACGGTTATGGTTAGTGACTCTTGTTGATGAGTGGTGTGACAAGCGATATTATATCATGTTGCATCATACCGAGTACTCTTACCCTGCGGCTGAGAATGTAAATCTTGTCATCATGGAGAAGCTGAAGTATTTTTACCACAACATTAATATATATCATGACGAGGTTTGTAGTGAGGTTGTGGCTGAAGGCCTGCGTGAGTTTTAACAGAATTTAGAAACGAGTATCGTCTGCTAAGCAAAAAGGAAAAATATAGTCATATGTTTCTCTCAAATAGTGCGCCGGAGTGTGAATAAAATGTGTTAATTCGTGAAAATGAACGAAAATGTCTGGTGCGCATTCTTGGGAGTGGGAGTGATAAAACATCAAAACCGGTATTGCTTCATGTGTCGGAAAATTTCTCAAAACACCTACCCATTATAATGAGTTGCAAGTATTCACGTTGGAATAACGCCGTACACGATTCATCAGCTTATGGTGTGACTCACTCCTCCCGTCGAGCCAATCCTCTCGCCTGTGGCTCATAGTCATCTCAGAGGAGCTTCAACCGAGTGGACGTGCACTCCTCGAATACGATGGAACTCCTTTTGAGCAGCATTCTCAATGCCATGTACGATGTGTCCGTGACGAAGTCATTGCGCGTGTTCAGACGTAAAACCGGTACCATTAACTATGTACTGGAAACGACTTGTAGACAAACAAACTCTGGTAAACGGAATGTTGTTTATTTAAGTGTTGAGGAGATGAATAGAGTCTTCGTGGTAGTTGAGAAGGGGAGTGATGATCGTTATAAAATTCCTGCAGGTGTAGGTACAAGAAGAGAGCAGATTAGTGATACCCCCTCATATGCCATTGTTTGTACGTTGTGTATAAATAACGATCAGCCATGCATTGATATCCGACTGATGTGGAAGAATGCTTCTGATAATAACGTTCTTGTCCCTACATGAAACCTTTTCATCCTGGACAGAATGTTTGAAATCGTCGGTTTCCGCAAGCTGAAGCCTATATTAGAGGCGCGTGTTATGGATATGCTTATTTTTATACGGTTCTTGAATATGCATACACCGCTCTGCTCGATGGGTTTATCGAGTGTAGGATTGAATAAGTCGAGAATGGTCTAGAGCTGGATGCTTATTTAAAAGGTCTAGACTCTTTGAAATATCATGAACTTTGGTACAAAGCACTTAAGTGGTACAGGGCTGAGCTCACCTACACCGTTCGCCCTGAAGAACTATTTCTTTATATAATGAGCAGCTGTCGTTACCACTTAGAAGATTATTTCAACTGCCACTATGCATTGTGAAGATGAGTTCACGATTGAAAAGCTCGGATCGGTAAGAATAAACCATCTATTGGAAAGGAGTGCTTATAAACTTGTATTTAATAATGACTGTATAGCTAACGATGACCTCATTGCGCGTGCTTTCGAATGTATTCTAGCCGTGTTTAAAGATAACTTGCCAACCGAATGTAAAATGGGCACAAAAATAGTATTGAATGATATGAAGGCCATTTACATCGAATATAGGCATTCGAATATAGCGGTGAAATAATGTTAAATCATATTTTCTGCATAGTGCAAAGCAATAATGATGTGACTGTAGACTCGATTACGTGCGAGTTTAGTATTTTAGTTTAGCGCAGTAAAAGATAAAGTGTATGTATTTTGATGTATATTTATTTAATATAATTGTGTGTGTGTGATATATATATGTGTGTGTGTGTGTGTGTGTGTGTGTGTGTGTACATATATCTATATATATATGTGTGTGTGTGTATGTATATATATATATATATACCCCTATATTTTTTTTTTTTCTTTTTTTTTTCCTGTACTATTATATTGATGGTTATACTCCAACGTTTTGTATTTCTTATATTATTTTTTATTTTATTTTTTACTTTACATATATATATATATATATATATTCCTCGTTCGTATTTGTTATACTATTATTATTTTTATTGCATTTATTCATCGTTTGTATAGGATTGTGTATTTATTTTCTATATATTTCGTGAAATTGATTCTAATAATTCGTCTAAATAAACAGAATGATGTAACTGTGTTTTATTTAATTCTTTTGGTTGTATATATAAACGATGTTATTTAATTATATATATACCAAATGGCTGGTTACGCCTTCTAAACCGACTGGCGGATTTCTAAGTCAACTGTCAAGAATATATGCTTTAATTAAATAAATAGCGCAATAATGCACACCTGATCAAGCCATTTACGCCTTCAAGCCAAATTAAGCATTTTAAGACGACTGGCTGCTTAAGCGAACTGGCTGATTTACACCTTATAAGACAGCGGGCGCTCGGATGAACTCTCATTATGCGTCTGGCTGGAGCCAGGCGAACACGCCTTTCTCCTTCTTAGTTTAAGGCTTAGGTTAGGGTTTCCCTTTGGGGGGTGAGGACATCCCACCTTCTCCCCCAAAGACGCTCCTCCTTCTCCTTTCTCTCCCTCTCTTAGGTTAAGGTTACCCTTTTTGGGGGAGTTCATCCTCCCTTCTCCCCCCCAGAGCTCCCTCCTCCTTGTTGCATACCCCTCTTTGCAGCATTGACTTCATGCAAGACCCATCCCTCCTCTTGCAACACCCCCTCCCCATTTGCAACATTGATCAACATTTGCACATTGCAACATTGCATTGCACTCTCCCATTTTGTGCCCATTCTACTGAAGCGAATCCAGCAAGACACAATCATAGCTGGAAATCAAATATGGGAATTCTTTCGGAGGTTCATTTGTTAAAAATATAAAGAAGAAAATAACGAACATACACCACCTTGGTGGTGTAGTGGCTAGGCGCCTCGGTGGTGTAGTGGTTAGCGTCGCTGACTACGAATCTATTGTTCCCGCGATCGACACCCGGTGACGGCAGGCGGCATGCAGCAAAACCAAGCTGTTCATCCTTACACACAATAAAATTGATTGGTAGATAAACACGTAGCCGAGTTGTTAAGACGCTGGGATGCTGGTGGGGCGTGGTTCGGATTCCACGTTAAATTGTCGGTCTATGGTGGAGTGACAAGCTTGACCTTCGTCAGAATAAACAATTCGGGCAGAAGCAAGACCAAGTTTAATCAAAGGTGTGTGTGTGTGTGTATGTATATATATATATATATATATACAGGGTGGGCGGAAAGTAGCTCCCTATTTTGGATTGGTAAAAAAATACGTATATTATCCATTTATTTCAGAAGAAATAATATGAAAAGGTAGGCATACATGGTAGGTTTTCTCTAAAATTCAATGTGGGCTCCAACTCTTTCCACCAGCTTCTGGAGCCGCCCAGGAATGGCGTCCACTGACTTTAGCAGGAACTCCGGCGGGATGGAGGACATGACTTCCCGAATTCGGTCCTCCAGTTCTTCCAATGTCCTCGGTTTGGTGCGGTAGACTTCTTCCTTTACCCACCCCCAAAGAAAGAAGTCGCACGGTTACCGCTGAAAAACGGCAGAATCGGTTCAGTGTAACGGTGTGGTGTGGTATGACCTCAGATCAGGTTGTGGGCCCGTTCCTTCTGCGCAACACCATGAATGCTGAGCGGTACCTTGCTATGTTGCGAAACGAGGTCTGGCCGGTTGTCAGCACATGGGAGAACATCGACGATCTGATATTTATGCAAGATGGCGCCCCTCCACACTTCGCTCTTGTTGTCCGTGAGTGGCTGGATGCCCACTTCCCTGGGCGTTGGATGGGTCGTCGTGGTCCACATCAATGGCCAGCCAGGAGCCCCGACTTGACACCGTGCGACTTCTTTCTTTGGGGGTGGGTAAAGGAAGAAGTCTACCGCACCAAACCGAGGACATTGGAAGAACTGGAGGACCGAATTCGGGAAGTCATGTCCTCCATCCCGCCGGAGTTCCTGCTAAAGTCAGTGGACGCCATTCCTGGGCGGCTCCAGAAGCTGGTGGAAAGAGTTGGAGCCCACATTGAATTTTAGAGAAAACCTACCATGTATGCCTACCTTTTCATATTATTTCTTCTGAAATAAATGGATAATATACGTATTTTTTTACCAATCCAAAATAGGGAGCTACTTTCCGCCCACCCTGTATATATATGACATATGTAGGTGTGTGTATGTACCTTAGAACTTGGTAATCAAACTGTATTCGGATCTTATTAAAAATTTGGACTGTGTCAAGTATTTTGGAAAATTTTGTCATTAGTAGTTTTTTATGCTGAGTCTAAGTATGCAACTCATTGTTTGCGGAAATAAATATTTAACATTTTATTGGCATTTGTTTGCAGGAACAGTGCCAGCTTCTCCATGCAAAAAACAGTAATTTTTGTTGTTATTAATGTTTATTTCTTGCCTGCTTACACCTTGTTTAGTGTGAATATTATTGTTGTAGTGTGAGCATATGATAATGCAGTGCTGTAATCTATCTACTTGCGAGTTGCCTCCGGTCAATTGAATGCCAGGTTAGGTCAAGTGAATGCCAGGTTAGGTTAATTGAATGCCCGGTTAGGTCAATTGTACGCCCTTGACGATTGATTAGGTTAAGTCTTGATATTTTCGTTAAAACTAACGAAAATATTATGACTCTACCTAACCAATCGTCAAGGGCGTACAGTTGACCTAACCGGGCATTCAGTTGACCTAACCGGGCTTTCAATTGACCGAGGAACATTAATAACAACAAAACTTACTGTTTATGCGAGTTCGTAATGCATAAACTGGCACTATTCCTGCAAACAAACGCCAATAAAATGTTAAATATTTATTTTCGAAAAAAATGAGTTGCATATTTAGAATCAGCATAAAAAACTGTACTAGTTACAAAATTTTCAAAAAAATTTCACACAGTCGAAATTTTTACTAAGATCCCTGTATTCTATACATGACGCCAGTGAGTTCCACTTATAATTTAGCCTTCTTCATCCTCATGAAATTGTTACTATTATACAGGGCTATTGAAACTGATTCACCTGATTTCAAATGAGAATATTTTTTAATGTTACAAATACAGAGTGATTTGTGATACATCAACCAAAAGAAAAACTGTCCAAATTTTGTCTCTCACCTCATAAATGCTCTATGTGACTTCCCTTAGTTACACGAGCAACGTCGACACGATAGTCGAATTCCTCCCATACTCGCTCCAGCATCTCCGTTGTCACTGACTCTACGGCAGTAACAATGCGAGTTCGGAGCTCATCCAAAGATGTGGGCAACGGTGGCACGTACACAGTATCTTTAACGTATCCACAAAGGAAGAAGTCGCACGGTGACTCACGCTGCACTGTGACTACCGAATTACAGCTCGAAAACTGCAACACACAAAACGCCTTCTGCTGTGCGGACGCCATTTTCACACTGACTGTTTGTTGCTAGGCTAGGCCACGGCGTGACTTTAGAGCCCTCTCGCGGTGATCTTGTAAAACCTAGAGATTTCCTCTTTCATGTGGTGTATGCCCAGTTGATGCACGGTTGATAGGTACGGAAGTATTCTCAGTTGAAATCGGATGAATCATTTTAAATAGCCCTGTACATATCTCCTTCCTAAACTGTTAAGTGTAAGTTTTTCTCTCTTTCAGATTTAATTATTTTATACATACACTCATTCACTCTCTATCGCACATTCTTTAAATTCCAAAGCGTGCCTATCCCTTTGGGTCAATCGATTTTATAGGTACCAATTTCATTGATAACGATTCAAAATACCTATCTGTTAACGACCTCAACACAAAACCGAATGGTGGTCACTTATCAGTTTTGATCCGTAATATGAGAAGCCTTACCAAGCATGATAATGATCTCAAAGATACAGTATCTTTAATTAAAAAAGATTTCCATGTAATTACACCCACGGAAACCTTCATACAGAATCCATATAAAAATCTCTTTTTTAGAGGGCTATACATTTTTTTACACCTAAGCGCAAAGAAAGAAGCGGCGACATTCGTATTTACATAAAAAATGGAAAAAAATTCACTCACTCTGGACAGTGGGACGCCAAATTGAAACATGTGCAGTAAATCTTACCCTTTACAAAACCTCTCTCAACATACTGTACTGACATTATACAGACCGCCTAACGGTAGCGCAAATAACTACATTAATACCTTACAGGATCAAATCAGACATCAATCCCAAAACTGCTGGCGTTCTTTCACCATCGTTACTTTAATATAGACTTAATGAAAATAGGGACAGACTGCATAATCAGGGGCGTCATTTCAAATTGGCTTTGGGGGGGAGGGAGAGAAGAAGGCAGTGAGAGGCCCCTCACATGTCAAAATTTATTAAGTGCTACTCAATGTACTTTATAATCAAATTAATATAAACAAGAATGATTAAATGGTATCAGCTAGACTGGTTATTTACAGTTAACTATCAAATTATTAAGTTAAGCAATAAATCATGAAATTTATATCGCCTAATGTAGTAGAGGATATCTTCTAGACTTCATTTTTGCAATCATCAACCAAAACATCAAAATTAAGGTTTTTGAACACTTCTTTTTCAGAGGCCATCAGAAGCAAGTCATTCAGTCGATCATCTCTCATCGTAGTTCGTAAATAGTGTTTCACCAAACTAACTCAACACAGAAAACAATCGCTCATTACTAGCAGTGGTTACTGGAAGAGTGATGATTATTTTCAAAAATTTGAAAATTTCAGAATAAGCTAATTGTAAAGGTCTTAGCTCTTCATACAACTGAATCAGATTCTTTCACTTTTCACTTTTGTTAGAAAAGTGTCTTTTGGCAACAGAAATTTGAGATTGCAAAAGGATTTCATCCACACCAATGCTCTGAGATGAGTATGCAATAGAATTAAGTTTCCCTAATTCTAAAAGGTCTCCTGAGTTTCAGTCAAAGGAAGAAATAGTTGTTAAAAGGGGCATGTTTTCTGAGAAGCGCCTATCAAGTTCTGAAATAAACCTATCTAATATGGAAAAATAATCTATTTTGGCTTTCATTGCAAGAGGGAAAGATGTACTGCCAGAAACTTCAACATTACTTTTCCCAATGGTTGTATCTATGAGAAAATGTTTGAGATGTGAGGAGACCTTCTGAATTCGTTGTGAGCTTCCCTCACTTTTAGCCACAGTTACTAAATCTGTTACCAGTGTCAGTGTGAATATTAAATAACTCAGCAAAAGTCTTGACTGTATCAACAAACTAGAGAAAGCATTATTATTTCTCATGATCTGTAATTCATTCCTGGTCGACTCAATGAGAGAACATGCTTCATAAATTAGAATATCATGTGACTAAAGCTGATCTGACAGACTGTTAGTAGCACTAAGAACTTGCCCTACAATATGAAGATCAACAACAAATCTTAAGGACTCTAGTTTGTTTCGCAGTCCTGTAGCTTCTTCTGCAGCATCCTTGTCAGAACCTTCTGACAAGGCACCCAACACTGCAAGCAAACTTCCAAACTGATATTTAACTTTTGAAATTGAACGATAGTAATAGGACCATCTGGTTATGACAGATCTTTCTAGTGTTAGGACTTGAAGATTACTTTTTGAGCTTCAATAAAAAGCTGATATCTAAGTGTTCCTGTTAGCAATAAATGAGTACATCGAGTTAACAACTGCGAAAAATGATGAAAGCTCACTAGTATTTTTGATACAATCACCAAGCACTAAATTTAATCTATGTGCATGACAATGTATAATATAGACTGCCTAAGACTTGATCTACGAAAATACTTTTTCCGTCATAAAGTAGTAGGTTTTTTGAATGACTTGCCATATGATGTGGTAAACTGTAGCTCATTAGTTAATTTTAAGAAATATTTAGACACTTTTATGAGTGAAAGAGATAGTTTGTAGATTGTATATAGTGTATATTCTTTGCTTCAGTTATAGAGGCTACTATGGTGGTGGTAAATAGTTGTATAGTAATTAGCTGACTTGAATTTGACATCTTGAAAGATTTTATTATTATTAAAAAATGTAGCTCATGACTTGGATTACCTCGATAGGCCCGAGTGGCTTCATGTTCTCCAAATGTAATGTAATGTAATGTTTTCTATTATGCCATATGAGATATGATTTTCCTTCACGACGGAGGCAGTTTAAATGTCAACCGTCTCTGCTCCGATGCTCCTGCGCTCGTTTGGGGTTTGTTTACTGTGACGTCAGACGTTACTCACAGATAGTTTTCAATATTTTTTAGGTCATAATTCATTGTCATTATTTTATTCAAATTATTCTAAAAAGTTTTTAAACTGTAAGCAGTTCATTATATTGATAATGCACAAAATATAAGCTGCCTTTTTTTTAAAGAAACTATCATTTGGAGAGCCTTGGAGGGCCCCATGGTGAGCTTGGGGGTGGCGACCGCCCCTCACCCACGCCCCCCCAAATGACGCCTCTGACTGCATTGCCAAATCATTATGAAACACAATGATCAGCCAAGGATACAAGACCTTCGTAACAAGGTCAACACCCCCCCCCCCATACTGACCTTACCATATCTTCTCTTATCGACCATATATGGTCAGATATAGACCCATAGGGAGGCAGGTACAACTGACCACTTCCCAAATTACGTCATAATCAAAACAACGGCAAACACCTTAACGTACACAAATATTAAATTCAGGAAACAAAGCATAATCAGCTTGATAAATTCAAAACGAAATTAGGCGAAACAGATTTCGACTTCATTGACAACCCGCATACAGACATAAACACCAAATTTTTAAATTTTCAGGAATCACTTTGGCATGCTTTTAATGAATCATGCCACATTATTGAAAAAATATTCCCTCGGTTCGAATCAACAATCCATGGTTGACTCCAGCTCTAAAGACATCTGTTAAACACAAACACAAACTACAGTATATAAAAATGTGAAGGAAAGTCTACTCCCAAATGAAGCCTACACTCCCTATAAAAACAGACTTAATTCATTAATACACAAAGCTGAAGCTAATTACTATAAACATAAATTCGAAGAATACAAGGGAGACCCTAAACAATACTGGAACCTCATTAAAAAAGTGATTAATAACAAACTAACAAAACCCTCTACCTCGGAAAATTTATTAGTAAATAATGAGCTCACGCATCTCCCACAGGGTACCTCAAGTGAGCATACAGGCGTAACGTTGAAAAATGAGGACGTTAAAAAATGAGGTACACGCTATATATATATATATACATATATATATATACAGGGTGTCACGTAAGTCTGGACCCATAGGGCAAAATTAATAAAATTACAAAATAGTCTCAGTTTCGCTGGACATGCGTCGAAGTGACTTCTTGGGACTGACAGCGAAGCTAGCCAACACATTGGTACTGGTTTCGTCTTCCGTAACAGTCCTTGAAGGTCCTCTGCGAGGCTTGTCAGCTACGGATCCAGTTTCCTTAAATTTGGCTATCAACTTGCCAACACATCTGTGTGTGATTGGTGCGCGGTCTGGATGCATATTGTTGAATTCTTCGGCCACTTCCCGGTGACTGCGGGTCCCGACCAGCAAAATAACTTGAACTCTCTCCTCTCTAGTCAGTGACATGGTTTACCTGCAACATAATAAAAAAATATATTATAAATCCCTATGGGTCCAGACTTACGGGACACCCTGTACGTACGTATATATATATATATATATATATATATATATATATAGTGAACACTATATCTATATATATATATATATATATATATATATCGGGTGGCCACAAAAAAACTTTACTTAATTGAAAGTTTAATAACTGCAACAATTCAAAACTTATGCGATTGAGATTTTGCACACATTAACAGATGCATATAATCTATAATTGCTGGAATTTTCAACTATGTAGGTTCTATAGTTTTGTTACAGTGAACAATTTAAAAGCATATGTCTAAAAATAGCATGCCTGGTGTGCATCTGACACGTACGTGCGCTAGCGTAGGCTAAACCTAATGTAGCGTAGTATGACACGCGCGCTGGCGTAGGCTAAACCTAATGTGAATTTGCTTTCTTTTTTTTTCCGCTAAAACCCCGCCAGCATGACGTTAAGTAAAAGTGATAAAGCCATCATAGAAGCATGTGTCAAGGAAAAAGGTTGGAATGGAAATAGGATTGTCCGAGAATTCCCCGCAAAGAACTGGACTCGTCAAAGTGTTTATAACTTAATAAGAAAGAGAAAGGATACTGGATCAACAGCTAGAAAACCCGGCAGCGGCAGGCCCAAAAGTGTTTCAACAGAAGAAAATAAGGCTGCCGTGGAGGAACTGATTCAATCCCAGGAGAATACACCAGGAACTCATCGCTCCCAGAGACAGATTGCGTACGACCTTGGGATTTCTCGCTCCTCTGTACAAGGGATTGTAAAACGTTTGAAATTGAAGGCCTACAAGAGAATTAGAGTTTCTCGGCGTGATCAGAATGTAAGACAGCGTAGAAAGACCCGCTGTAAATCCCTATATGAACGCTACTCAGCTGAAGACGTGCAAAAAGTTGTGTTTACAGACGAAAAGGATTTCACGTTGGAGGTGGCCAAAAACAGGCAAAATGACAGGGTTTATGGTTCAAGGAAAAAGGACATTCCTCCCTCCAGGCTTTATCATGAAACCTCACGATTCAGCAGAAAAGTAATGGTATCGGCGGGAATTTCATGGAAGGGGAAAACACGAATTCATTTTATTGCCACAAACGAAACTAAAGTTAACTCTGAGCGCTACATCAACCTGTTAGATAATGGGTTACTTCCTGATTGTCGTCAGCTGTATCCTGATGAGGCCTACACTTTCCAGCAAGATGGGGCACCAGCCCATACAAGCCGAGCGACCCAAAATCATCTAGAGCAAGAGATAATTTCATCAAAAAGGATGAATGGCCGCCTCAGTCTCCCGACTGTAATCCGATGGACTATTCAGTATGGGATTCCCTCATGGTGAAGGTTTACGGCAGCCAGAAAGACAAATTCACCGAAGATGAACTTAAGGAGAAAATCAGTAGAGCATGGGAGGATATCACCTTAGATGAGGTTCGAAAGTGCATCTCCTCGTGGAAGAAGCGATTGAGGGCAGTTTACCAACAGGGAGGTGGTCACACTGACCATTTGTTTAAGTAAATTTTGTTAAGTTCAAATTCATTTTCTTCGGCATGCTATTTTTAGACATATGCTTTTAAATTGTTCACTGTAACAAAACTATAGAACCTACATATTTGAAAATTCCAGCAATTATAGATTATAACCATCTGTTAATGTGTGCCAAAGCTCAATCGCATAAGTTTTGAATTGTTGCAGTTATTAAACTTTGAATTAAGTAAAGTTTTTTTGTGGCCACCCGATATATATATATATATATATATATATAATACAGTGTATGCCCGGTTAGGTTAATTGAATGCCAGGTTAAGTCAACTGTACGCTCTTGACGATTGGTTAGGTTAAGTCGTCATATTTTCGTTAGTTTTAACGAAAATATCACGACTTAACCTAACCACTCGTCAAGGGCGTACAATTAACCGAACAGGGCATTCAATTAATCTAATCGGGCATTCATTTGACCTAACCGGGCATTCAATTAACCGAACCAGGCATTCAGTTGACCTAACCGGGCATTACTTTAACTTTTAGCCTACTTCAACTCAATTTTCAACGAAGTGTCTCATTTTTCAACAATGTACTTCATTTTTCAACGTTGAAAATTGAGGTGCACCTCATTATTCAACGTTGAAAGATGAAGTGCACCTCATTATTCAACGATGAATAATGAGTGTACCTCATTTTTCAACGACCTCATTTTTTCAACGTTACACCGGCACCTATCTATCCTGTTCCTTCTTTATATAAACGACTTCCACAGGTCACTAAATAACTATTCCTGCTATCAGTATGCAGATGATACTTCAGTCATAACCACACATAAAGACTCACTACCACTCCAAACGTTCACCAACAATGAACTCCAAAGTGTTGTCTCAGTGCCAACAAACTATCCTTAAATATAAAACGAACAGCTTATATAATCACCACCAAAAAGAAATTGTCGCCCCCTTTAAACCTACACACAAATTCAATCCCTATTCAACGAATGCAATCGGCCAAACTTCTCATTTAGAGGGCACGTTGAAGGTCTATACAGTAAATTGGTCAAGGTCTCAGTCATAATTATGAAAGCAGGTTCATCACTGCCAAAACAGGTTTGTCGATCGATCTATATACTTCACCATGGTGTACCCACTCCTACAATACTGCATTAGTGCTTACGGAAGCACAAATCAATTTTCACTACAGCCATTGTTAGTAATGCAAAAAAGATTAATTAGGAAAATCTACAAGTCGAACAAGCATAATGAGTCACAGCTGCAGTGATTCAACACTTAAGTTGTAACATGGAATTTATTAATACAAAACAATTATATGCATTTATGATGCTGCCTCAATACAAAAATTCTTCGTTTCTAAATAATATTTCTCTCAGTGACTGTTTATTACGAAATCAGTGTTGCTGATCTAGAAATAGCATTTGCTCCTGATATAACAATGCCATACCAGTAGTATCCATTCAGCTGTCGTCTATTTGCCAATTGGAAGATATTCTAAGCAGTGACGTATGAAACCTACAGATATCCATGAATCTGGTAATGTTATAATGTTATTAAAATTTAATATGCATCAAAACATTTTTTTTTTTCATTCATAAACCGCCTATATATATCAGGTTTTTGCTCTCTTTCTTATAACAGAAAATAATATCTGAATCTACGAGTATGTTTAGTATTAAATGTAAATAAATCAATAAATCAATTTGGAATTTGCTCAGGGCGCAATAATGGCTACAACGGCTCTGTTCGTTCAGGATGACAGGCTTGCCAATACCATGAACAGTCATCACGCCCGAAGGGTTTTTTTTTAGTTTTTACAAGACCTTTTTTATTCACTTCATTGTTAATATATATCCCCTTGAATTTATATTTAATTATTCATTTATGTTTCCTTAGTAATTGTAAACCAGAGTGATGAATGGAAATAATTATGTTCTAAAGACCCTTGGCAAAGAATCACCCAATCAGCGCTAAACCCTAGATTCATTCATAAAATGTTATAACCGTTTGTAGTACACAAAACAAATATATGTCAGGTGTCGCTATCTGTTTTCAAGAGTGTCCCACGAATAATGAGCGCAACTGTACATCAGAAAACCGAATTGTACTCTAGATTATGCAACTACAGTACAGGGTGGGCCGTAAGTTTCCATACATAGGAAAATTTAAATTATGGTCTTCACGTGCGTCGGTATTTGGATCAGCAGTTTCCGGATGCTTGGATTGGTCGGCGTGGTCCTGTGGAGTGGCCTCCCAGATCCCCAGATCTCACCCCCCTTGATTTTTATCTTTGGGGGCACTTGAAGGCCATGATGTATCAGGAAAAGATACGAGACATAAATCATCTAAAGGAACGTATCACCAACGCCATTACAAGCATAACGTCAACTGTGCTAATGCGTGTTCATCAACAGTGGGGAACACGTATTGAAATGTGTTTTCAAAACAATGGCAACCATGTAGAGCATATTATATAAATAAAAATGGTTGTCCATAAAAAAATGTTTATTTTTCCTATGTATGGAAACTTACGGCCCACCCTGTAGATCCTTATTAGTCCGGGTCGAAATTTTATATTGAAAAGGTACATATTGTGAGGGGTTTGAATGGAACACAGGACCCCCCCCCCCCCGCACTCATAAATTATTTTCGCTGTTTAAAGCCTCCTACCCCTGGCACAATTTTTCACTGTTTGACCTATATTGAAGAGTATTCCATTTATACGAGACTTATTCTGCATTCAGGATTTTTTATGACATAAATCTTTATTAACGTATAATATATTATTTAATAATGTACAGTATTAGGAAAATTAATTAAGTACAACAATATATTCAGAAGAAAAAATTAGAGGCATAATAAATGTGCTAAAATTCAATTAACTTTTTCATTGTTCCTTATCACATCAAAAGGGAAGAAATTTTCAATATCAGAGGAAATTTTATTTCAGGTTTCTTACTCATTCCATTGGGCCTTCCATTCAAACTTGAGCAGTTTTCACCTTGATTCTAATGAGTTTAAGATAAACTTTTGACGGTTGTCATATCCTATTCTTTCCTGACGTGCCTTTGTTACTAGGTTCACTGCCCTTTCCACACTTTGACTGTGGCATGGAAAAGAAGCTCTCTCCAATGGCTTACATCAAGCCTGTAGTAGTTCATCGTCGCTAAAATTGTTTAGCAGCGGTGGAGGAGTAATGATCTCTTTTTGCTAATCGATCATTTCGGTGTAGTAAGTAGATTGGAAATTGAGGGTTCGAAGCAAATCAAAGTTTCTGGTAACTGAAAATCCTGTTCTTGAAAGGATGATTTTCTGAATAGCTTGCTCCCTAATTTCTAGTCTCTTGTCAGTTACCATTGATATGAGTATATTTTCTGGGTGGGCAAAGTAGGCGTTATTCTTTAATACTGGTTCTATGAATGATCTATGTTCTTCATCTAAATTTCGAAGCAAGCACATTAAATGCCAAAAGTTATATGCACCATCAGTTGCAATAGGATGAGATTTTATCCAAAACCACCCTGGAGCATAGAACTGCATAATAATCTTGACTATATCTTAAAGGTTTTTATTGGGATTTGGCGTTGAGATGTATAATCGAATGACCCTATTGGCTAGAGTTAGCCAGCGAGCATGGTGAAGGGTACCTGGGGATCGAGTGGACAGATCTTGAGAAGAGTCTCCAGTTTGCACTGCCAGACGCATATCATAGAGATATCTTTGATCACTGCTTAGCTCCTTCACAACATTTGCTGGAATTTCTTTAATGTTTCCCTTTACGCGAGAATATTTGACTACCTCCAATTTCGTTAAATCTGTTTTCAGTTTATTCCCAATTGAACCCAAAAAAGTATTTGAACCTGTTGTTTTACCATCAATGGCTTTGTAGACGTGCATAAAAGGCAGCTCATTCATTCAAATGCAAGAGGCACACAACAACTGCACTGGTCTGTTAAAATGAATTTCAATCAGTTTTATGGCTCCACCAATTTTTCCTGTATTTACAAGAGTACCATCACACAGTAAAGCTTTCATAGTATCTGTGCTGTTCGAGTCTGTAATAATAGTTATCAACTCTTCTGCTATGCAGCGAGCAGTTCCATTATTTGGTGTGACATGGTCTACATAGATGCTTTCAGGTTCTTTCACAATAACATAGTGTTTTTCTTTTATCTTTCCACTTTTAGTGAATGTGTTACGTTTCCTTCCATCAAATCCAAAGCACTCCATCTTCAGATTTTTGGATTTAGACCTAAAAGTATTTGTTTCACCAATGCGATTTCTTTCTCTTTCTAATTTCTTTCTGTCAAGCATGTTGGTGTGGTTAAGGATCCCCCATATCTTTTATTAACGTATAATATTTTATTTAATAATGTACAGTATTAGGAAAAATAATTAAGTACAACAATATATTCAGAAGAAAAAATTAGACATAATAAATGTGCTAAAATTCAATTCACCTTTTCATTGTTCCTAATCACATCAAAAAGGAAGAAATTTTCAGTATCATTGGGAAATTTTATTTCATATGTTTCTTACTCATTCCATTGGGCCTTCCATTCAAACTTGGGCAGTTTTGACGGTTGTCATATCCTATTCTTTCCTGACATGCCTTTGTTACTAGGTTCACTGCCCTTTCCACACTTTGACTGTGGCATGGAAAAGAAGCTGTCTTCAGTGGCATACGTCGAGCCTTTGATAGCTCATCGTCGCATTGACTACTGCAGCTGCAGCTCTACAACTTTTTTACGATAACGATCTGCTGTTAATGCTAGGTTTTTATAGGAGTGCCGGTTCTGAATATTCTCAGTCAATTATAAATCCGCCTCATAATCTACATCCTGACTCTCTGAATCTACATCCATGTCTTCGGTATTTTCTATAAATTCCGATGGTAAAACATTGGTGGCTTCAGTCATTTCTTCTTGTGCTTTTAGTTGACGGTTTTGTGCTTCTTGGGCTCTTGCTAAAGATCTCTTCTTTGTTGAACTAGCTTTGCGATCAATTGGTCCTCACAGATTTTTTTCTTTGTTTTTGACCCACAAAAGACTCCCATTCTGCCATTGGTATTTTATCCTTACACCTGCAAGATTTCCTATCAATTCCCTTATCATAGCATTCACAAGAAGATATATCAAACATTTCATCATACTGAGCTACTTTTAAGGCAAAACTTTAATTTCTTCGATGTAACGGCACCTTGTTCAATTTTGAGGCTTCTTCTATTAGTCGACTGACTTTAAGATAGATTCCTTTGGTGTTAATCGTAGGAAAAGAAAGTTTCATCCACATGTCTTCAATATCTTTTACAACAACCCTGTAACAATCATTAGCAGTTGCTGATCCTTTTGATTTAGCTTCTTCGGCGCACAAAAAGGTAGTGTCTCAAAACATCTGCTTTTGAAGGAGTCATGGCTGCTGGGAATTCCGTAGGATATACAAAGGCTGCATTTCAGAACTTGCTTCTAGTTGTCATAGTTTATATTCAGAACAACTTATCATGTAACATTATTTTTTTTAAGTTGGGTTGTTTAACCTCCTTCGCAACATCTAAGGTCATATGACGGACATATAACAACATTAAACATATGCAAATATGAAGGTAAGAAAGGGAGGAGGGGCATGTGATAGGGGTAGTAGGGTAGAACATGCTTGATTTTTTATTATTCTGTTAGTGATAAAAAAACTTCTCACATAGTGTACTTTTTAAGAAATAAAAATTTTTCCCATTTAAATATGTGCAAAAATGAGGGTAAAAAAAGGGGGTGGGTATGTGCTAGCGATGGCAGGGGTAGCACATGCTTGATATTTTAATATTTTGTTAAGATGATAAAATGAAACTTCTCACATTGTGTACTTTTTAAGAAATAAAAAATTTCTCATTTTCGACCCGGCCTAATCCTTATCCTTAACTGGTCCAAATCTTTGGAATTCACTTGATCAAGAGATAAAACAATCTCGGACACTAAAAACTCTCCAAAGGAAACTGAAATGACAAATTCATTAACTCGTACAAGCCTTACGTCTGTATCCCCTGTCTTATTTCAGTAACAGAATTAAACTACATACTCTTGTTTCCATATTTCTATATAGCAAAATAAAAATAATAATAACCGGTAAAATAAAACCTAATATAAACAAAGTGAAGCGTCTAAGGCTGTAAAGATACTGAATAAAGAAGGTAATTAATATATCGATATTTTAATTATACTGGGTGATCCAGATAAATGGGACCCATAAAAAAAAGCCAAATATTCTTAATATTTAATTCCTTTCATAAAAACTATATATCATTCGAAAGAGTAGAGTTACAAGTTTATTATGAAATATTTATTTTTTTAAAATGACTCCTTTCAAATGTGCTCCATTAGTTGCCAAGCATTCCAGTGTTCTCGCTTGTAAGTTCTACATCACTTTTGCAAGAGTGTGCGGTGGTATGGCCTGTATCTCATTTGTGATGGCGGCCTTCAATTCTTGCAAGGTCGTTGGGTTATTTCTGTAAACCCTACTCTTTAAATATCCCCAGAGATAATAATCTAAGGGAGAAAAATCCGGAGACCTTGCGGGCCATTCAACGTCTCCAAATCTTGAGATTAACTCGCCTGTAAACGTTTGACGCAAAACTGCCATGCAGTTCCTCGTGGTATGGCAGGTAGCTCCGTCTTGTTGGAACCAGTGGTTTTCTAGACAAAGATCTCTTAATTTAGGAATAAGGAAATCGGTCAACATTTTTTCGTAGCGATCACCATTTACAGTGACCGTGTTCCGGTGGAATCCTCGAAAAAGTACGGCCCTATGATCTGAGATGCAGTAAGACCACACCAAACAGTTACACGCTGACTATGCAACGGGACTTCGGTAATATTGAATGGATTTTCTGTTGCCCAGAAACGACAATTTTGTTTGTTTACACTTCCATTCAAGTGAAAATGGGCTTCGTCTGACATAATCAAAGTTGCTAGAAAATTGGTGGTGTCATTTACCTTCTGTTGGATCCATTGACAAAATTGTCGTCTTCGTGCGAAATCTCCATCGTTTAGTTGTTGCACTGTTTGAATTTTATATGGAAAGAGCATTAAATTTTGCTTGAATATACGGTGTGTTGTTCCATATCCAACTCCTAACAGCTGAGAAGCACGTCTGATGCTTATGTTAGGATTATCCTGTACAATTTCATGAGTTTTGTTAATGATCTCGTCTATCCTCGCTGTGCGCACTCTTCCAGTTGGTTTTCTTTTTCCAATGCTGCCAGTTAGGGAAAAATTTCTGACACACCGACGGATTACTTTCTTAGAAGGTGATTTTGACATCTGAAAATTTGTCTTGAAAGATCTTTGAGCTGAAACTACACTTCTTCCATGCTCATAATATTGCTCAGTTATGAAACGCAGCTGTTCCACAGTCCATGCAGTCATCTTGAAGGGTTAGTTTTAACTAACACTTTTATTTTGTTTTGTATCTTATCTTGTCTTGTATTGTCAAAACCTATACAATCCTGTACAAACTTGTAACTATCCTCTTTCGAATGATGCGTATGATTTTATAAAAGGACTTATACTTTAAGAGTTACAGGGATTTCTTTTGGGTCCCATTTCTCTGGATCACCCTATACCAGTATAATATTTAATTGTATTTCAGCGTCTAATATCCAAATAAATACGAAGGTATAATTTTAGCTGAATACCTATATGTAATTGTATGTAGTTATGTGAATGTGTAATTTTAGCTTAATATACATACTATATGTATTTCTAAACATATGTTTACATTTTTAAACTTAATAGATTCTTTCTATCTTAGTCATAATATTACAAACCCACTCGAGTTGGCAACTATGATGATCGAACAACAGCACTTACAAATGATAATATACTCTATTTGCAAATTGCAATGCCCTCGTAAATTCTGGAATTATAACCACAATTAATTAGGGGTCATTATTTTACTTACACTACAGTATATACGATAACAAGGTTCAGGTTGCAGATAGAAACTATTGATTACAGAATATTTTCAGAGGTTAACAAAAGAAAATTTATTGGGACTATAGAAAATATTTGATTTGATTGTGACGAACCTATGAATGATCCAGATCATATGTTTCAGTTCTTCTATGACATCTTATTCCATATTTTTAACACTTGCTTTCCTTTTAGGAGGAAAACAGTTTCGCCCAAAAGTGTTGTAAATCCATGGATCACTCCAGGAATTATCACTTTAGTAAAGAACAGAGATAAATTATTCAAATTGCGATTACAAAGTAAAATTCCTGAAGTACAATATATTCAATATAGAAACAAATTAAGTAAAATAATCAAAATTGCAAAATATAACTATTATAACGATAAATTTTCCAAACATAAAAGAGATATGAAAAATACTTGGACAACTATAAACAGTCTTCTCGGAAACCACATTAAGAAAAAGTCAATAGAGAAACTAAGTGTTTGTAATAAAGAAATTACTGATGATACTTCTATTGCAGATTCTTTAAATAACTTTTACTTCAATAGCTGATACGCTTCGCTCACAGGTGATCACTCACCGTTAGAATATATGCCACCCAGCCCACTAAATTCATTTTCTTTTGTTCCTGCTACGTCTACTGAGGTCCAGAATATTATTGGTAAATTAAAAGACAAAAAATAACATTCATAACATTCCTGCACGCTGTACTTATAATGCAGCTTGTTAAAGATCAAATATATCTCGCTTTGGCTAAAATTATCAATCAAAGTAGGCCCTACTTCAAAGGAATAGTCCCATCAATACTAAAAATTGGTTTATAACACCCAATTTTTTTAAGGGAGGTGATCCTGCACTAGCAACTACTGTAATTACAGGCCGGTGTGTTCATTATCTGTGTTCAGCAAAGTTTTTGAAAAAGTTGTAAAAAGTAGAATGCAGCGATATTTAGAATCCTACAATTTATTCCCTATTAATAAAACAACGGGAATGGCTATGTTAAATCTTATGAAAAATGCAAATATAGCTAAAGAGGACAAAGAAATAATAATATCAATATTTATAGATTTGAGTAAGGCGGTTGATGTAATAGATCATAATATCCTACTTAACAAACTATATTGTTACAGCTTTAGAGGAGCAATCGGTGATTGTTTTAAAAGTTATTTGTCCAATAGATATCATTTTGTATCAGTAAATAAGGTCTGCTCAACTAAACCGCTTGTCAAACATGGTGCCTGTCAAACATAGGGCTCAGCCTTGTACCCACTGTTATTTTTATTACATATAAATGTCCTTCCACGCTCATCTGATATGTTTCACACTTCATAATATTTGCAGATGATACAACTGTCTTTTTCTTGCAAAGATATTAATTTAGCTAAGGATATGTTGGATGTGCACAAAGTCTTTTCCCGATTATAAACTTTAATCATCTGAAATCCAAAGAAGACATAGTAATGCTTTGTTTTGCATGTTGTTACATAACACATCAAGTTTATTATGTTTCTCATTAAATCTCAACATTACTGTCTTTTTCAGCTAAAATATATTTAAATCGGAATTTATCAATGTAATAAAATAGTTGGCGTCCAATAAACTCTCCCTAATTATTTATCAGTAAAACAATTGTCATGGTTTTTACTACTAAAAGAAATGTGTATCTTGAACCAAATGCTAGACGAGAATTTGCAATGGAGTGATCATGTAAATTACATCTAAAAAAAAATTTCAAGGAGCTTTGCTATAATGTTTAAAGCAAAACATGTAGTTCCTAAACAGGTTTTATTAACTCTGTATCATACTCTTGTGCTTCCTTACATAACGAGCAATAAGGTTATTATCTGATGCTGATTTCCATGATCACTCTCGCGCATTGTTTAGAGAGCTAAAACTACTAAATCTCAATGATGTAATCAAACTGATACATTTTAGTTTAATTTCCGCATTTAAGAACAAACTCATTAACAAACGATGGATATACAAATATTTTGTAACTCATCAAGAAATCCACTCATATCAGACGAGAAATAGATCAAAGCTTGTTATTCCTAAATTTAGATTGTCTTCATCTCAAAAGTTACCCATTTTCATTGGACTAAAACTATGGAATGATTTAATGCTGATATAAAAATATTGCGAATGTAAGTTCGTTTAAAAACAAGTTGAAATCTCAATTAATAATGGAATACAATAAAAATTTAGGATTAAATGTGCATTACTCTATGATTTATTCATTTCACGTGTCTAATCTAGGATTAAATGTGCATTACTTGTTGTTATTCATCTCTCATGTCTAATATTGATTTCTTTGTATAATGTTGGTACCATACCTTCAACAATGACTTTGTATTTGTTTTATATCTATAATAATAATAACTTAAGATTAATATCTACTCCAATTAATAATTCTTATACATGATTTATATGTTATTAATAATAATATCCATCGGTTTAGTGCCCCCCTTTTTCTTAATTACTTTAATTCCCAACATAAAAACATTAAGTTCACCAAAGAAGACGAATCTAATAACACCTTACCCTTCCTAGATATTACAATAACTAAACAAAACAACAAATTCAGCACTTCCATATATCGAAAACCTACGTACACAGGCCTATGTACTAATTTCATAAGCCACACCCCTTCGCTATATAAAATAAACAGCATTAAAATTTTAATCCACCACGCCTATCATCTATGCTCCTCATACTTATCCTTCCACCATGAAATAGAATTCATTCATAATTTCAGCATTAATAACGCCTTCCCAAAACATCTGTTACAACCTTTAACCAGAAACTTTCTTAATAATATTTATCAACCCCCACATACAACATTTTTCATTTCCCTATTACGACCACATCAGCCACAAAATATTTTCAGAACTCCGTCTCCTACTCACCCCGCTTCACCCCCAAATTAAACTTCATTTTGTCTTCAACAACAATAGCATCAAATCTTACCTTAACCATAAAGAAAAAACACCCTAGCCACTTGCTTCGTCCACTGTCTACGATTTTAATTGTGTTCGCTGCAAAGCGAACTATATTGGCAGTACCATCCGCCAATACAAAACAAGAGTGGACGAGCATCGTGGTATTTCTACCAGAACTTCGCAGCCCTTGAACAAACCCTCCAAATCAGCAATAAGGGATCATTGCCACCTTCACAACCACCCGTTACTTCCCTCCAATTTCAAAATCGTTAATTCAGCCAACCAACTAATCGACCTCCGCATACTTGAGTCCTTTTATATACTCAGTATTCAGTCAACCCTCAACGACTACAGTTCCGCTTTCAACTTATATATATGTATGTATATATATATATATATATATATATATATATATATATGTGTGTGTGTGTGTGTGTGTGTGCATGTGTGTATGAATGTATGCTCCCTGTTACATCTTCCTGCTATCTCTGGTTGGGGCAGAAAAAACGTTGTGGCTTTCAGTGCCTGAAAAACTCAGTTCCTCCATCTGTCTACTCGTCACAATCTTCCACACCAATATCCCCTTACTTTGAATAATACACAATTAATCCTTCCTCTTCTCTTAACATTCTTGGTGTTTAGTTTTCTGGTGATCTTTCCTAGAAAATCACATATACTCTCTTTCCAAAACAGCTCCTGAGAGGTTAGGTGTGCTGTACCGCCTCTGCGGTTTCTTCACCCCCGCTCGGTTGATATCTTTGTACAGGGGTCTTGTCAGCCCCTGGATGGAGTATGCTTCTCATGTGTTGGGTGGCTCAACCCACACAACCGTACTTGACCAGATGGAATCAAAGACTTTTCGTCTAATCAATTCCCCGCCTCTTACTGACTATCTTCAATTCCTCTCTCTTCACCGCAATGTTGTTTCACTCTCTCTTTACTATCGCTACTATAACGGACACTGCACTTCTGAACTCTCTAACTGCATGCCTCCTCCATTAAGGAGAGCACGCAGCACCAGACTTTCGACACTTTCTCATTCCTTTTCTGTATAACACTCTAACGCAAGGGTTAATCGGTATTTTCAATCTTTCATCTACTCAACCGGTGAACTCTGGAACAATCTTCCTCACTTCATCTTTCCCCTGTCTATGACCTCCAATCTTTCAAACGCAGAGTGTCCAGGAATCTCGAAAAACCTAGACCTTGATTTTGGCTCTCTTCTTCTTCTATGGGAAGGGAGCTTTTGCGGGCATTCATCCTTGGCCCCTCCTTCCTGCATAAAAAACTCTTATAAAAACAATAATAAGTTATAATATTGATATTATTATTGTTGTTTTTGCTGTTACTATTGTTTTACTTGGGGCATCAATATATTTTGCCCCACCCTTTTTTCTTAGCTAAATAATAGGCCATGGGGCTGAAATGTCTTTTGGGCCGTAAGTTTGAACTTTCTGCACTTCACACAACCGGATTTTTCCAGTTTGAACCTCCCCTCCTTGTATAAAACCGCTTTTAAACGCCCTTGTATAAAACAGATGGTTAACGCAGTTTCGAAACTGGCGTCTGACAGTGATGTGCGTCGTAAACAGAGAATTGAATTGAATTGAATTGAATTGAATAACCTTTATTAATAATAAAACAAATACGTTCTTTTGAATTTACAATGACATGAATAATTGTGAAGCTCGACTACTTATTTTATTTAATTTGGCCCTTAAGCTTTAGGCTTTAGTGGGCTCTTATTAAAAATATGCAGCTAGTTGTTATTAATTAATAATAATAAATAAATAAATAAGTAAATAAGTATTATTAATAGTTAAAACATGTATTAATCTTAAATTATCACTACTGACATGACAAATACAAGGTCACCATTGAAGGTACTATACCAATACCATACAAAGAAACCAATATTATACATGACAGATAAGAACTGAACAATCCCAAGAAATGTGTTTTTAATACTAGATTACACACGAGAAATTAATAATTAGTAAACAATATTAATGGACATTAATCCTAGATTTTTGTTAGTAGGCCTATGCCATTATTAATCGGGATTTCAACCTGGTTTTAAACAAATTTACATTCACAATATTTTTTATATCGACATGTAAGTCACTCCATAGTTTCAATCCAATGAAAATGGGTAGTTTTTGAGATGAAGACAATCTAAATTGAGGTATAACAGGCTTTGATCTATTTCTGGTCTGATACGAGTGGATTTCTTGATGAGTCACAAAATATCTATTTACCCATTGTAAATTAATGATTTTGTTCTTACACTTGTAAATAAAAATAAAATGTGCCAGTCTGGTTTTTTTCATTGAGCTTTAGTAGGTTTAGCTCTTTAAATAATGCACTAGAGTGATCAAGGAAATCAGCATCAGATAATAACCTTATTGCTTGTTTTTGGATGACAAACATACCATTTAATGCGTTGTTAGCGGAGTTTCCCCAAACAAGGGTGCAGTACGTTACATAAAGAAGAACAAGAGTATGATAAAGAGTCAATAAAACTTGTTTAGGGACTACATTTCTAAGTTTAAACATTACAGCAACGCTCCTTGAAATCTTTCTCGCGATATAATTTACATGATCACTCTATTGCAAATTCTTATCTAGCATTACACAAAGAAATTTTGTTACAGTGCACTCCTTTCTGGCGATTTCATTAACATTAAGTTCATCAAGATATACATTTCTTTTATTAGTAAAAATCATGAAATTTGTTTTACTGGTATTCAAAGGTGGGCACCCGGGCCTCAAAAAGGACCGACGGTCCCGGTCCCGGTCCTTTCTGAAGATAGGACCTAGGAACGACTCGGTCCTCGGTCCTTATATATAATATAAGTGAAAAATTTGATTAAAATGAAAAATGAAATTAAAGACACCGTAAATCTTTAATTTTATTAACGTAAATTATAATTAATACAATACATAAATGATAAAAAAAAGTTATTAAGTTAAATGCTTGAGTTTCCCTTCAAGAAGACTGCATTTCAAAATGGCTGTCACTGAGCCCTGACCTTTTCGGCTTGAGGACGTCCTTCCCCAAAGAGAAGAGCCTCTCCACGGCGGCACTGGATGGGATAGGCGTGTTAAACTTGATGAACAAGTCGCTTGAGGTTGTTTTGGCTCTTGTTGCTTGTCGAGAGGATGTTCTTGTTCGGCAGGCACAGCAAGCACTTGTACTCCAGGTTCTGCTCACCCTTGGGGCCAAGGTATTCAAAGTATTTGTCCAGGTACGGCCAGGGATTGCCGGGTTCAGTTCTTCCGCTAGGAGCTCCAGTTGCTTGACTTGAAGTTGAAGCACTAACATCAGTAGATTCTTCGTCTCCTCCAGGTGTTGAAACAAGTTTCAGTTCAGTCTCAGTCTCTTTCTGAGTCTTCTGGAGGAAACGATCCATCTTCTTTAGAACTCCAAATAATCACTAAACACACTAAAATCACTAAAAAAGATCGTCAGGACCGGACCGTCCGGAATTGCTTAAAAATGGACCGTCGCTCCTCATTTCGGTCCTCACTGAGAAAAGGACCGACTTTCCCGTTCACGGTGCTTAAAAAGGACCGAGTTCCTGGAGTTCGGTCCTTTTGGAACTCGGTCCTGCCCACCTCTGCTGGTATTTAGGAAGAGTTTATTGGTGGTCAACCATTTCATTACACTGATAAATTCTGAATTAATTATATTCTTGGCTGTATTAACATATTAACATCTTTGCAAGAAAAAGAGACATTTGTATCATCTGCAAACATTATGAAGTTCAGTATATCAGATGAAAGTGGAAGGTCATTTATATATAATAAAAATAACAGTGGACCCAGAACTGAGTCCTGTGGCACACCATATTTGACAAGCGCTTTAGTTGAGCAAAACTTGTTTACTGATACAAAATGATATCTATTGGACAAATAACTTTTAAACCAATCACTGATTGCTCCTCCAAAGCCGTAACAATATAATTTATTAAGTAGAATATTATGGTCTATTACATCAAACGCCTTACTCAAATCCATACATATTGATATCATTATTTCTTTGTTCTTTTTAGCTGTATTTGCAATTTCCATAAGATTTAAAATAGCCATTTCCGTTGTTTTATTATTACGGAAGCCATATTGATTTGGAGATAATAAATTGTAGGATTCTAAATATCGCTGCATTCTACTTTTTTACAATTTTTTCAAAAACTTTGCTGAACACATAATGAACACACCGGCCTGTAATTTGTTGCTAGTGTAGGATCAACCCCTTTAAAAAGAGGTATTATACAACCAGGTTTTAGCATTGATGGGAATATTCTTTGGAAATACTTTGATTGATAATTTTAGCCAAAGTTACAGATATCTTATCTTCAACAAGTTTCAATATAGGTACAGGAATGTTATGAATGTTATTTTTTGTATTTTTTAATTTACCAATAATATTCCGGACCTCAGTAGAGGTAGCAGGAACAAAAGAAAATGAATTTAGTGGGCTGGGTGGCATATATTCTAGAGGTGAGTGATCATTATTTAATAATTGTGAGCGAAGCTTATGCGCTATTGAAGTAAAATGTGCATTTAAAGAGTCTGCAATAGCAGTATCATCAGTAATTTCTTTATTATCAACATTTAATTTCTCTATTGAATTTTTCTTAATTTGTTTTCAGAGAAGAATGTTTATGGTTGTCCAAGTGTTTTTCATGTCTCCTTTATGTTTGGAAAATTGATTGTTATAATAGTTATATTTTGCAATTTTGATTATTTTAGTTAATTTGTTTCTGTATTGAGTATATTGTATTTTAGGAATTTTGTTCTGTAATTGCAATTTGAATAATTTATCTCTGTTCTTTAATGAAGTGATAATTCCTGGAGTGATTCATGGATTTGCGACACTTTTGGGCGAAACTGTTTTTCTCCTTAAAGGAAAGCTGGAGAAAGGAAACGAAAAGGAAAAAAAGGAAAGGAAAGAGCTGTTATCGAGTTCTTAACCGCAGAGAAGGAAACAGTTGGAAATATTCACAAACGTCTACAAAACGTCTACGGAAATGCTGTTGTTGATCGAAGCACAGTTGGACGCTGGTCTAAACGTGTGAGATCATCGGAGAAAGAGAGAGCCAGCCTCGATGATGAGCCACGCAGTGGTCGCCCGGCATCGGCTGTGACATCTCACACTGCAACGTGCTAACAGCATCATTCGATCAAATCGGCGCGTCACATACAAGGTGCTATCACTTGAGCTAGGAATTCGTGAAGGAAGTGTGAATACGATAATTCAGCACCTGGTATACTCAGAAGTGTGTTCACGGTTTGTTCATCGCGAACTGACTGAAGATCACAAAGCCCAAAGAAAAGAAATTGCTTCTGAGTCGTTGGTTCGATACGAGATAGAAGGGGATGACTTCCTTTCACGAATTGTGACTCGGGATGAGACTTGGGTACACCACTTTGAACCTGAAACAAAACGCTAATCCATGGAGTGGCCTCACGCAAACTCCCCACGCAAGAGAAAGTTCAAAATGGCTCCCTCTGCAGGAAAGGTTATGGCCACCATCTTCTGGGACATGAAAGCGGTGATTCTGTGGACATTATGAAGAAAGGACAAACAATTAACTCAGTGGCATATATTGTTACCCTACAGAGACTCCAGAGACGCATAAAGCGAGTTCGACCGGAGAGAAAACTGTAAGACGTCCTTCTTTTGCACGATAACGCAAGACCACAGAACAGTTTGCAAACAAGAGAGACCATCACAAAAATGCGCTTGACTGTGTTGCCCCAACCTCCATACAGCCCGGATCTGGCACCTTCAGACTTCCATTTGTTTGGGCCAATGAAGGATGCTATTCGTGGAAGAAAGTTTCAGAGTGACGATGAGGTTGTTGGGGAGGTTAAGAGGTGGCTCCAGCGGAACCCAGCGGACTTTTACCAGCAAGGAATAAAGGCTCTTGTTTCGAGGTGGAGGAAAGCCGTAGAAAAGGATGGAGACTATGTGGAAAAATAAAAACTTATAAAAAAAGTATGTAACTACTTGTGTACAAAATTTCTGGAACTTATAAGAAAACTTGGAAAGAAAAAAAAAAGGTGGGATAAAATATATTGAGTGGCCCTCTTATATTGGCTATTCTACTTGGTTAACCTTGGTTTTGCTTTCGCCCGAATTGTTCATTCTGACGAAGGTCAAGCTTGTTGTTCCACCTTAGACCTACAGTTTAACGTAGAATCCAAACCACCACCCACCACGGGTGGTCAGAAATTACAAAGTCCTCTCCCTGACTCAATCTCATGACCTCCCAATCAGCAGCCCAGCGTCTTAACCACTAGGCTACCCATGATACCCCATTTACCTACCAACCAAATTTATTGTGTGGAAGGATGAACAGCTGGGTTTACAGAGCGTCGACTGCCGTTACCGGGTGTCGAACCTGGGGTCGGTGGATTCGTTCACGGCGATGTTAGCTACTGCAACCACTACTCTGCTACATATACTATATAAGGAATTTATTAACTACGATATATATACATATTAATTATCGGTGACAGGACAATTGCGTCCTGGTCAAGTGCGTCCCGGACAAATGCGTCCCGGTCATTGGCGTCCCTGTACAATTGCGTCGTTTTATTTCGTCCCGGACAATTGCGCACTTCCCCAACTACTATATGAAGTTTATTTATTAGAGAAGTGAATAGAAAGTTCATTGTGACTTCACCTACGCAATTGTCCAGGGACGCCAATGACGAAGGACGAGTATGTTTGTTATTGTAATTTTGTATGGGATATAATGCCCGGTTAGATTAATTGAATGCCCAGTTAGGTCAACTGTATGCCCTTGACGATTGGTTAGGTTAAGTTGTGATATTTTCGCTAAAACTAACGAAACTAACTTTATCTTAAGTGGACGTAACCCATAAAATTTGACAATGATGTTGCTGATGATGGATAAAGTTTTAGAGAACAGTTTTGAACAGAACTTATGAACATATAACAAGTTTAATAGGTTAAAATGAAAAGTATATTTGAAATTCCAATACTAACTTTCTATTCATTTCTCTAATAAATAAACTTCATATAGTAGTTGGAGAAGTGCGCAATTATCCGGGACGCAATTGTCCGGGACGCAATTGTCCTGGACGCAAATGTCCAGGGACGCCAATGACCGGGACGCATTTGTCCGGGACGCACTTGACCAGGACACAATTGCCCTAGTACCCATATTATCATATGTATATATGAAACAGAGAATTTGTATAACTAGGATTTCATGAAATCCCTAAAATGTTTAGGGATTTCATTTAAGGTTAAGTCGTGATATTTTCGTTAAAGCTATGGGAAAATTATTTAATGCCCGGTCAGATTAATTAAAAACCGATTAGGTCAACTGTATGCCCTTGGCGATTGGTTTTGGTTAAGTCGTGATATTTTCGTTAAAACTAACGAAAATATTACGACTTAATCTTACATGAAATCCCTGAACATTTTAGGGATTTCATGAAATCCCTAGTTACACAGATTCCCTGTAACATACGAGGGTGGGCTGAAAAGTAATGCCTACACTGAAATAAATTATAAACGGATTGAAGGATTTTATCGAAACAAAAGCAGATATGTACCTTAGAGTTTATTCTTCAAAACGATACATTTACTTTTCTATAAAATCACCCTCTACCTCGATACATTTACGCCAACGATAAATGAGTTTTTGAAATCCATCCCGGTAAAACTCGGAGCTTTGACTACGAAACCAAAATTTCACAGCGGCCTTAACCTCTTCGTCAGACTCGTAGCGATTTCCACGGAGATGTTCTTTAAGTTTAGGAAAGAGGTGAAAATCGCAAGGTGCTAAATCGTGGCTATATGGTGGATGCGGCAAGACAGTGAATCGCAGATCCTCAATTGCTTCTCGCGTTTGAACACTGGTGTGAGGCCGTGCGTTGTTATGGTGAACAATGACTGCGTTTTTGTGGGTGCGAACCCTCCTGATCCATGTTTTCAACTTCTTCAGAGTTTCGATATAACGTGCGGAGTTGATTGCTGTCCTCCTTTCCGTAAAGTCTTCGAGAACAACACCGTTGATATCCCATAAAACAGTCATCATCACTTTTCCAGCCGATTTTTGAACGTTGAATTTTTTTGGTTGCGGTGAATTTTTGTGGCGATATTCCATGGATTGCCGTTTATTTTCAAAGTCATAATGGTGAACCCACGTCTCGTCTCCTGTCAGAATGCTGTCCAGAAATTCATCTTCATTTCTGATGCGCTGCAGATTTTCTTGGCAAATGCGTAGTCTCTCAATTTTCATCTCAGTAGTGAGTACGCGAGGCACCCATCTGGTGCAGACCTTTCGGTAACCGAGAATACTGATAGTGTGTCCCACTCGCTCTTTGGAGATATCGAGCATTGCGGCAATTTCATTTTGTTTAATGCGACGATTTCCACGAATCAGTTCGTCAACGTAGTTCCAATGAGATTCGTCGGTTGCCGTTACACGCCTTCCACTTCGCGGTTTGTCTCGCAAATCTTCTTTCTCTGTTTTTCCTTCTTTACACTGCCTCGCCCAACGTCGAACGTACTCACATCAAAACACTGTTTGCCGTACACAGCTTGCATTCGCCGATAAATGTCTATGGAAGCAACGCTTTCCACGTTCAAAAATTCAATTACGCACGTTGCTTGATGCGAACGTCTTTACTCCTTTCCATTGTAATCGATACTGAACCAACATGTGGAATGAGTGTAGGCTATATTAGGCTATAACACAAAACCGGTTTTATCTGGTTACCTCTAAACAATCTGGAATGGGGTGGGGATATCAAGTTACAACACAAAACCGGTTTTATCTGGCTACCTCTACGCAATCCAGAATTATTCAAGTGGAGGCATTACTTTTCAGCCCACCCTTGTATATACTGTAGATGTGTGTTATTATACGTTACTGTCTGTATAACTTTTGTTTGCCTTATATATATGTAGCAAAGAACAATAAAATTATTATTATTATTATTATTATTAATTATTAATTAATTACATAGTTATCAAAACGGATGCGATGATTCAACTTCTTTCGATCAAAATCTGATCAAAAAATAACATTTTTGACATAGACTACATCTGTGTCATAACTAATTTTATTAAAAATTTTATTTCTTTGTCAATAACGTACCAATTATTACATCAAAATGATTCTCCCTGAGTTGAATGAAAGCAGTGACCAAATCATAATGTTGGTGACGAAAGATATTAACAATCACTAACAATACTGTAATTCAAATATGTATTTGTGTGACTGAATTTATAAGTATTATCGGCAATGAAAACGTGGTGTACGTCAAGTGAATTATTTTTTTCATTGTTCTGAAGAATAAATACAATGAAATTCATCTATCCTTTAGGGCAGTTAACGAATGACATACATTACCCTATTAACTAAATATTTCTTTTGTATTTAAGTAAATCTGAAAACAACCTACGTCTTTCTATTAAAATACTTCTTGTCTGGTGTACTCTGCATGACTCAGAACCTACTCACCTTGTAGTTTCTTACTTTTTTATAAACCTGTAATATTTTATATTTCACCGCGTTATCAATAACAGTAAATACTTTTTGTGTTATGTTCACATCATATTATTTGTTCGAACAATAAATTCTGACTGCAATTCCATTTCAGTAATTCATTTTCAAAAATTTTATTATAAGTGCATATATATATATATATATATATATATATAGTATATATATACACATTTAACTGCAAACACGCAGTATAATTAATGTAAAGAACGACGATTGTATAGGAGATATTCCGCGCAAGATGAGAGAGAGAGAACGAAACAAATGAAAAAATGAGGTAACCACCCGGGAATCGAACCCGGGATCTTCCGATTGCCGGTCAGATATGATAACCATTACACCATGGGCCTCACTCATGCGGGAGGTGCCCCCTTGGGGCATTGGTTTCTGCGCGTATGTAGAAGAATTACGGCATTTGGTTTCCGCTACGTTGTATATATTTATGGGCATCTTACCTTCTCTCTTCATTCCCTGACGAGGTGTAGCTCTGAATACACGAAAGACCTTGGAATCGTTTTTGTTTTTCCTTGTGGGTTTGCAGCATATATATATATATATATATATATTAGTGATGTAGGTCACATCCGCATCCGCATCCGCGGAACATCCGCACATTTTCTCGCATCCGCATCCGCACCCGCATCCGCACTTTGGACTGCGGATGTCGTGCGGATGTGGGCCGTTGAGATAAAATGTCATTAATAACCGGAAATTATCAAATTCTACTATATTAATAGAACTAGTTCATTGTGCGCAAAAGTGATGCAAGCGACAAGACGAGAGGCTGTTCTTGTATGAAGTTACTCTCTTGCAACCTACTTAGATCCACGTTACAAAGCTAAGTTATTTTCACCTAGTACATTAGAACGAGTTAAATCATCACTTGGCAAAGCAGTTGAAGAGCTTCAATCTCTTGAATCTGTCGCTTCGCCACCCACCAAAAGAATAAAAGTTTCAGTGACAGAACCAACACCTTCAACAAGCAAATCTATCACAGAATCTGTCTCTCAGTTTCTTGAGTCAAGCAGCAATGACGAGACCTACGCGATGTCAAAAGATGTAGTAAAAATGATCGAGAGCTATCACCAAGAAAAACGCCTGGCTGCATGTGACAATCCTATTAGTTGGTGGAAAAATACGCAGAATATCTATCCATACTTGAGTAAACTTGCGAGGAAACATTTAGCCTGTCCTCCAACAAACGTACCAAGCGAGAGATTATTTAGCAGTGCTGGATTAATATATGATGAAAAGAGAAACAGACTGGCAGCAGAAAAGGCAGAAAAATTAATGTTCCTTAAGCATAACCTTCCTATAATTAAGTTTGAACGTTAAACGATGAACATCTTAGTTTACTTTATTTTAATTACTCATTTATAAATATGCCTAATAAAACTTTAAACTTAATATAAATAGTTATCAAGCTAATTAAAGATCTCTTTCTATAAGGGTGGAGGTTGGGGAAAGAGGTCGGTGGGGTGCATTTGAGTTGGGTTCACGTCCAGCATCCTGGTAACACAATTATGGTTTCTAATTGTGGCTGAAACTCAACAAAATATAACGAATTTATTTGCAGACGAATTCACTAATTGATTTCTATATTAGTTAGATGCTTGATATTATTTTATATGTTCAGAGAAAAGTACAGCAATTATTGTACAATTAATCAATTATACTACATTATAGCTACAGCTCTCTCTATATAATAACTTATTATATACGTTAAACACAACAAATCTCGAATATATCCTAAAAAATAACGAAAATGTAGACATCCGCATCCGCATCCGCGGATGTTGAAATCAAACATCCGCGTCCGCATCCGCGGATGTGAAAAAAATGACATCCGCTACATCACTAATATATATATATATATATATATATATATATATATATATATATTATAGAAACATATCAGAATGAATACCATAATAATCATTCAGGAGGGCCAGAACCTGACATAGCGATCAGGTCAACTCCTGTATCATTATTACTAGCATCATCGGATTCGAACCGCCGACCTCAGTGTCTTCATTTCTCTTATAGAGAAATGGTGTTACCCACTCACTTGGACAGTGGGGAATGAATATTATAGTCGAATACCGAACTGGTACAAAGATTACCTGAATTCGGATTTGCATCCAGCCATAAGCTACGGATTTTAGCCGAAGACAAAATGGCAATCGGATATTTTTTTTTAGATTGAAAACAAAATTTAGACCTAAATTTAAAAGTTAATTTGAATCTAAATTGAGATTGAGAATTGTTTTAGGGTTCTACAAGGAAGAGAAATAATGTCGGAATCGGTTTTAGAAGAAAAGGAACAAATGACAAAGACGAGAAAGAACAAATTCTTCCAAGTATTTTTGGAACTCTTCAAATTGTTTTCAGGGAGTGAGAAAAGAAGAATAAAAGTTCAGTAAAGTGAAAAAGTTCAGCCAAGCAATATCCGGTCAAATGATGTCAGTGGTTTTCCTTTCATTCGAGTTAGATAAAATGTGCAAAGTAAATGTTATTATTTGATGCACATTTACTTAAACATTTAGACGAAATTCGCGTATAATGAATATGTTAGGGCTAAAATTAAAGGTATTATAGCGTATTTTGCGAAACAATTTCAGAAATATTTTCCATTTCTTGTTTGTTTTTACCCCCCTATCGCGGTCTTATTAAAATTTCCTATTTGTCTACACGCATTAAAATTATTACTTTCATTCTCAAGAGAGTGTTTGTCATATTACTGATGCTGTTTATAGTTTTACTCTTGTAGCTTACGTAAACTATGAGGATACCGAGACCACGCAGAATTTCTGCGATGGTGACAGCAGTACTGAAATATATTAATGGGCTCACTTGGAAAATCCCTATCAAAGTAATTATTTATACATTTATTAGCAAATTATGTATATCATCATAACATCTTTAAATAATTCTGAACTTCAAACTTTTAAAAGAAGCTAAACGCCTGTAGAAGGTAAAGAATTAACATTACTGGTGACAGCAGTACTGAAATATATTAATGGGCTCACTTGGAAAATCCCTATCAAAGTAATTATTTATACATTTATTAGCAAATTATGTATATCATCATAACATCTTTAAATAATTCTGAACTTCAAACTTTTAAAAGAAGCTAAACGCCTGTAGAAGGTAAAGAATTAACATACATTTACCGTAGAAAAATTTGCTTCATTAATACAGTACAGAGTGTCCACAATGACCTGTTAGCTCTGGTTTTTTTTTACCTTCATGCGCTGTCCAACAACTGAAATATGTGGAATAATGATGATTACAGTTATCTGTTAATTATTTATGTACTGACGAACGAATATTTCCACCTTTACGCGTCCAGCACCATCATTCTCATGACAGACGTCGTCGCCACGTTTGGTGTGACATCATTTTTACCATGGATGGAGGGATTAGGCAAAACGCATCATTGACTGCTTATTTCAGTTCCTGTGTGGCGTAATATCTCTGTTTTGCAACGTTTACCTTCATAAATATGTATTGTGAGCAAAAACCGTAAGGGTAACGGGACATCGTGGAGACACTGTACAATTATACAGAATGGTGTAAGGAAAAATACTGCCGCATAAAGACTGGATAGTGATAGTTGAAGTCAAGAAAACGTTTATAAATTTATTTCAGCTGCGCACATACTGTACTGTACCACATATTGTACAGTATTCGTGTATACAGCGTATACGTATTACAGTGAGATTAAGTTTGGTATGGAACTCCATTATAAAAGTGCATAAAATAGATGTTTTAATATAAACGTAAGCTTACTTTGAAATTCGTACAACAGATGTCATTACGAAGGTTTTCAGGCGATGAAATAATTTTATCCTGGGAATTTAAGAATTTACATCAAGTTGATGGCATTTTTCAGTGCTGCAACGGCATCTGCATGAAAAAAAAATCATCTTAAATAAAATGTAAATGCAGTGTAAGCTGCACAGGTATTTGTATGTATACCATTATTTTCAGTTTAAAAAAAAATCCTGTCATAAAAATTACATGTACTATATATATACACACACACACACACACACACACACACACACACACACACACACACACACACACACACGAAGTCTGTTCAAAACGTATCCGGACAGGGTGTTTATTTTTAGAACAAGGTCACGCATGGAGTTGAGACTGTGCTACATATGTCTCTGCATGTCGAGACAAGTTGACTGATAGGGTTGCACTTCATTGTGTAGCGTCAGTCCACTGTGGTGAGCCGATAAAGTTAACCGTGTTTTGTTTAGCGGCGATTTATTATGATGTCGGAGACTACCGAGCAACGTGTTTGTTGCAAGGTGTTGTGCACCATGAATATGCTCCACAGGGACAAACAATCAACAAGGATTTTTACATTGAAGTTTTGAGACGTCTACATGAAGCAGTTCGGAGGAAACGGCCGCAGAAGTGGGAGTCCGGAGACTGGATGTTTCATCACGATAACGCACCATCTCACTCGTCGCAACTTGTCCAGCAATTTTTGGACAGTACAGTACAGCAGCCCCCAAAGTACAGCAGCCTCCATATTCGCCGGATTTGGCTCCATGCAACTTGTTTTTTTGTTTCGAAAGCTCAAACAAAACTTGAAAGGACACCGATTCGATGATGTTGAGACCATTAAAAGAAATTCGACTGAGCAGCTTTTGACCATTCCGTAAAATGTTTTCGAAAAATGTTTTCAACAGTGGTAGGATCGTTGAGCAAAGTGTGTGGCTTCAGAAGGAGTGTACTTTTAGGGAGATTAAGCCCCAAACCTTGTAAGTATCATATTCTGTCTATAATTGCATTAGTCCGAATACATTTTGAACAAACCCAGTATATACACATATATATATATATATATATATATATTATATATATATATATTATATATATATATATATATATAAAATAATAATGAGTGAGAAGGTTCAGAAACTGGCATATTTCTCTGCTCAACTAATGCGGCCCATTGCTGTAACTTCTGTATTACTGTTACCAGCACTATCGGGGTTCGGACCCCCGAGTTTGGTATTTTCATTTCGCTTCTTGGGAAACGGTGTAACCCACTGAGCTACGGATGCTCACTTACATGTACTATACATCAGTCCTTTAATGTCCAGGAATCACTTTTAAAACTGAATAAAATCGTCTGGCTTTAGTTGGGGCAGAAAAGTGAACGCTGAACCTTAGTACCTGCGCTTTTAATGCAATATCTGAAGTGATTTTCCAGTCTAAAATTTCCTAAACTTTTAAAAGGAAAATTGTGGTAGGAAATATTCAGGAAGAACATAATTCTCAATCTTCATTAGAAAATTAATTGAATTTACGGCCTACAACCCAGGGCGTCAAGTGTCCCCATGGCACTTTAAAACTTTCCATTAAAGCAGATAGAAATAAAAAAGCTTTAAAGTGGGAAACGAGGAGCTAGTGAGACTCGAATCCGCTTCGCATGGTTTCAAGAGTGAGTGCTCTTACCAACCAGTTTAGGAACCCTAAACTCTTAGTTTTCAGTATAAGTTTCAAAAGGCGAGTGAAATGCAGGGAGCGTGGCAAATAGCATAAATATTGGACTCGCTCAAAAAGAACCTTTCAGTTTGGGGTTCTGGATGGCGTGATCGGTAGGAACACTGACTCTAAAACCAGGCGACGTGGGTTCGAATTTTACTAGCTTTTAGTTAACCACTTTACTGACATTTGACTATTGACTTTTCTCACTTAAGCGTGGTTATTACACTTAAAAGCAAATAAAGGAAATATTGACATTTTTAAAAATAATTTAAAAAAGAAATACACGTAAGATATTACAAACAAATTTCATATATTTCTAATAATAATAATAATAATAAGTAGGATACATTTCTCTCTTTTATGTAATTTAAAATTTAATTTTGATTGGGGGACCTAAATTGCTTGATATATTTATGAAGTTTTCACATTCGAATACCGAACCAAATATTTACTTCGTAATCTATGAGCTGTCATCAGTTTGAATCAAAAATTAATTGCAATTATTGCATCGCAAAATGAGGAAAATAGTATGTAGTTCGATAAAACTGGAGACAAAGAAATTTAATTCCATTTCAGTTCCAAAATTAAGAGGGAAAAATTTTTTAATGAATGAAATTCATTCGTACGCATATAAATTAATTTTTTGAATGTTAAAATTAATTTAG